>OX376710.1:26572502-27172502 GCA_947389935.1 Agrilus cyanescens | reverse complement strand
CACATTTCACATTTAATTTCGAATACATTATATGAATGTTGCTACTACCTAGCGACAAGGGGTTAAATGAAGAACACGATAGTTAAATGGTGAATAAGAAATCGTAACCGAAAGTGGCAAAAATTAGTGGTGTTTAATATTTATGAAATTGGAAATTCACCAAAGCAAATAAACGATGATAATATAATCTTTACAAAATTAAAATTGAAGTAAAAACAGAATTGATGAGCAGTTCACTTGGAAAGCGTGTATGAGTTTCCATCTGGTGGAAAATGTAACAAATTTTCCTAACATCGATTTTCCTCCCTAAGAAAATGAAAACTCTGCGAGATGCAGAAAACATTATGAGAGAAAAATCGTTTTTGAAAGTATAAAAACTGCATACTTGTCTTGATTTCGCTTTTATTTAATGAAAAGTTACCAAAAAAAGTTTCCAAATTCCAGGATTGGCAATAGCGGCTACCGATGAGAAATAGCAAGACCAGAGAGCTTACGCGTGACGTCATTGCATGTAGTCGCTTCACGGAACTCTTTGTCATAGGAAATTTATCGTTCAAAAATTTTTTTGACCGCGAATTCTTATAGAGGTCTTATGGAAATTTCTAATGCCGGCAAAATATTTTTTTCTAAATTCAATTAACATATCACCACCACATTCTGCCCTCATTGAAAATTCAAAATAACTACCAATTCCGTTTCCCCATTCCACAAACTTTATTTACTAGTCACTATTAGTCATCTTCAATCATTCTTAGAAAACTACACGACACTTGAAAACTCGAGTTCGACTCTTCATTCGTTCCTTGTTCCATTCAACAATTTGTTCGGCTTCAGTTGGCTCATACAAGTTAAAATTTTGTTTTCTGTTTCTTTCATGCGAGAATAAAAGAAAAAAAAAAACAAATCATACCGAACGCTATTTGCGCGAAAAATAAATTTTATGCATTTCAAAGATGGAAAATGTAAAAAAAAAAAAAACGTTTAACATAAAGAGAATATTTAAGACATCGACTTCTATTTAGGTATTCAGTTGAGTATAGATTTTTAGTTACGCCACTGTGTTGACAGAGAGACAGATATATCTACAGTGGCGTAGTCGTAGTATTAATGTTTTTATATTTATTTCCGATTTTTTATTATCACAAATGAACGTTTGGAAAAAAGGTCACGAGTCGCCACTGTTTTCGAAAGTGGCACTGAATTATACGAACGTCTAAAGAAATCCTTTTCACGAAAGGACTACTTTAATTTGTACAGGTCTAACAATTGGGGTAAGCAGTTTGATCCAATTCGTCCTTCATTTCCTCTTTATGGTGTTTCGGGATGCCTTCTAACCGATTCACGTCCTGTCGATACGCAGGATGTGCGAACGATCAAGCAAAAGGAGAAATGACAATTTGAACCAAATGTAAAATCAACTGTCTCGTCTAAAAAGGACGACGATATCGCAAAGTTGGCAGACGGTATAAAAAAGGAAAACTTTCGTTTCATTTTTCGTTAAAAATTGAAACGTAAAAAGTTCATTTTTCATTCGTAATTTTCATAAAGGAATATACATATGTAGGTATATTACGTAGAAAATTCCGAGAAATAATTGCTAGGTATTTTCATAACGAAATTTTTTTTTTTTTTTTTTGAAATTACAATTAAGTAATTCAAAAATTCAAACAAACCATTGTTACTTTCAAATTTTAACTTCTACTGAATTTTAATACTTTTTGAATAAATTTCATGTTCTAAGCTTTGGCAAATACCTACACATTTTATGAGGATAATAATACATACGTAAGTTTTGATAACGTATCGGTAAAATAAAGTATGATTATACGATGATAGGTAATCTGCAGTAAATTTGAATTCTATTCCACAAACCCTAATACGTTGAAACACGAAAACAACCAAAAGGTTTTGGTGCCGATTCTAGTTTCATAATTTAACAGCAAAATTTTTAAATATTACATTTTGTTATCGTATTGCATGAAACATCAAAATAATAAAAAGGACATTATACTAAATATATACTTCTATATGTATTATTAGACGCTTAAAAGGAAAACGGAAACGCTGAAATTGATTGTACGAAATACACATAAAAAAAATTTCGTGTTCTGAGGGAAAACGCTATAAATTTCAATCAAACGTTTCTAGAAATTCCAATACGAGCAAACAAAGCATAAAAAAAACAGTACAAACAGGAATACAAACACGCCAACATTAAAAAGGTCCTTGCCTCAACATAAAAATCGTTTTTGTATGGGTTTAATACAATTCAGTGGCGTACCGTGACGAAGGGGGTGTCGATCCACCTTTTTTGGGACGATAAAATTTCTCAATAGGTAGGTAGCAAAATATTGTGAAGAGCAACAGAGCCAGGGGCGCCCTAGAGTCCCTTGATGAAGACAGTAAATTAAGGGGGAACGTACCAACTGAGGCGATTTTATTGTCTAGGGGTGCCATCTGAACTGAAGTGTATTGCAACCAACTCAGGTATTCCCCATTTAAGGTAAGTTAAATTTAAATAAAATATAACTAATAAATTAGTTATATTGCACAGGGCCTTTTTTACAACCGGTCTATGACCTCAGCCATAGAGTAATTGCTGCATATCGAAATAAAATAGGGTAATTTGTAATTACAAAAATCACCCTCGCGTGAATTATGCTAATAACAATCAATGTAAAATCAAAATACAATTAGCAGTTGGTTAATAAACAGAATAATGAAAGTAAACGTTAGGTAGGTAGGTACATTGTTTTGATAAAATCCCACTCCACGATCAATTTATAAATTAATTAAAAGTATCTACAAAAAAAAAAAGCGACAACACGAAAATCGGAAAAGTTAGACGTAATGAAAATAGCCGGAGACACTTTAATAACACAATAAAGTTAAGGATCACGCAAAGGTTACCATTATTTTTGTTTGCCACAACAAAAGACAAATATGTATGTATAAGGGTTCTTTGGACGACCAGCGATCAACGAATTAAGTCGCGTTTATCCTTTTAATTTTCTTAAACTTTTAAATCTTGAGAATGATTACGTATACTGCAGTGGAAGATTCTCGTTTTGTTTCTAATACCCCCCATGAAACTTTCCTTATCGATTGTATTATTTTGCAATTGCCCCATTTTTTCAATCTTGCCTTCTTTTTTCTTTCTTTCGTTCTCCATCTCGACGCTAAGGATTTATTCTATGTACTTTATTTCTAACAAGCCTAATTTCTGGGCGGCCAGGTGGCCGCGAGGCAATGATGATTAACCTAGCGACTTTAACAGCGGATTACCGCGCAAGTCGTTGTCGGTTCGAACCCGGGTGTGGGTATTAGCTTTAGACGTATTCCCGTAAAGCGGAAACATAAAAATAAGATGTTAGATCAGTCATAAGTGCTCAACACCTGAAACATCATATAATTGCGATGCACACAAAAAACAAAAAAGCCTAATTTCTTATTTCTCCGAAAATATTGGTATACAAGTGTCTGTTTCGTTAAGAGTTACCTAACTAATCTGTTGACAACATAAAATTGTCGCCCTGCTTTGCAAAAAAGGGAAAGCTCCAATAGTTAGGGAGTAAAATTCAGAGGTTGAAAGGTACCTACCTACATATCGTATAACTATTATTACAAAATAAAGAAATGAAAAAAACAATTCTGTATAAGTATTGCGAGAACTAATTACGAACTTAATTAATGAGTCGTGAAATGTTAGTGGGTGGTTTTGGATTTTGCTTAATTACCTACCCTCAATCATTTTACCTTACCTATTCCTCAAACTTGTGGGAGAGTTAAATATAGGTAGACGTTTTCGGAAGGACACGATACATGTTATTAAGACAGTGAATATGACAAATTGGATAATCTACAAAGTTCCTTTTGGACTAAGTTTTGATTTAAAGTGGCATCTACATTAATAAATTAAATTATACATTACGTATAAAATTATTAAAGGGCGTAGACGCACAGAAAGGTCAAAAGGACCCTAAGAATTGTTGGCATTAAAAATCAGTTTAATAAATTTAAAGTGGTAAACAACCCTTAGGGAATAATATACAACGCAGTGGCTCAAGAAGCAGAATGTAATTGAACGAATATACCGATTAAATGAAACCTCCCTCCATTAGGGGTTGTTCCCGTTTGTACCACAATCGTTCATTAATTATTTAACATTTTATTTTGTATTCCGTTTCTCACGAAATGATCGAAGAACTGATGTTTTTGTTTGGCACGAAATCAGTGGTAGGTCGAGTGTTTTGTGTTTCCTCGAATTAAAACTCGATTTCTCGCAACCCAAGTCACAATAAAGAGCTGGATATCAGACGAAACAACAAAAATTATGACGGTTTCGTTACGACTTAATTTCATCAGAGTCGAGCAAGGTTAGAGTCATAACCGAGCATTGGTGAGTATTTTAGAGTCGTAATACGGGGCGGTGTAATACATATAATAATACAAGTAGAAACACAACCCTTAATAACCTTTGGTTATGCTGTGCTCATTGTCATTACGAGCACTTTAACATCTACTACAATGCCGCCGCGTTCTAAATTTTTTGAAGAAGGGGTGCACCATACGCAAAAATAATAACAATCATAAGAATATACATACCTAGATAATATGAGATAAATATTTAGCAGCTAATCATTTATTTTCACTCCCCTCAGGAGTAGGTTTAAAGACAATGTCCACCCTCCGGTGTCATACCTACTATCTCCATGACAAATTTCATTAAAATTTTAAATAAACTACTTCTTTCTAAATCTACGTACATGATTGCACAATAGAATATAGGCAACCCATCAACCGCATGCAATTGTTTTACTACAAATCTGGAAATGTCACAATTGCTATTTGCTAATTTTTTTGGGAATAAAACTTAGCAAAACGCAACTTCGTTTTTATTTTCGATCGTTTTTTCCACGGCTGTTGATAATTACGCCCCACTTTAATCATAATTACCATATTTTATTGAAGCAGGTTGCGATTATGGCCTACACTTTTTCCAATAATCTGAATTAGGAGCATGTATTACACACGTAGCTAACACATGAACCGATCAATTATTATTATTTATCTGTATAAAACAATGCTTTTAGAACACTAGTGACGAATGTAAAGGGGATTTCAACGTAGCATGAAAAAATGCATGAATGTGAACGCCAGGAATGCGAGCGATTGCGCGTCAGGATTCGCGAAACAGTTGAAGTTGCGATCAAAATCCTTTCAGTATCCTTGCACGCTGACGAGTCGTCAGGGCTTGTGACGAAACTCGCGGCACATTTCAGACGTGAGTGTAAAAAGTTATGAATAGTGACAAACGTTCAACCTTTCACTCGCGAAAAGATCAAATAATAAATGACTGCATTTAAAAGTGCAAATGGGGTGCATTAATAAACAAATATAGCTTAGGTAAGCCAATTTTTAATTATTTATGAAAACTTGCATGAAATAATATTTTTTTATTTTTAAAAAGTACCTAATTACAATATTTTTTTTTTAAATTTATTTATTCAGTTTTTTTGTAATATACAAAAATGAAATACTTTAAAACCAGTTTAGAAATTTAGTTAATGTTTATTTTGTTCGTTTAAAAGTAAAGAAAATAACCGGAGGTAATTAAATGAAGTAAAGGTACTTAATTAACTATAAACAAGACTATCAAAAGCTTTAATTGCACCCTTAAAGTGCTCTGTTTGGAAATAGTGAATAAACGTAATTAAGGGTTTTTAAAATAGATTTTTCCTTGCTACATCAAGTTAGTATAAAATAAGTTTTTCAACTTCTGAATTTATTAAATTTTCTGTAGGTCACAGTACGGCAAAAATGTCATTTAAGCCCTTTTTTTAGATGTTTTGGTAACCTGATTTCTAGTTTAAACGCTCAAAAAGATGGTCTAGCTGAATTATATGAAAAAAAAAGTCGAAAGAAAAATATTTCAAAGGAGCTTTGTCGTCCCCAGGAATTTTTATTATCTATATTCCATATTATGAATAGAAGTATCTGAGAAAAAGAATTTAACGATGTAGAATTCTAAAATACAAAAAATATATAAATTCTTTTTTTAATAGATGATAATTATCTTTAATCATTTCTTCAACAACAAATTTTTTTTGCAAAATGTGTTTTTTTAAGCCCAATTGGACGATTTTTCGACCCGGAAAATTCGAAGGGCGTTTCTCTCGATACATTTCCTGGACTAATAACCAACAATCTAAATCCAATTTAATCCAAAAATGCTGAAGTTTTTCTTTTAATTGTCTCCAACTTCAAGGAAGTTGAAATTTTTTTAGTTTGAAGTTTGCAATTTTAATATCATTGCTGAAATTAAATTATAACTTTGTCTTAAAGAAAACCTTTTAAAGACTTTTACGAATGAAACAAACTCGAATAAAAAATAATTGACGTGGATTTTAATATTTATAGACTTCAGCTGATGACTAAATTAGAAGCTAATTGTATGATACAATATAACAAATTAAAAAGCTTTTTGAAAAAAAAAAAAAATGAAAATCAAAAATCGAACCCTTTAACAATTTCTTGTATATTATAATTCAATACCAAAACAATTTATTAGAAAATTGACATAGGCGAGTAGTTAATTATTTATTTAAGAGAATCCAACATTAAGGGTGGATACTAATTCTACCCAGCAGCATCGGATAAAAAAATTAATCAGTTGCTGCCCATGTAGACGATGAAATTGAACGTAACCAATCGTTCCAAACTTTCCTTCTACAAACTTGAAACAATTGAGACGATGATTATTTTACGCTTTGCTCGCGGAATTCACGATTTATTAGAAAGATAATTCAGCAAATTTATTTCATCTAGCGAAGAATTAAAGAAAATAATAAAACCTATGAACAAAAGAATTTTCTTAATGTGAATTAATCCAGACCACCCCTAAGCAACCCCACAAACTACCAGTGGTGGGACTCGAACCCAGGGCCTCTGGCTTTCACATGGCGAGGGCAGTTTTCTCCATTGATTTGGGGTTGCTTATGAGCTCACATTAATCTACTAAAATCAAATCTATTAGAAATTTTTTGTATACATGATTATTGTAAATAATAGTACACACGTCATCGATTTCCTTCAAGAAAAATTAAATAACACCCTCTTTTACACTTTTAGGGTATGTATGTAACATGTAAAAATATATTTTTCGCCCTCCATGTTCTTTCTAAATATATACGTATTTATGTACATAACAAAAATATGTTATCAGTTTTTTCAGGCGTCGCGACGTCCGCAAAATTTACGTTATGCATATACGAAACACTTTTACCACCACTTTACGAAAAAAAAAAAATTTGAATATACTTGTATGTGTGACGTTAAAGAATTTTGTAAGTTTGTACGTGTTTTAGTTTAACCATCTCCCCTAAGGGTAAACAAAAAAAATGAGCACAAACACGCAAAAACTTTGTGAAGGATTAATTTTTCTTGTAAATAATTCAATTGACAGTGCGCACACTTAATGCGCTCACCCACATTATAACGAAGCGAAGAGAAATGATAAATTTTTAAATTGCAAAAACAATTGAGCCGTTCAATCGACGGAAGTAAAGTAAGGCGGGCTCCTTATCGGACGACTAACGTTAACATCAGCTCACATACATCGCACTAAAATATTAATTTCAAGAACAAGATTAAAAGACTAATACTTAGGATTCAAAGGTAAATCCGTTGATGTGACCTTTAAACTTCCAAGATATTATTTTCCTTTGCGAACTAAGAAAACAGGGATTAGTTGTAAAAAGAAAATTCAGACAGAGGCAGGCATTAAGGGCCTTCTTCTGACTAAAAATTATTCAGTTTGTGTCAGTAAAAAGTCCGCAAACGATTTTGTGTAAAAGGTATGTAGTAAAATTAATATGTATGTCCTGCTGGACCTTTCTTAACTTATCTATAAAAAACGATCACATACATATACATACATATCTGTTTTCGTTAGAGGGTTGTTTGTGAGAAACGCATTCGCCTGACCAATTTTTAGTCGACTTATTACATTTCAAAATTGGTCTCCACCAAAAGCCCTTTAGTTCATCTAAATAATTCAGACCATATGCTGAAGGTTCATTTTAAATATTGGTGAAAGAGTTTTTTAAATCGCATGAGTAGATAGTTTCAGAGATTGCCTCCTACCCATAGACTAACGTTAATATAAGTTTTATTTGGAATACGAAATACCTTACAAAAAATTAAATAATATTTCAGCCATTTCGAAGATTAGCCCGAACAAGCAGACAGACAGAACTCTAATTTTATTTAAATATAGGTAAATAAGAAAGAGTTTGATTCTTTTTCGTTTGAGTTTATGTCCCTTCTTGCCCTTACAATAAAATGACGAAACCCAATTCTATTTTTGTTAAAAGCTAAAGAAACTTACGTAGCTTCTTTTCTGTGACTTTATCGCTTTGTTGTCTATATTTGCTTTCCACAAAAAGAAAAACAACAATTTTCTCCTCCATATAAATGAAAAGGGCGTACATTGATTGACATGAAAAGATTTTTTTGTAATATATGTACATTACTCATAGCAAAAATACAGCGAGTGACGTAAAGGAAGTAAGCGTAATACGTGTATCTATGGAAATATTTGTACAAGTACGTAGATGCATGTGTAAGTTGTATCAAAAACTGAAAGCTGCTTCATAATAAACAACCCCATTGAAATGAAACTAAAATTAAGTACATAGTAGTTCTTTGAACTTGAGGATCTTTTAACTCCCTCCCTCCCATCCTTCCCATATAATATAAACTTAATAAAGGCGCTATATTTAGGAAAGAAACAAAATAGAAGCCCGGCGTAAAATGGATCTAAATTTACTCGAACAAAACAAAACCATTACAGTTATCACCCCTTGTGCCTCCATAGGTATGCATATATGTATGACACTCGCCCTTCCACGATTCCCTGTGGTTGAAAGGGATCACAAAATCCAGATAAAAGTGGCTCAATCTCATTAATTCTATTTTGTGATTGTAATTCGATCTAAAGTTAAAACAAATGTGTCGATTTATGGTGGTCCATTATTTATGAGGATTTATTGGTGGTGTGACAGAATTTGCAAAATTGTACAAAATAAACATAAACAGGAACAAAACGTTCTCAAAAATGTGCACTTCTTCAAGTCTGGCTATTCAATCAAGACTGAGAGCAAGTAAATATTTCTTCGAAAACAACGTGAAAGGGGAGAAACATCTGTAAATGTTGATGAAATTACGCGTGGAGTTACATAAATAGTCCCCTTTTTGCGGATAAAGGGATCGTTTTCCAGCAACAGCAACCTCACTATAATATGCTCGTACAACTGATCGCGAACACCTGAACTGGATGGATTGGCCGCTGTGGTTCCCCAAACTGTCCATCCCACAACCCTAACTTAACACCCACGCAATTGTTCATTTAAAGCAGCTCAAACCAGTGGCGGGCGTCATAAGTCCGCCAGGCGCTAGGTATTTTCTATCTCGAATGCAGCAACCGGCGCGGCAGCTGGGCAACTGTATTCGCCAGTTACGTGCTATGGAAATAGCGGACGTAAGACATTTAGTTTTTCGAATGCTTTTAGCTCTACCGTTTTGTTAAATTTTATCAATTTTGACATCATTAACGTTTCTGTTAAAGCTACAACTCAGGATGTCAGCTTTAGATTAAAATTTCGTCCTGGTAAAATGCAATTTTATCTCTTCGTCTGCAACGAAATTGTCATTTGAACAGGATAGGAGATGCAAACTAGTGTTGACGCTTACTCCAAGTTCATTCCTGAGCCAAAGCTCGAGAAGCTTTCAGTGCAATGATGGGAAGCACCTCAAAAACCCGAGGCACTACTTCGACGATCCAATAAACGGACACTAGTTACTCTGTCTTGTTTACTCTAACACGTACCTATCTAACTAATTAGAGTTACTTATAAACAAACGAATGGAAAAACAAATTTTCCTGCAGAGAAATTTTCAACGAGATAGTGAATGTAAAAAACTAAATATTATCTTTAATTTTTTTGAGGCTCAGTTAAATCTGTGATGAATGTGTGACTCATTGTCAGTGTTTTCCTTCGATTCTGTATTTCTCGAATTTCGATTTTGAGACTGAATTCACAGTTGATCGAAATTCCGGTCGAGCGTTAACGTCAAATACTGAAATTAACGTTTTCAATTTGAACAAGTTCACGGATTACTGCATTCGCCATAAGTGTACGCTATTACCCCTGTCCTCCACGTGCTTCCCCATAATGGGTTCTGTTACAGCTCGATAATTGCTTTAACTTTCAATACAATTGCATACATATAAGCCACAAATTAGTCCGAGCGTTGACTTTGACAACTTAAAATCGTTCCATACATAATATAGTTTACTCCTTAAGAATCCATGTAAGACCCAGAGTATGAAACGTAACGGAAGTGAGCGTTACGAAACTAGCACTGGATGCTTTCTCCAGCCATCTTATAGGTACTGAACGCATAATAAAGGGTTGCAGACAAGTTGCTTCGATTCGATTCCATCAAACTGCATACACGTCAGTGTTAACATTAAAGGGCAGGATGCTTTGTTAGTTTTCGTCATTAATTTTGGACATTCAATTCAACTTTAGATTACTAAAACTAAGTTGCAATCGAAATGCCAATGGTCCAACGAATATTGAAATTTATGATTTCGATACGAACAAACAAACAAACAAGTTTATGCAAACTCCACTAAGCTGCAAGTGTATCCCATTTCTACTGTCCCTGCAACGATTTGACTCTACATATGTAAATTTAACTGTTAATGACTCTCATACCACAACGATAATTTGTGGGAACATTGAATGGAGTTTGTAAGGCACGAGAACACTTCTAAATACACGAAATTGCCTTTACATACGTCATAAATCATTTCATCATTTACGAAATCCGTCATAAGTAGCAATCCCAATATGAGATGTTTTTGTGTATCGCAATTTATGATGTTTCAAGTGCTGAGCACTTATGACTGATCTAACATCTTATTTTTATGTTTCCGCTTTACGGGAATACATACGTATAAAGCTAATACCCATACCCGGGTTCGAACCGACAACGAATCCGCTGTTCAAGTCGTTGGGTTAATCCATCATTGCCTCGCGGCCACCTGGCCGCCCATGATTGAGATCTTTGAGCAGGACATATATATACATATATAGATCAGGTGGCGTAGTGGGTGCGGTTATAACCCCACCTCCACTACCAAGAACCCTTCCACTACACTACCGTCACCCTGTATCTCCTTCTCGAATGCGAAGCTCTCAATCTTCGGAAAATTGAATTTAGATTATACCAATTTTATTTTTTTTATGGCCAAATTTTGTAATATTACCTAAGCGATTACTTGTAAAATAATTAAAAAAAATTCCGCGTGTTTAGATTAATTACTTTCGGATGAGAGTCACTTAATGATGTCGGTGGAAATTCAAGTAATGTATATAAATTGCGGTGGACATCGTTAAGAAAGGCGAATGCACGTCGGTTAATTTATATTTTCAGTCGGGTTTTTCACGAAACATGACGACACGTAATTAATTGTTGTACAACTGCTTTATCATTATTTTTTGTCGTCTTCTATACTTCCATTACATTAAAAACGTTACGATAAAATCGCCAGAGTTATTGCGGAAATTAACAAACTTTACGATATTTTCGTTCACTAAGTTCAAAGTGAAAGATAAGCCGAAAGATAAGGCAATATTGACTACCTACCTATACGCTATGTAAGCGCCGAAACGCGTTTTGAAAAATTTTACCATTAAATTAATAATATTAACAATACTAAACATCTAAACTTGTTCAGAATAAAAATTTCTCCAAGGGTCTACAGGAATATTTTATATTCCTCATTTTTTAAGACCATTTCAATCCCTCTTTATGAACTATAATATCGAATATCGATGGCAGTCTTTATTAAAATTTTTACTGCTCTATTTGTCTAGTACACAGGCTGCGCTAAATATAAACATTGTGTAGGAAACCATTTTTGTATACTTTAAGTCTTTCAATTTTGTAGTTATTCAATTTTTTTTTCACTTGATTTTTGGATTAAACAGAATAAATAATAAATAAAGCAACAACAATATTATGTTAAATAACCACAGATAGCAAATTTGCTGTAAACGATGGCGCTCTGATGAGAACTAAGAAGTTCGAAATTGCGATCCGCGACAAAATTTTTATTCTAACAATAACGTATAAAAATTAATTCATTTTTTAATTAAAACCCGATTTGTGTTTCAGAGACGTTCGTCAATCAAAACCGAATTTCGAACAGTTTTCATTAGTCACTGCAATCAATTAAAAAGCAATTGAAAACATATTTAGCGAAGCCCTATGATTGGAATGAATGGTTAAAAGGACTTTTTTTTATTATTTCATATTTCATGGATCCATATTGGCAGATGGGGGACTAAAAGCCATGTTCATTTAAAACCTCTCATTATATCTAGTTCGGTGATTTATGTGTAAACAGATAGGTACTACAAAAAGTGGTAAGTAGTACAATTTTGATAAAAATTAACCATATCAGAGTGCATTTTTTTATAAACAACACACCATTACTTTTTAAGATAATAATGTTATTTCATACTTATTCCATTAGAAACAATAGATACCTACATAATGAGTTTTTAATTGAATGGATGATTAAAATTACATTTAAAAAGCAAAAAGGTTTTGTAAATTGATATATTAATTTAGTTTAATGTTAAGAAATTCTACTTTATCTGAGGATAAATTTGACCTCTTGCTGACATGTTTACATAATCCTATGTTGCTTCCTTCCTAAGACCGGAAATATTCGTTATAGTAGAGTGACGTTGAAATACCGATAAATCAACCAAAAATAACATAAAATGCGTTTTTTCCTACTTTTATCGAATTTCATACGTAGTTATTTTAATGCCTTAGTTGCGATATTATTTCTTCGAATAACAACAAATTTTCTTTCATAAAATTTTAAATTTGACTTTGATTAAATAAATGGAAATTTGACAGTAAAACTTTAAATTCACACACACACGCCAGTTTTTTTAAAGTCGTTTTTCTGGTACAAACTAAACTAAATTAATAAAGTTTAAGAAATTAAACAGAAATTCAAGACTGATAAATAATAATACAAAAGAAACATTCAAGCAAAAAATTCTTCAGCAAAAAATTGCTTGATAAGCAAAATGATGTAGATTTTAACAGCAAAATTAAATTCATTGAACGTAATAAAAAATAGAAAGCAGAATCAGTCGACTGGTTCCTTTAGTTACTCTAAATTCACCAAGGTACAAATTAAATAAATTACTAACTAATCAAAGAGTAAAGAAAATTGAATGTTATAAAACAAAAAAGTAATTAACGAAATTACTTTACGACAAACAGTAGAACTCCCATAGAAAGTTGAATACAGTCACCAAAAGTAGTAGTTGGAAGCAAAACTTTCCAAAAAATGTAAGGAATGTACCAATCACTTCCAACAAAATAAGAAACACTCCAGAAAATTACAGAGTGGATAGGAACTACCTAAAGAACTTTTTAAGTTAGTAAGGGAACTAACTTTCTTTATAATAATGGTCCGAATATAGAAACATTATAAAAACGACTCCAAATGAAACAACGAAACGCAAAAATAAATAAAAAAGTATTTATTGCTTTTCGAAGAAAATTAATTAAATGGCCTCTCCAATATGAAAGTTGAAGTCAATATTATTCGGAAATAAATATAATACACTTGAAAACTTCATATTGTAAGTAATAATAAGTACAGGATTTATATATTTAAAATATATTTATTTCAGAGATTAGTGCAAAACTAAAAATTGTCTAAAGTGCGACTCAAAAAACAAAAGTAGCGTAGATAATATACTTTTGAGATACCACTCATTTATTCAAGAGCTTTTCGTAGATAAAAAATCTTGAAATTGTGTTCATAATAAGTAAACCACTGGAAATAATTAAAAGCGAGAAGGGAAGACCTACCAAGAAACAGTAAATTTGGGAAAATGTGGACCGGTTTATAATTATTTAAATTAAAATAAACCGTTAGGGTTGTTTTTACTTTTTTAGTACTTAGGTACTACAAAATAATAATTATTGTGCATACTTAAAAACATCTAATAATTTTCTCAAATGGTTTAATTAAAGTATATAATGCAATTGTATAGTTATACTGGGGGTAACAACTAAATTAAATTAAATTACGTTTCCACTTCAGTGGTTTTGTTTCACAGGAGGGTCTAAATACAATTGACAAACATGGGGACGTTTTACCTTTGTAATTCTTAACCAACTAGGTAAGTCCCTTAATTTGCAAACACTAACAAACTTTCTATCTTTGGACTAATTTACACAAAATTTGGTGAAAGAGGTTGGGGTAGGTTTGGTCATAAGACGCATTTTGCAAAACGGCCTAATTAATGATCGAAACGTTGCATAATTATACTTAGTTATTACCATCAATAATTGTTGGTGGTGATTAGTGATAAGATTAACTTTTAATGATTCGTAAGAAATAATTTGAAATAGTCTAATTTAATTCTACGTTCGTAGTAAAAAAGTAGATTTTAATTGAGATGGGTAAAAGCAGATCTTAAAAAAAAATTAAGAATACTAAGTTGTCGCCAACGGCTCCTTTGTTAAGTGGACAAAATCCAATTTACTCAAATTTGTTTTTGGAATTTATACATAGGCTACAGAGACACGAAACAAGAGTAGGTAAGCTTCGAGCAGTTTAATGAATCATTTTAAAGGAGAATAGAAATAGGATTTTAAATGAATGAGAGAGTATGTAATTGTACTATTCTTTAAAGGTTTTACTTAGGTATATCTAGTAAAACGTTGGTATTTATTCCATTTTAATAAATAACAAAATAAAATCAAGGAAATATTCAGCAGTCGTGATTTTAAATAAATAATTCAACCAACTACAAATGAATAAGTAAAAATCTGTTTGTAGAGGAAGATCAGAAGAGCATTTGTGCAAATTTTTAAAATAGGCAAATAATTGTTTCTGATTTTCATTTAACGTTATTTACAAAAATTAAATAAAACAATAGGAAATTATTATGGAAAGTTTAAGAATAAGTTTTGCATCTTTACATTTTCGAAAACTAAAAAATTCCAGTACATTTGCTATCTCTGTTGCACACGATAAAATATGCTTTGATCTATCCTTATCACGTCATCATGATTTTAACTATGTTCCTGCAAAGGGAATCCGTGGTATCGCAGCAAAAAATCCTATTACTTACAGATTTGCTAATCTACTCACGCACGATCTAACACTCGCATAATACAATATTCTGCTCCAGTTGTTGCAAGCCTTGAGAAAAAAAGCCAGAGATTTTGTCCAGGAGGAAATTACACAAATATCATTACAGGAAAAGAACAAAACCAATAAAAGTTCCAGCTTAGTTTGCGGGTTTTATTATCAGCTCTCTTGAGCTTTTACCGACAACTTCCCTTAATCATTTCTTTTTCTCTTTTTGTTTAAATCGTTATGGTTATATTGTGCTACATTATTCTTTAGATATATATGTAATTAAATTGAGCTCCTGATGAATTGACAATTTTCTTTATTATACAGTTAATAACGATATGTTTAAAGGAAATTCCCTTAGGCCGCAATGATTGAATTTATTTTAGGATGGGTGGGAGGCAGTCAGGGTGGTAGGGGGCCGAAACAGGGCTGGACGGAACGACATAGACAAGGCGAGTAGAAGGAGATAGTCAGGGTGGAAGGGGTCGAGACGAACAAGGCTGCAGGGAACGATACGGAAAAAATGGAGCAAGCTAGCCAGGGCGGGTGGGGGACAGTCAGAGTGGAAGGGGGAGACACATGGCTGGTCGGAACGACGTAAACAAGGCGAGTGTAACGAGTTAGTTAGGCTGAGAAGGAAATAGTGAAGGTGGAAGGGATCGAGGCGGACAGGGCGGGTGGGAGTGGGAGGCAGTCAGGGTGGAAGCATGACAGAAAGAGTGACAGGGAGCGGCTTAACCACGTCCCAATGGACTCTATTGATGTGTATCATATCTGATACACATGGTAGTCAACTGCCAAGATATTTTTTTTCTGCTTATCTACTTTTAACTATTTTTCAATCTCCTTTCTTTTGACACCCCAGACTACTTTAGATACTAATTTGTTTCCATTAATTTAATTAAACAATAACTTCTCTTGCAGATAATAAAATATATAATGGACTCAAACTTGACTATCAACATTTCAACTTTCACAATCTCAACCAACGACCCGTATGTCCAACTGACCAATCGAATCAACACGAGCGACTGGGATTCCAAGAGAGACCCGCTCCTGGTAGTTATCCCAATCACCCTAATCTATTCGATTATTTTTTTCTCGGGTCTGATAGGAAATATTGGAACGTGCATAGTCATTGCCAATAACAAATCCATGCATACGGCCACAAATTATTATCTATTCAGTCTGGCAGTATCAGATTTGTTGCTGCTGGTCTCTGGGCTTCCCCAGGAGATGTACTCGATCTGGTCCAAACATCCCTACATCTTTGGCGAGACTTTTTGTCTTCTTCAGGGGTACGTAAGAAGTTTATTTGGTCTTTATTTATTTATTGTTTTTCATTTTGCAGGTTTGCCGCAGAAACGTCAGCAAACGCAACTGTTTTGACAATTACAGCCTTCACAGTGGAGAGATACGTCGCCATATGCCACCCCTTTCTCTCGCAAACGCTTTCGAACTTATCCAGGGCCATAAAGTTCATCATTCTCATTTGGATTGTGGCAATATGTCTGGCAGTGCCACAAGCGTTAGCGTTCGGGATCATAACGTATGACGAAGATCACAAGTAAGCATTATTAAAGGCCGCAGAGATGTACGAAATAATTTTTTTTTTTTTGTTTTTAGATATTGTCAAATAACGAGGGTGATTCTTCCCCATTCGTTCGAGATATCAACGTTTGTATTCTTCATCACCCCGTTGACGGTAATAACGATATTGTACATACGTATCGGTCTTCAGCTGAGGAAGTCGACTAAAATAATCGCAAAAAGTAGAAGTATAAGAATGAAAAGAATTTCGTGCCAGACGAGGGTTTCATTGAAGCGAAAAAAGAATCAAGCCATCGTGTGCGTCGAAGGGCGCGAAAACAACAACGCAGCAGCAGCAGCAGCGGGGCCGTTTGATAAACGCGAAAACAATTGCATCCATTCCACGCAAGCTACGAAGCACGTCGTCAAAATGCTCGGTAAGAATTTTAAAATTGAACGTAAAATATTGAACAATTCCCATGCACTATGAGGTTACGGTAGGAAGTGGTCACTCTCGTTAAATTTGTTGCACAGTTGCAGTTGTGGTGGCATTTTTCATATGCTGGGCGCCGTTCCATGCCCAGCGTCTTCTAGCAATCTATGGTCAGCCAACGTCCAGAGGGATGGTAACAACTTTCGTGGCTTTGACGTACGTCAGTGGGGTTCTTTACTATCTTTCAACGTCCATCAACCCCCTACTGTACCACATCCTTTCGCACAAATTTAGGATAGCTTTTAAGGTAAATAATAAAAGAATTTATGGTATTCCCACCACTAGGAACGACTAAGTATGCTTTGCCAAGAATAACATCCCCCGAAATGGGAAACCGTAAACTGTGAACTAGTTATGTTTGGGACAATTTCAACCCCAGTAATAAAACGCAGTTAATAGTTGGTTTGAATATATATATACACAGTGTGTTCGAAAAAGGGCTCAATAGAAAATTGTAGAGGGAAGCGCATGTATAAAATTTGTGTGAGACAAGTTACGAACCAAATTTAAATAATTAGTTACACCCTATTTTAAATATGGCAGCCAGATGGGTCAGTTTGGAATTCTGAAACTAATTTTTATGCTCATACCTATATACCTTTTCTACATGTTTATAAAATTTGGGGTTGGGATAAAGGGGATCGGGTTCGGACAGAAAGTCCAAAATTCAGCATTTATTTAAAGTTAATGCATTCAAATTTCTTCATAGCGAGAAAAAAAGGACAGAAAAGTTTGTAAACGCCCTTCTCAATATGCTGAATCCGCCCCTACCCAATTTCTGATAGGTAACGAAAGATGTTAGTTAGTGGATACCCAAAGTTTGTGAAACTACGACATTATGTAATCAATAAATGTGATTATTTCTTATTTAACGTTAAGACCTTGTAATACGACTTGATGTCTACTTTTCACGTCCAGATCCTTGCAGCCTTTCGGATCCTTGAAACCTTCGTTAACGCACGTTTCGTCTATGTCATAAACATGCTCTTCGCCTCTCACATCATTGTAACTGCCATTAACTAACATTACCATCACTAACTTTTTATTTTTAGGTATTTATTGAAGTACCTTCCACATACTATTTTATTTTCGTGTTTCCATTCTATACTTATAAGCCCCAAACATACAGGGTTGGTCCACCCAAAACCCTAACTTCATAAGAATCGTGAGGTTACGGTAGGAAGTGGTCACCTCTCGTTATCTAATGCGTACATCACTCATGAGATGGCGCTGTTGATATATAAGTATATAATCTAACCTCAACTATTTACACACGTACAGAGGATTTTTTTTATAGATTAAGAGTCCATACTGCAGGCAGTTCCTTAAATTATAACTGTCTGGAATTTATTTCAGTGAATAATTTTTGTAACAGCTTGTCGACATTCCTAAATTAGACATTTACGAGGGAACAACAAAAAACGATATTGAATTACTTTTTTTTTTTTGGTTTCCAAGAAAATTAAAAATTTTTCACTGAGTTCTCTCCTTTTTCCCTTATTACGCCTGCCTACACACATATTTCAAAGGAAGCCCAAAAAAATTAATTTACGCTTTTTTTGTTATTTGAAACCTACACTGAACATTAAATTTATTAGATCGTTTTTTTTCGTGTACGCACGTAGAATTTCAAATCGGTCTTTTAAAGACTTAAAGGTGTAACTTTAATGGACACAGTAAAAATGACTCTTGAGGTCATAACAAAATCCATTACTGCTCTTTACGTGGCTATTTTTGGGGTGCTTTTATATTTACAGCTAAAAAAGTCACTGCAATACCTTTTATTTCTCAGATTTGATTAACGACTTTTGAGCCCTATAGAATACTAATTTATTATGGAAAATTGAAATTGTTTTTAATCACGATACAAAAACGCTAGACATTTGAAAACTTGGCTCGTTCTAATTTCAGGACAAATACAGATATTGTTGTGAATTTTGAACTATGAAAATTTGTATATAATTCTAGACACCCTGTATATATAAGTATACGAAACTGGTGGAAGCCCTTAAGTAGGGGTGGAACCAACTAAAACAAGCTATTAAAATGTCTAACAAATTAAGAGGGTTGATACTTTGTGACGATAGCCCTGCTTCAACTAATACCACATCAAGGGTAAAATTAATGAAAAATTTTTAGCAAAAAAAAATTACCAGCAAGAGTCAAAAATCTATTTCCTATAAACTGATTTCTTTATAAAATTTTAAAGCTTACGTTTGAAAGAGATCATTTTTTTATTAACACGTATGGCAGTGTATGAAATTCAATTTCCTAAATCAATTTTTTTGTCGATTATACATGGACGTGAATATTAGTTGCAACGGATAAGGAAATTTTCCAAATTGTTTGTTTTGAAAATGTCTTAAATATAACAGGAACTGTCTACTTATTTTTCAGTAAAAAACGAAACTTGTGACAAGCTTCATATTAAAAACAAAATAAACAGGTAGTCCAGGAACCAGAGATGAAATTTTACTCAAAAATATGAAAAATTAATTCGATTTTTTCGTTGGCATATGATCGTTATGGAAATATGTGAATATCAGAAAAATTAGTGCGACATTTTATTTTTTTTGTACTTATACAGGGTGTTAGGTGTATAAGTACAAAAAAAAGAATCATGGATTCCTTGCACAATAAATAACAAAAGTCTAAAAGCATTTTTCAATCGAGTGACAATTAAGTACGCAATTCGTGTTCGAAAATTTGACCCTGAAATTCGGTTTAATACGGGCCTGGCGAAATACGAATTCTCGTAACTGATAGTTTGCAACGAGCAGCGCCACTTACGAAACAGCGTTATCTATCACCGGCGACTATTCTCTAGGAAATAAGCGCGCTAAACCAGGGCCGACCTCAGAAATCAAAATAATTTTTAATTTTTTTATTTTATTTCAAAAGTCAAAAAGTGTATAAATTCATGTTTCAAATGCAACAGGGAACATGTGGTTCTTTTTTTTGTACTTATAGACCAAACACCCTGTATATGAAAAAACAGGAAACTGGGAGGCACAGTGGCCGGACGGTTAGCGCTACAGATTGGCGACCACTAGGTTGTGAGTTCAAATCCCGGTAGGAGCTTTAAACTTTTTAAAGAAGTTTAGATACGTGATTTGTGCGAAGAATTATGCGAGAGTAGTCGAGAAGAAAATAAGGTAAAATGAAGGTAGATTAAAAGAAGAGATAAGCATAGAAAGTAAGATTGTTAAATAAGTTGTAAAGCAGTGGCAAAATGTAAATACTCTGTTAGAGCATACATGTGAAAAATTAATAAATAAATAATAAAAAAATAGGAAACGGAAGAAGAAAATAATAAAGATAGGGGTAGAATTTGAAATAAAGCCCGTATAAGCACTATGGTAGTGAATAAAAGCTTTGACAACCAAAAAATAGATTACTATTTATTTGACCATTATTATTGACATAAGTTGTACGTAACTCTTTTTCAATTTTTCTCGAAAATCCTTAATTTTACGAAAAAATGTAACAGGAGTTTTTTGTATAGAACATTCTAAGCTACAAATTTAATGACTACTATTTTTTCTGTAAAACTGACCGTTTAACGTGACCATTTAATTAAATACTAATAAATTCCGTGGTAAAAACATCTGGTAAAAAATTAATCTGTTAGAGGTTCCGATTTTGATTTCAATATTTTCCACCCTTTCCCGACTTATTTTACTTCAGAGTTAATTAAAAATGATCTAACGCGCGTTTTTTGCCAGATTCTACTGGCAAAGTTTGAACCTCAAGCTTATTTATTATTTCAGCTTAAATTGCTTTCGCAATTTTCATTTTTCCCTTTTTGTGGGTTATAATTCAAGTCTAATTAGAAATTAGGGAAATTTCAATACTTGTTAAACAAAGCTGAAGTTTTTAACCAAAAATACCACCATCTCGTGCGTATTTAAACTGCACACGCCATATGTACACGATTCGCCCGCTGCCTTTCCTAATTTTGGAAATCAAACACAACGAAATAATTTCAAAAATATTTTGTAAACGATAAAATCAATTTTTTAATCTTAGTCTTTACAAAGACAATCTTTTTGGTCTCTAATAATAGAATAAATACAACGTCTTGCTTATTAGGTATTCCTAAAACCACCTTGATTTTAATCCTCTTTATGTAAAGAACTTTGCAACTCTTTTAAACTTAAAAATAATTCTTCAGGTTCCATTGTAAACCAAAATTATCTGTGGCCACAATAGGTTTCAACTGTGTAGGACGAAAATTCGAAAATACTTTGAATAAAATTATTTCTAGGTAAAAAAGATAACGTAAGAGAATTATGCGGCGAACAATAAGTTGCTTATAAAATTAATCAATCGTTTTTAAAATAGAAAGTGAGTATTTTCCCTTTAATTGACGATTAGTTTTCATCGAAATTGACTTTTTTTAAGTTCGATTCTACAGGGGTTGTCCGTAAAGTAATGACACTGGCCGCCACAAGTCGTTCCAAACGCCATAGGAAGGCCAGATAGCTTAAGTATCACGTCATTATTACTTAGTGGTGTTTTGATCTAATAACGAAAACTGCGATAGATAGAGAATTAAATTTACTACAAAAAATCTAGGAACAGCACCACTCTATCTTTTGCAGATAAAAAACTACAGCGAACTAAATACGCCGTCGACTTTTAAAGGCGTATTTGAGACGCTGCACTTTTTTTACTTATAAGAGTTAGAAAGAAATTGTACGAAACTTTTTTATAGTAAATGTCATTCTCTACAAAAAAGGTCTGTATATATTTTTTTGTATCTGTCACGGTTTGCAAAGCATAATTGATCGCCTCAGCACAATGACGTCACGCGTAATCTGCCGGACCTTCCTATTACTCTATAGATAACCAAAAAATAATAAGTATTTTTTTTGTGCTTCCATAGACTAAACAAAATCAATTTAGATACATCAACGTCGAAAACAGCTTTTACCCTTAAAAAAAAAAGTATAATAAAAAGTATAGGTACCTTAAATAAAACCGTCGATCGATAGTAATCAATTAATTAGATTGATGCGGTTCTATTTTCAGAAAACGTTCTCAAATTGCCTCCGAAAGAGCCAAGTGACACGGAGAAGTTACTCGGCTTTATCGGGAAAACTATCGCTAGTCAATAGCCACGTCAGTTCCGACTCGGGGCGTCCACCCTATTCAAATTCAGAAAATGCACCAATCCATCAAGCCGCCTTCGCAACCACCGAAATCGGAAGTAAAAATAACATCGAAAGAACCAAAATTTCACTCAACAACGCGGCCCTCACGGACTCGTCAGAAAACGTACATGAACTGTGCTACAAAGATTTTCCAATTGGCACGGAAAATACAACACAAGAGGGTAAGAGTTCGTTACGTTACGTTCATAGTTACCAAAAGCGCGCTATAGCCAGTTAAAACAAAAGAACGGTCGAAACAGCCTATCGAACGCTGACGAGAACTATTAACAAGCACTTTCAGCTTTTCCCTAATTTTTTAACGTTTGGCTTTTAATTACAGAATGTAATGATAGCACCGAGCTGTCTCTCCTGCAAGAGAACAACGAAAAACTGAAGGAAATTGAAATCTTTCAAAGTCAACAATTGAGGATTAAAAGGATGGAGGGTAAAATCCAAATAAACATCAACTTTGCCACCTTACCAAAATCGCTGACTGTTCCTCAAATAGCGACGTTGCCATTACAGTTAAATATTGAAAACAACAAAAACCAAAATATAAATGAAAATTACAGATACAAGAGCGGAAGTGCGATACAATTGCCTAAAAATGGGGCTAATTATTTATATCATCTCGAAACGACAAGTTTTTTAATGTCCCAGTAGAACTACTTATATTCTATGTGATAATTATAAGGAGTGAGACAAACAAACAATTACTTAATTAAATAATGCTCTAAGATCGCAAAACTTTTGCTTATTTCAAGCATCAGGAAGTGAGTTACCTAATTGTTAAGAAATATTTAATGTATCTATGTTAATACTTAACTGTTTTGAATGGTACCTATACCTACTTAATTAATAAATTGTTATAAACTACGTATTTGCTTATTTTACATACAATAAGTAACATAATATTTTGTTCCCTTCTCGAAGCCCGGTCAAAATAATTGTGAATAAAGTTTAATCTTTTTTTTTGAGGTTAGGTTAGGTTTCAATAAATCAAGATCAGCTTTCCCTTAAACGTACCTATGCCCCAATAATTTACAATTTAATTTAATTCCTAAACCCGAAGATACTGTTTCGAAATCCCGTTTGACCCTCCTAAAGGTTAAATTTTTAATATATACTTATAGATATATATGTATACACCTTTTTCAGAGAAACAATAAGTACGTAGGTAGGTATTATACGACAATATCGCGTGAATTTTACAACTTTAATCATATTCATAAACAAAATATGTACTTCACTTACCATTCGATAATTATGTAGGAAAAGGGCTCGCAGACCACAAATGAAAGTTCTTGCACAACAATGAAGAAAACCGTATTTAACCTGCACACCATTTTACCGATTAAAACCGACTAACTCTTTGGATTAACTGCTACGGACTACGTAGTATCTACATGTGGACGATGAGATGATAACGCGTTTTCATTGGACATCTTCACTATGAAGGTAACCTTGAAGTGTTGGCTTTTGTTGTCTTTATCTAATTTAACCTTCCTGACATTAAAGGAAAAAGGATACAACATATAAATAACAAAACATGCAATTAGAAGAAAAAAGATAATATTTTTGTCACGTTCGGAAATGTTCGGAACCGAAGTTTAGTTACTGTAAAAAAACTACAAAAAAATGATTAGACAATTGGACGCCTACGATAAGTTTTTTTTAAAGAAAAAATTTAAATACTTATAAACACTAAAAAATAGTAAACAAAGAAATCAAATTAAAAACTTTTCCCTTTTGTCGCTATTCTCTATTATCCTGGAAGTATAATTTAACATCTTTTTTCTTTCAAGTCCTATATAATAAATTTTTTTGAAACAGAAGTAAAAAAATGTAAAACCGTTTTTTAGGCGAATGAAATAAATTCTATCTTCCGCTTCAGTAGCACCTTTTTTGTTCCCTAAACTTTAGGTTGGGATAAAATACCTACATAATGAAGATATAAGAAAAATAAAATAAAATTCCGATTTGGAGTTAAAAACAAAAAAATAAATAAAAAAAACTCAGTCACTTGTTGACGATTATTCACTTACTTGTTTCTGCTGTCCTTTGTGGAACCAAAAATTTATTAAGGTAGAAAATTGTAAAAAATAAAAAATAAAAACCAAGAAAAAAAGTTTTTTTTTTGAAAATATTTACAAAATATGTAATCAAAAACTAATTATCAACAACTTTAAAATCATGGGTTAATCCTTCATAAGGATGGATCCCACCGAATACGTATTTATAGAAGCCCGTATGGCGTATCCTGTAAATTCCAGGTTCACTCTTTGGTCCTGTGACCCATTCGATAACAGCCTCGCTATACGGAGAAATTTTTGAACTTTTGAGCCATATAAATCTAAACAAAACAACATAAGTCTCTTTTTTTTTCCTGTTTAAAAAACAATTGCAGAAAAGAAATTACCTCTAATCAACGTTTTAAAAACAAAATAAGGTAAAAAAAAAAACAATTATCTTACTTCGTTTCCCAATTAGAATCTGTAGCCACAACATCCCAATTTTCTCTGTCAAGTTTTTCCACGGTCAAAAAAGTTTTTCCATGCATTAAATTATTTCGCGGGTTACCAGAAATCTAAAATATTTTTTATTTTTAATAGTCAGATATTTGTATATTTCAAGGCATCATTTTCGCCCTTCTGCGCCAGGGAGGGTTGAAAAGTTTAAAGGCAGAAGACAGAAAATGAGGGATTGAAATCTACAGCAATTTTTTTTTTCACGTAATCAGAAATGATACTAACAAAAACAGCCTTTACCACCTCTCCCCTTTGAACCCGTTTATTGGGTTGTTGGATACATTCACCAAACCTATTGGTAAATCCTGTCGAATCAAAAATAACAGGTGGTATCAACGAAATTAGTTTATTCGAAAAATCCGGGGGATCCGGACCTGGGTCGATTTCTTTTTCCTAAAATGTTTCTTGTGACGCCTAACAGTTAACAAAAAAATATTCTATTGTTTTAAAATTTACCCTTAAGAGTGAATTTGTCAATTCTTTATAAAGTTTCAAGTAAATTGTTAAAGTGTGGGGACCATAAATGGTCGAAGCTCCTTCATACCTTTGAAGCTAAAAGAAAAAAAAAAGCAACATTTTTTTTAGTTTTCTAATGTCATAATTATTTTCAGTTTAATTATTTTTTACTTATACGAGAGCGAAAACTTTTGCTTCGACAATTAAACTTTAATTACTCTATCGAAACTTTACCGTCGCAATATATTCCAAATAAAAGAGCATTTACAGTGCATTTTCGCACGTTATTTGAAACGTTTGGCATTAACGGCATGCCGAATACCAAAGTATTACTAAACTATCATTACCGTTAACGATTACTGAACCGCAAATAAATTTACGTAGTAAATATCTATCGTCTGATATTAATTACAATGGCATTTCGACTGCATACAGTTTGTACCCACGTAATTGCTCTGTACGTAAATAGTTACTAAACAACCAGCAACTACGTGCAAGGACACACCCGGCACTGGCGACTGTCAGTCGCCCACTGATGTACCACGCGTAGGGCGAGTATAATGCGCGCATTGGCATCAATACCCCCACTCTTTTTCAGTACCGTGCGAGCGTGGAGCGCCCAATGCCACGCGTGAATGGGGCGGCCAATATACCGCGCGTTATTTTATTAACTGTTACTCCTGAACCGTTTGAGATATTTCGATAAAAAATACGCCAAAATGGTCGCAGAAGAATCGTCTACCAAATGTGACTAACCTGATATTCTTCTGGGGTAGTTATATAATCGCTGTAGACATTACTAAGGCCGGCGATTATTACTTTCTTTACACTTCTTCCGTTTTCTTGATAAGTAGCCGCAACAGCTTTACGAAGACGTCTTCCGGACATTGTAGTGAATTCGCCCGGAACTGCGGCAATGGCAACATCACCCAATAAAGCCATTTGTACTGACACAATCTTCGGTTGCCACTCATAAGGGAAGTTTATCTGTAAAACAACAACAGAAAATAATTAAAACAATAGAAATTAATTAAAAAAAGCCTCACCCTTCCGGTGTTCAATAGGATTGGCTTTGGATATTGACATTCTTTCTCGTCAGATGTAGGGGTGGCAAGTAGATCCCTTACAATGTTCCACATCTTGTTCTCTGTACGAGTAGCTTGTTTAAAGTCAAATTCTCCGGGACCATCAGTGGTACCAGCAGCAAAACTATATCCCATCGCTGGTAAACAACCTCGTACTTGAACCAAAGACCCGTTAGGAGCTTGGTAATCCGCTTTCTGTTTGGGCATGTCCACAAACTGATGGGCAATTTTGAGAGGACCATTGACTTCTTGTTCGTTTCCGTTTCGCCACAATTCCTAGTCATGGGGTTATTTATGTATATCATTTCTTAACCGTAACTGATATTTTTTACTGACCTTTGCTTTATCAAAGAGTCTTGTTGCGATCATTCTGGTACTTTCGAACATATCGCGACCAGGACCTAAGCCAATACAGTTTTTTGTTGTGCCCTGACAAGTACTCGCAACGTCGTTGCAGGGAAGGCCCGTGTTCAGACAATGAGGACCGTTAATATTTGGCGAAACGTCGCCAAGATTGCTTGAAGCAAACGAAGCGACAAACGGACCCTAAAGATATTAACATTAAAGGAAATATACATTATTTTTAACGGCCGCACCTTTCCAGGAAGGCCTCCATTAACATATTCCTCGAATAAAATGGATGCGTAACCGACATTATCAGACGATACCAGACGATTTGTGTTGTTCATTGAAACGGGATGAACAGCGAACCAGTTTATTACTCCTAAGGGTTTGTTACTTTCCGCTGATAAAAACTTTAGCTGAGTCATTTCTTTATCTACGTCATATTTGTACCTATCAACCGAGAAAACTACCCTCAATATTGAAAGTTGCTTCTAAACGAGCACGTTTCTGATATGAACTTTTATGATCTTAATGTTTCTCAACAAGACTCAAAGAATATATAAGGAAACATAATACTAACTCGTTCCTTTCGTCTTCAGGATTCAATAAATACGAAGCAGGACTGCGATTAATATTTGCGTCCAATAATTCTCCTGAATTCACATAAATTTTAGCCTCAACCATTGAGTTATGAGCCCATATAATAGACTAAAATGAGGTTAAAATTGTTTTTAAAAGTATCCAGAATTTCATTGTCTACTTGCAACTTCTATTATACTTTACCTGAGTTATTCCTGAAACCAAAGCTGCAAAAGTCTGTTTAACAAAACCCAGACTGGGTATATCAAACAGAAGATGCATTAAAAATCCCCCAGGTGCCGAATGGGTATGGGTACCACTCAAAATAACATTTTTTTCGTTATAAACTTCACCAAATTTCTTTCTTAATTTTTCAAGTACCTACAAATTTGTTTATGGTTTTTAATTTATTAAAAATCATTTTTTTATTAATAACTATTAACAATGAAATCATTTTTTTGGTAATCAAAAACAGAAAATACCTACAATTGCAAATGTTTAGGAACTTTGTTTGTTCCACAAACAATTGAAAACTCGTGTAGTGCTTTTCAAATTTTCAATACAATTCGGCTCTTGTTTAGTTTTTGTTTTTTTTTTTTTTATTGTTTTGTGGAAAAGCAATTCAGTTTTCCCTTAATTCCTGATCATACTTTGAAACAACAATAGAAAAATGTATCTAACAGAGCTGACAGATATAATGTTTAAATAAACCAAAAATCGACAATTTCAAAAAGAAAAAAGTTTCTTTCTTTATTATTCAAATAACAACCGTAAGCTACAGTTTTGAAAATTTAAACATAACGACAGCTATAACAGGTAGGTAATACTTTTTTATATATTTTATAAAAATCATTGAGATAATAAAATTTAATTATGAAGAGGATTTTAGAACGAATTTATTATTATTTAATTATTTTTAGCAATAATAATCTCAAAAACATCCCCCAATTTGACCTACCTCCCTTCTCAAGCCAGGGCCTATCATTCCAACATCCACACTAACGAAAACCATACGACTTTCATTATCTTCAATAACATAGGCTCTAGAATATTGTCTCAAATGCAGCCCCATTCCTGTTTGAGACGCTTTTGCATAGCCCATCTAAGAAAAGATTAATTACCACAATTTAATTTTTTCAAAAAAAGCCTAACTATCTCTAACATCATTAAGGATTTAAAGAAAACAAAATGTTATGTTCTCAACATTTTCCAAAAAAAACTTTAACATTGAATAAATAATAGTAACAATTATTTGCCAATTATCAAAATTTGCAGAAATGCTCTTCTCGTCGATCTCTACGAGAATCCGTTATCGAAAAAAATTTTGCACGGTGAATCCCTCCACTATAAGACTAAAACAGTTTCCTACACATTGACTCCGACGAATGACGTCACGCGTAAGCTGTCGCAGGTAACGGTTGAACTGGTTCACCGCGAGAGAGAGATGCATGAGAGGAGCACATACCTACCCTTAGTTACTCTACTGTTATATTTTTATTTTTTTACTTACAAATGTTATTTCCACAACAGGTCCCGTGACATCAGCTATTCCTACACCTACTCTGTAAGAATTAACCATACTGAAAGTATATAAAATCAATAAATAAAATACTGAAGAAGTCCTCATGTATATCATCGTTATTAATCTGAAATTAAAGAAACATAGAAATTAAAAATTTATTGTTTTATGGAAATGTTGAAATTTACCCATCTGGTTTTAGTTAAAGATTAACTAGTGGCGTAACAATTAATTATATGTAAGAATAAAAAAAACAACTTTCACTCAAAAAAATTGGTGATGAAACTGAAAACAAGATTCTACTCTTAATCCTTTCTAATTCTAAATGGCTTCATTTTTTTTGTATTTGTCTAAAGTTAATATTGAGATCTGCTATTTTCAGTTTTTTTTTTTATATGAAATAAATGTCGAAAATAATTTAAAATTATAAGTTTTACATACTTAAAATGCTTCCTCATATCATATTAAAAAAAGAGATGCATCGGCCGGGAATCGAACCCGGGCCGCCCGCGTGGCAGGCGAGCATTCTACCACTGAACCACCGATGCTCACGATTAATTGTAGTATCGTGTAGCTTTTCAAGGACTTTATTGATAAACGTTGTTTTTAATTGTTTTGTAAAAATACAGAAAAAATAACTTTTACAGTAAACATCAGCAACGAAAGCCAAATAAGCTGCATATTTAAAAAATTGGGCATCTGTATTAATTCAAAAAACGCGCTCTATTTAAGAGGTACCTAATTTGTTTTTTTTTTTTAAGACAAAATTAAGAACGTAGAAAACAATTTTGTAAAGATTTCCATGCAAAACGAATATATAGTTTGAATAATGTCCCTAAAACTAAATTTAACAATGTTTTCCGATACTATTATTTTAGTAAACTTAATTAAAACATTGATAATAATTTTAATTTAAGAGCTCATCTATTATGATAATCAATTTTTTTTAAATATAAGACAATTTGTTTATTAAGTAGCAAAAATATCCTTACCTACAAATATTTTTAAGAATCCTGTATCACAAGTAGAATTTATTTAAAAATTACAGTCGTGATCTATTAGGTACAAACTTTTCACTCTAACTACCACACAAAATAGAACAATTTACGAATGATACAAAAACAGCATCAACTTTAAAAACAAAAAAAAAAGAAAGAATGACGCATTGTCAGTGTAAACAAGATCGTCAATTATTATGTGGACGCTTGGAAAATTTACAAGGTGTTGTTTATGTGACCGATGCGCGGAGATAACTAACTGCCTCACTGAGAACAGTATAAAAAATTAGTAAACATTGTCAATGCTCAGTAAAATTCCACTCCCAGGAACAAAATGAATTGTTTGTGTTTGTATCCCTCACAAAGGACACAAACAGCTGCTTGGAAATGCAACACATGGCTTCACGCCATGGAGGCTTCGAAAGGTAATCTGAATCATTTTAAGGTCAAAGACTACGAACGAGTCTCCTAGTAAATAATAATTAATATTAGTCTGCGATAAATGGAGCGTTTGACACTTAACACCTGACGTTTAAAAAACCGTTCAACTTTTGTCTTACAATTAGACCCTCTTTTGTTTCTTACAACAATGTTATTGTTGTCTCGTCTTACAATTACATAGATACAAAATTTTCGCAAGAATAAATCGTTGAAGTCGTTTAATTAATTTTAAGTAGTAAGAAAGGCACCTTGTTTGATAAGTACGAAAATATTTTGTTTCAATTTACTGTCTGAGATAAAATCCAATAAAAAAAGTTAAATGTACATGTAAAAATAACTTTACGGCTCGGCACATTCCGTGGTTCAAATCCGATCCTGACCTTTTATTTTTTTTTCTTCTTTTATTTTTTCAAAAAATTAGATTAAGTTAGGTTATTGGTTGAGGTAAGGTGGGTAAGGTTCAATAAACATATTGACAATACATTAAAGTCGCAAATACTAATTAATTATTTATTTAATTTTAAATAAAATAAGAATTTTATTTCAATTAAAACCTACACTATTCACGTCCATCGAAGCATATGAATCATAATTATTTAAAGTTCAATTGGTATGGGAAAATGTAAAAAGAATTAAATTTTTCTATTTATTTATTAAAAAATAAAAATGAACTTAAATTTGATTTTATTCAAAACTACCCCCGCCTTGTACTATTAGTTCATGAAATATACGTAAGAAGCAGCACCTCCTGGACTTATTAGTTTAAGTATCTGCCCAGATGGCAGCACTTTCTGGACCTCTATTATATTATTATTTTTAATATCATTAAATCAGAGTTGTCGACACAGGTAGTACATTAAGGAGCTGTAGTTTATTTAAAAACAGTAAAAGAAAGCTTCTTCAAGAAAATTTAATTACTAATAGGTTATTATTGCGGTTATACTTATATCTGCGCTGAAATGAATTTGTATAAATTCAGGAACTTTGTTACGAAGTATTTTTATAAAATAGATTTTCACTGCATGTTACACGCCGCCACTGGTTGGTTTAGCGACGTACTTAAGTTAAACGTCATATGTCAGTTATATATAAACAATACATTGTCAATATTTTATTGTTTACTTTTGACTCTAATTTTTTTTTATTTAAAAACACATTAACATGTCTTAATTTTACTTGTGAAAGTCTGTTTGCTGAACAAAATGACAATTTATTGTTGTATGCCAGACTGTAAAGAGACTTCGGACAACGGAGCTCGACTGTTTCAAGTACCGAAGTCTGAAGAACGACCCCTAACAAGAGAACGGTGGCTGAAAAATATTAGATTAACGGAACCGATTCCAGAATTATTATTTTTTTGTGAGGCAAGTAATTTTGATAGTAAATTTCCTAGAATACTTTAGTATTTACCCTGCATGATATATTAAATAATACCTATTTGTAAGGGCAAGTTGGGTAGTTTATGATTATTTTAGATTTATGATAAAGCATGATTATAAAATCATATTTAAACTTTATAAATTGTTTTTTTTTTACACACAATAATACGGAACTTTGTTTAAAATTAATCTTGAAAAGAAAAATTATTGTACTGTCTTACAATTTGGCATTTATTTCGTTATTACTAGAGAACAAGGTGTCGCTTCTTTGTCTTGCATTTTATACATATTTAAACGCTTCCCTAGGATTAATTAATTTGTCTAATTTACATATGTATTATCAGAAGCATTATACAATCTGTCAGCAACAGAACGAAGAAATGCAAGATTGCAAAAGTAGCCTCCCATGGAACTCAGTTCCTATAAAAGTTGATGATGCTGAAGATACTGATTATAATCTGGAATTAAGTAAGTGAAATGACTGTTAATTTAATTTTTTTTAACACAAAGTATTTTTGTTTAATGCCAGACTTAAAAACGTTTGTGATATATCCGAATAAACAAGAAAAAAGTGGAGATGTGCTTGAAATTCTTGCCAACTCGCAGTCAACGAAATCAAGCAGCGTTGCAACAGATTCAGAAATTACAGAACTTGAGGCACCAGCTTCTCACTGCGATGTAGTCCTTACTAATCCCTTTTTGGAAGTAAACACTGCAATCGAATTAGAATCATCTGAAGACGAAACTGTAGAGATTAACAAGATCCAATGCATTAAAGTTGTGCCATTACAAAGTAATAAGGTTTTATTTATTGTTTCTCATTCGTTAAGTAAAGAAAATTTTAGATTTGCAGGCTAAAAACAAAACCAAAAACGCAAAACGTAAAAGAAAGAAAAAACGACATTTAAAGCAAAGTAAGTGTTCAAGTTAATGTAAATCAAAAGTAATTTGATGTCTTTCTTCATAGGGATTCGTAGGGCTATGATGGAAGATTTGCAGAATGCGTGGAAAACCCTAGAAAACCCTGAACCCCCAAAAGTACAGGCTGAAATTGTAACAATTAACGTCGACTCTTCTGACGACGACGTCCAAGAAATTGAACAATCGGACAGCCCTAAAACGGATGGTAAAAATTATCAATTTTTTGTACCGCAATAAATTTCATTTTTATTTTAGTAGGAAACTACGTAACCCAAGAATGTGAACAACCAAAAAGTTCTGAAGTGTTGGAGCTAGAAGAAAAATTACAGATAGCAAGAAAAAGGGTTTCGGAATTAAGCCAAGAACTTCACAACACGGAACGAAATTTAAAAAAGATCTTCAATTTAGATCAAATCTGTCGTTTGAAAAATAGCCAGAAGAAAATGTTCAAATGGAAGGCTAAAACTTTAAAGAAAGCGTTGCAGTTGTTCTTCACCTGCGGCGAAGCGGGCTACAAATGCTTATTGAACCAAAATTATCCTTTCCCTAGTGTTAACGTGTTGCAGAGAATTATTTTTGACTTCAAAATCGGATCTGAGGTAGTTGGAAAAACCGTACCGGCAGGAGAACCGAATGCAAGGTCTGTTCAGGAAATAGTTGACCGTTTAATTATTAATCAGTTGAATACAAAGACATAATTGATGTAAATTATTTTTCGAAATGCAGGAATACTAGCTTAATTTTTAAAATATATTCAGACTTGTACCGGTCCAACATACAATTTTCGAAAATCTGAGACTTATTATAGGTAATTTTTGCAAAGGGCATAGCCAGATTAGTTTTATTAATTATAAATTAAGGATAACTGTATTGGGAAAATATTTTATCAGAAAACTTTATTCGTCAACGCTATTTTTTTTTTCTTGCATTAAAACGAGCCGTATTTATGTGTATATACCTTGTAGAACTTTTTGGAAAGTCACGAAAACTCCTTCCATTCTTAAGATTCAAACATAGCACAAAAAACAGTTCATTATTGTACTGTTTTTAAGTTATACATCAAATAAAACCACTTTTGTATTAAACTGAAGAATTATTTTAATAATAAACAAAATTAAAAACTGACATGACAAAATAGAAAACATATCATCAACAACTCTAAATGCAAAGATAAATTATCATAATATTATTATTATTACTATTATGGAGCGGAAATAGGGAAAGAAAAGAAACTTACGATCTACTATAATAAATAAACGTATAAAAATAAAATTTTATATTACAACAAAATCTAAAGACCCTCGAAGAAACAGGATCAGCCACATTTTCATTATACATAATACTTTTTTTTTTATTAACTCTGTGTTTATGTAGTTTTAACTGAAATGAAAAAACGGCGACATAAAAACCTAAAAAAAACATTTCTTGTGACGTGGAAAAATAATGATCTTACTATTTAACTTTTACATGATTAGTTTGTTTCTTAATTTTTTTTATTTAGAATGACCAATGTATGAATACAATTTAGTGTCCGATGTCTATAAACAAAGACTGTAATCAATCGGTCCCTCCACCCTATTCAAATCAATTTTTTAGGATAAGAAAACGTCAATAAAACGTGAGATCTTTGAGTTAAAAGTAGATGATATTTTTTTAAACACCGACAACATATTTCTTTTTGTCATACTGGCACGAGAATTAGCTAATCTCAACCCCTTTTTAAAATAGTAGGTACAATAGATAGGAGATCGTTTATAAACATCGGCACCTTTTTTGTGTAAACCTTAAACACTATACAAATAACAAAGATTTATCGTATTCCTATTCAACGTAATTTTTTTGGCTTAAAATTACACCCTATGAAATAATAGTAATAATATTTATACACCATATAAACTTGCGGAGGTGAAAAACAAATTTACATTATCAATTAGAAATTCCGCAAAATAACAGCCTAAAAATTAAAAAGAAAAAAATAACATAATAACAATCTCTCCACATTTAGGTATTCAACATGTGCAGCTTACATCGATTTTCCTATTATTACATCCCTTAATTAATAATCTGATTTATAAATTTGATAAAAAAACAGCAGTAACGCTAAAAAAATAAATTAAAAATATTTGGTGAAAATGAATGTTCAATGTCCCATTTTTTATCGGATTCAGAAAACCTAAATAAGATCCAAACTGCACACAATTTTTTTATACACATATAGAGTAGGTAAAAAATATCTTCAGTACTATTTAAAGCTAACAAATTAGTAAACAGGGCTACACACACTTTTTTTTTTTGGACTATTATTAATTTTTAGAACGTCGTTTTTTACTTTTTTTTTACTTAAATTAAGTAGTAGGTAATTGGAAGAATTTATGTATTTACAAACGGGAAAAAGTTGATGATTTTACATTAATATTTTATTTATATGTTCAGAAATATAATAAACGTGCACATTTTCAGTCTTATCAAAAACAATTATCATAAAAATATAGCAAAAACTCGGCAGAATACATCGATTAACAAAGAAAAAAAAATGACAATTTTCTTAAATAGCACCTACTCCACAATTAATTTAATTATTACACTTAACTTGAGATCAAAGACAAAAAAAAATATTTAAAGTTGTTTTCGTAGTTTTCACTGTTTTAAGACGAAAAAAGTAAAACATTATCTTTAAATAAGTAACTATAGAAATATCGGTAGGTACTATTTATGAAATTTCATTTGTTCAACGTCTGCGAGTATTGTAAGCAGTACCATTCAAACCGGGTGGTTCATTATACGTTTTAGGGAAACAACGCGTCAGATTTAAAAATATTTTTATTAAAAAGACCTCAAGTGCCAAACTTTTAAACTTCTAACAGCCTTTCCTTAAAGTCTAATGTGCTACTCAGCCTAAAAGGACCTGTATAATTTAAGGGGCCTGCTAAGAGTAGGAGAAATAAAAAATTAACCGATTGGTGACGAATGAAGTGCGGTACTAGGAGCCGAACGCTGCCGGACTGTGCCGAAATGAATTTCCTTCTCACTTCGTCAGCGTTCGGTCTTCCTTACCGACTTGTACTCGCAGATGTTGAATTAAGTATTATGTGGGACTATTCGTCGCACAATATACTTACTATTATTTTGCTTTAATTAGATTTCTTCGATAATTAGAGATATTGTAGCATCAGATATCTTTCTTGAAGTTCAAAACTCCTTAAACTTATTTTGATTACCAATTTTACTATTTAGATTTTTTATATCATCTCAATTCACTACTTTATACTATACGAATATTTTGTTTATTAATTAAGTAGATTTGTGGTAGAAACGCATAATTTCTACAATCATTTTTAAAATAAAAAAGAAGTTGAATTACCTTTACTTTTTGATGCTACAAAATCGTAAAACCATTTCCGTTAATTAGTGGTATCGAACATTATCTTTTAATTTTCATTTCCCGTCGTCATCAAAATCCCAAAACCAGAACCAGTTCTCCTTATCTATTCCCATCCACACCTTGATTGCCATCTTCTTAGCGCGTATTTTCCGAAAAAAGGTTGTGAGTGTAAGTGTATTTATTACTTAACGATACATGTGTATGTATAAATAACGTATGCTTGTGTTGATATATTCATGTGTGTATGCCTTCATAATAATTCCTTTAGTTCTCGTCAGTTTCTTCAGAATCGCTCGATTCTGAACTGGACGAGTCGTCGAAATAGTCGTATTTTTCGTCGGGATCGTAAAAGACTTCGGCGCCGGGAAATATGTACCTACAGGGCGGGATCATGTAAAACGTTCCTCCAGGTAGCCTGTCTACGAGACTGTATTTGACCTTTGGTTGCCAATAATCGCGCAGGTCAACGGGATTCGCGGGCGGTGCTGGCGGAGGAGGCGGATCTTCCGAACAACTCTTTGACGGTGACGTCCTTTCATTACCTAGCATATCCCAGTGTCTACTCCCAACATCTAGAAAATCAATTTAATAAAGTTTATACCATTCATTCAATCATCAGACAAGTAGTACATCTGCAGGTAAAATACATACCTGACCGGGGCGCCGTTGGTACGTCCATCCTTGTACTATCATTCGTTTCGTCAGACGTGTCGTACTTGAAACCCTCGCTATCTGTAAAATTCGAATTCTCTCCTATACCGGAGTCTTGGGCGGAATCAACTGAAATATGCCTCTGCTTAAACTGTTTGGCTTCAACGATTTCCCGTTCGAGCAACAGAAGTTTTTCTTTCGACGTCGCCGTGTCCAACTCGCTGATTTCGTTTACTTCTTGCTTAAACCAGGAACTTTGTTTTGTGGTTAACGTGAACTTGCAACTGCAATTGCGCTCTCGCACGGTCACACGTCGACATTCGCATGCCACCTCTTCCGAAGACATTTCGAGGCCACGTATTGTCGAAGACGAACCATCCTTCTCGGCCACACCGGACGATGAGCAGGTGTCTGACTCTTTTTTCTCGTTTAGAGGCAACAATTGTAACGACTCTTTGAGAACAGTTTCGTCGTAAATGCCTTCTTCCCAAGCACTTCCTAATCTGTTAAAGAAAAAGACAATAATTCATAAAACTTGCGACTTGTGAATGTAATTATTAAAAACACTTACAATTGACAAAGATGATTGACTATTCCGTCACAATCTCCGAGAAGTTCCACGTCGAAATGACAGTGGGGCAACGGTTCCCTGTTGATAAGAATTTGGGGGACGTGGGCCGGTAAGGAGTTTGGTATTAGAGCCACGGGTCGCACTTTTAACGAGCTACCGATGACCAGTAACAGATCGCATTCGTTCTTGTCACTGGCCATGGCCTCGTGGAAGGCGTCTGGAAGTCCTTCGCCAAAGAACACGATATCAGGTTTCATTATTCCACTTTCGACCAGTTTCCTAAGTTCCCTCGGATCGCATCGGTATTTGTCATCGTTGGGATCAACAGAGTGCGGTCCTATGGGATGGCATCGCGTGCACAACGGAATCTTCTGCGAGAGTACAATGTTGCCAATCGCGTAGGCGGAAGCCTTCTGGCCGCAGTTCGTGCAACTGGCGGTAGCAAATGAACCGTGACACTCTATGACTCGCTCGATGTTTGCAATTTTTTCCAAGGTGTCGATATTCTGCGTGTAATTTCGGAGAAGTTTGCCCTGCTTTTCTAGTAATCGGATAAATCTGAAAGAGAAACATTTAAGTTAAGTAACATTTTCAGAAACATTTTTTTTTTAATTACTGACTTGTGACAAGGACTAGGCTCAAATATGCCGGGATAAATGTCTTTTGCGAACTTAAAGAACGGCCTAGGATCCTGATTGAAGTAATTGATATCAAACATTGATTGTGGATCGACCAGATCAGGAAAATCTTTTGCTAACCGAGAATATATACCATCTTTAGACCTGAAATCCGGTATTCCGCACGAAACCGACACTCCAGCTCCAGTTAAAACGATTACCTTTTTTGCACCTAACAAAAAATCATTAATATTATAAGTCCATTGACCAAATTGAAGTTACAACTAGTACCTTTTAATAACCGAACTACATCTTCTAATGTATTAACATGTCTAAGTTTATTTCTTTGTGGGGGCTCTGCTACCATATTTATTAACAACTTCCATAGCGTAACATCGTCCAGATATGGGGGTATCTGGTCTAAATTGGCCCCCAAATCTACAAGGAGCGTCCTGGGATCAACCCCATTCTGCATTTGTTTGTGGACCTATAAAAATATAATTACTTTAATCGATTCGCAAAAAAACGGTTTTTCGAAAGTTTACCCAAATCATACTGCCGGTTGTGGATTTCCAATCATGAAGAGAAACATCGGATAACCCGCTTAAATCGCTGAAGTGGCTGATGGTCGAGGCGTTATCATCATCTTCTTGACTGGGATTACATGACAGATTTAGATTGTCTGATTCTGATGCAAATCCTGAAAGGGCGTCGGCAGTTTCCGAATGGGATAGCGGTGAAATTTGATGAGAAGGGGTAGGCAATGATTCCAATGTAGATGCTTCATAACCTGAGTCACAATCAGCTAATATACCTACAATAATGTAACCTCTTTGCACTCTACTCTGAATAAAAAAATTAAAAAAACAAAACGAAAAAGAAACACCCTTCAAAATCTGCCAAAGGTTTATTAAAATATACAGTAAGGAGGTTTATATTTATGGTCTATACATTTACACACACACACAGCCACTACCGTAACCTAATACAGATAAACATATTCAATGGTTGTTTATCAAATCTAAAAATAACAAACATTATGTGATGCCAATATTAAAATAAATCAACAATTCAACAACTAATTATTTTTATTTAGTCATAATTTTTATTCCAAATAATAAAATCTTTCTTTATGGATTCAATCGAATATTTGTCGTTGATTAATTAAAATCTCCAAAATAACAAGCAGGTACATATATAAAATTTTAGTTACACAGTAAATTGAATTTTGTAATTGGACTTTTTTTTGTAAATAAATCAAATTTTAAGTTTGATTTCCTTGCTTGACTACAAAATTAGACCCTGCACGCGCCTGGTTGTGGTATTCATTTGTTAATTATGTAGCCTGTTAATTAGGTATGTAATTAACTAAACAAACATTTGAAGAATTTATTTTTTCAGAAGTTTAAAATTTAGTCTAATTGTAAGTATAAATAAAACTAAAAACAACTCTTGAGAAATATATTGATAGACTGAAATCCTGAATTTGTACAAAATCATACAAAATGGGTTAAATAATTTAAAATTCATGTACTTAAACAGCTAGTTTTTTGAAAATTGAGCTATCGTTTTACTCCTACTTAAACCCTTGCAATATAGATGTCTCTTCATAAAAATCGATAAAACAAGAAATTGTTTTTACGCATTCAATTTTTTTTTTTCGTGGAGTATACGCTGGCAAGAGTTTTATCTCACGGAAAACAGTAATTAAATCATTTTCAAAATTCCAAATCCCAACATGGATCAACTTGATGAAAATTTACGCCAAACTGCCACGCCTACAAAATGTCGAGAGCGCCCTAGTACGGCGCCATTTTGTGCGGTTAAAAAGATAACACATAAAACATATTTACCTTCAGAATTATCAATCACTCTATCACACGACACATTAGATGCAGAATTAAATTCTTCTTGACACAAAACACTCAAATTCGGTTGCGTTACATCGAGTTTTATTCGTTTACATTGAAATTCCGATTCCTCGTGATCTTGACTGGAATCCATGTTTGATTGGGACAAAGAACAAAACTGTTTCTGTTGTCAAAGTTCACGTGACGTATGTAACTTTCTCCCAACGGGTGACGTATGATGTTAATAACAAGAAACCGGAAAAGATGTCGACACCATCCGCAAATGCCAAATTCAAAATGTTATAGAAGTATTCAAAATTTCGAATGTACATATTTTTTTTTTAAATAATATAACAATAAATCGGAGATTTTTTTTAAAACGTTTCATCTATTACAAGTATTATTTCACAACCAATACACTAAAAGCTCTATGGAATTCTAAATATTTCCCAATTTATTATTAAAAAAAATCTATTTTGAATTACATTTACTATATCGGTATAACTAGCCGTTAATTCACAGTTTAATAATTAATAAAACAATTTTTTTTATAAAATAATGTTATTTGAAGTATTTAAATTCTTTTTATGTTGGTTACTCTGTTTTCCCATCAAGTCCGAAGAACAGGTCTCTTTGACAGTCTCTTTCCTTGGACTTGTCAGTCAATACTTATGTGAAATTTTTAATTCGTTAATTTACTGCAAATATAATTTAAAATGCCGAAAAATAAAGGTAAGCATTAAAATACATAGTTATTGTTTTTAATAATTGCTTTACATCAGTTCGTAGAATTATATTTTGCAAGGTTAATAATTACGTTCTTGGCAATACCTGTTTTTTTGTACGTGGATTTTTTTCTTTTAGGAAAAGGAGGTAAAAACAGGAGGAGAGGAAAGAACGAAAATGAAACGGAAAAACGTGAATTAGTTTTTAAAGAGGACGGACAAGAATATGCTCAGGTAACGAAGATGTTGGGTAATGGAAGATTAGAAGCAATGTGTTTTGATGGTGTCAAAAGATTGTGCCATATTAGAGGAAAATTGAGAAAAAAGGTTCGTAACTCATTATTCCTACGTAAATAACACTTTTTTTTTGTAATTATACTTTTAACTCCCAACTTGAATATGTAATTGTTTGCTTTAAGGTTTGGATTAATCAAGGTGACATTATTTTAATTGGTCTTCGTGATTACCAAGATGCAAAAGCTGATGTTATTTTGAAATATACACCAGATGAAGCTCGAAATCTCAAAACGTATGGAGAATTTCCAGAAACAGTGCGCATCAATGACACTGTTACATTTGTTGAAGATGGTTTTGATGAAGACATTGAATTTGGAGATGATATTAGTTCAGCAGATGAAGCAGACCCTGTTGACGGAATTTGAGGTAAAAGTATTAAAATGCATCTACAATATATTTCAAAAACCTTTTTATTTTAGATACGGTGATAATATGAAATATTTATCTGTCTATAAACACACATTTTTTGAAAATTTTCTCACTCTAAATTATTAGAAATTCAATTACATCCAAATACCTTTGTATTTATTATATTGAGTTGATGAGGTGGTACTGAAATAAATTTTGTTAAAATATAGAAATAAATGGTACTTTTAGGTCTTAAGTTGCTTTTGTATTTGACGTTAACATCATCATATTATTATTAATTGCTATATGAGATCTGTCTCTCACTTTCTAGGAAATTAGGTAGAAGTACATTATTAATGCTCGACATAATCTTTCAGTTGTAGAAAAGCATGAATAAATGTTCAATTCTTTAATGCTTTTTTATTGAATTTTTTTAAACAATCATTGTATACATTTTTTTTTTTGTCTTCTTCCAAAGTTAATTATTCAAATGTAATCTTAAATATTACGTTCTATGCTAATGACGGAAAATAAAATTATTGTTTTAATTTAATTTTTTTTAATTATTTATTAAATACAGTGGCGGTGCACCGTAGACAAAAATAATAACCGTAAGGATGTTCTTATTATGGGATTTTTAAATTACTTTGTTGTTAAAATTGGAGAGCATAGTTAAAGCTGTTTTCGTGCGATCTTAAACTCCGCACTTCATATGTAACGATACGATTCGCCCACTACCGTTACTAATTTTTGGAAGGGGTGACCACTAATAATACGAGTTCGCTCATTCGTATTGCACGGAACCACGTTATTTGTCGAATAGCGTCGTCGGTACCATAGAGAACGCCAACGATGCGTACAAATATGGTTCCCGCCATTTTCACTTAATTTCCAAATAACTTCCTTTTTACACTTATTCCTGTAGCTCGTATAAGAAGAGAGGAAATCGTAATGGGTTGGAGGTTTAGAATGAAATATATTTTGGTTTTATAAGACCATTTATTATACTTTCATAACCCCTATATATTTAATTTCGGTACTGTGGTACCATTTATTATACACCCTGTATATACGCGGTGACCTACTAACCTATTTTCTTTATAAACAATTTCCTTTACTACTAATATAAAAAGCCATAAAAAAACCTATGATTTAAGAAGAAAATTCGATTGAAAATAAAAAAGATCGATTGATTATAAAAAAAAGTTTTAGTTTAATAATAAGTAAAATGTATTTCAGTATGACTGTATGTGTGCATTACGTGGTCCAACAACAATAAAAACAATTGTATTTCAATTGTTTCTTGCTCAATACTAATTTTTTTCAATAAATAACAGTAAATTATTCGAATTATAATAGTAATATTTATTTTGTGGTTAAAAGGGATTTGATTTGACAGGTGGTCGTTGTTTATTCGCTTACGATCAGTTTAATTTGTGGTTATTTGTTATTTACTTTTATCTTATTGGAGATAGTGACTGATAAGTGCGTGTACGTATTATTCGAGAAGAAATTTATTATCGTGTTAAATTCCCAGTGCTATTACTTCTAAAAATACCAAATGTCTGTCCAAGGGCAATACAATCTTAAAAGCCCAGGTAAATACTTCATTATTTTCTCATTAGTTATTTTTGTGATAAAATTGTCGTCATTAAGGTGTTAAGCGATTGATGCGAGAAGCTCGGGAGTTGGCTGAACCCACTGACGAGTATTATGCAAGTCCCTTAGATGATAATTTGTTTGAGTGGCATTTTACAGTCAAAGGTCCTGATGGTACAGAATTCGAAGGAGGCTACTATCATGGAAGAATATTATTACCTTCCCAGTACCCAATGCAACCACCAAACATTATTCTTTTAACTGTAAGTGTTGTTTTTAATAAATATTCTAACCAAGTTTTTAATTGTTTTTTTTATATTGACCAAGTAAACCACATATTAGATTTTATTAAGTATATAACAAATTACAATAAAACATTATTGTTACAGCCGAACGGCCGATTCGAAACTAATAAAAAAATCTGTTTATCCATATCGGGATATCATCCTGAAAGTTGGCAGCCTTCTTGGTCAATACGGACTGCACTACTGGCATTGATTGCTTTTATGCCAACGCCTGCGGCAGGAACGATAGGTTCCCTTGAATATACCAAAGAAGAACGTCAAATTCTTGCCAGGAAGTCTGTGGATTGGGTGTGTGATACTTGTGGGAAAATTTCCACTAAACTTGCCACAGCATCATTGTCAGGAACCAAGCAACTGACCAAAGAAGAATCAACTCTCATACAACAAATTGCTTTGAAGTCCGAAGAAGAAACTGTTAAAACTAACCAGCAGAAGGAAAGTGATACAAGTGTGAGGCAGCGAATACCTGCTAGTCATAGTCAGTATTCTGAAACTTCAAACGCCGATTCCCTACTCCAGACTTCAATTGAAAGATCGAACAAGTAAGTGTTTCATATTTATTTAAATTAAAAAAGTAAACCAACTATTCATTGCAGAGATAAACTATGGTTTGCTATTATTTGGACTATAATTACATTAATAACTTTACTGGTTGTAAGACGCGTTTTCTTTTTATAATGCCATACATCAAATGTTAGTTGGATCCACGCCGTTAATGAAAGTATTAAGTTGTTAAAATTGATGTGATATTTTATAAGAAAATTGAGGGTTACCTACCCTTAAAACTGTAAATAAATCGTACATAAAGTAATTCTTGGATGGTCGGTAAATAAATTATTTATTTTTGTTCTTTCATTTCGTGTAAGAATTTTAAAAACAAAAATAAATTCGTGTCGTTTTAAAAACGGATAAGCCAAGCTATTATTGTACGATAACTTGCTACAAAAATAATAATCACAACAACAATACGAGACCAATACAACAATCTCGTGCGTTCTTAAACTGCGCACATCGTAAGTATACAATTCCCTCACTAAAAATATACCTTTCCTAATTTTAGAGGGGTAGGCACTAGTAAAACGCGTTCGCTTTTTCGTATTGCACAGCCGCAATTGCCTACAAAACGTTTTCTATGTGTAATGTATTCTTACTTTGTATTAAAACAGCATTATATCTAGATAAAATAGAAAACACGTTTATTTATTCGACTAAAAAACGTGCAAAATACACATAATTCACATTCGTATTCGTATACAAATTAATAGTCTTAAGTACCTAATTATATCTATTTGCAAAGAATGAACTTTTTATAGTTCATAATTACAACCAAACGTTAAATAACAAATTAAATAATCTCAAATATTTGCATACAGTAAAACTCAATTATAACACAACGGATGCTTATTAAGGATTCACCAAGAAAGACAGAAAATAAAAAATGAGGCATTAATATTTACGATTATCTGACGGTCTATTAATTTTGGTCGTAGTTTTATCTGTACTTCACATCCTTTGTGGCTAATCCTCTTATTACGACCAAGTTTTACTTTATTTTGATTGAATCAAAAAGTTATTCTTAGTTATTATTGGCCGCAGTTAAAATAAATTGCGCTAAAAATTATTATTTGAACTTGATATTACCTAACATTGTCGTATTTAAAGAAATAGTTGTCATTATTAGTCACTCCATTAACATGGATTAATCTGGGACGTAGTTTAACGACACACCTGGGCTCTTCACATGTTAAATTATTTAATTCTTTGTCAGCACAGTCACTGGGGGAAACTGTATAAGATGACTTACTGATGACAAATATTGAGTCACCGGCAGATCTTAATGTCCTCTCCTTTAAGCCTTCATTTCGTGTTTCAGGTGCAGTTCGTGGATGATCCCCGTATATATGAACAGGGGCGGTTTTAGGACGAAATATGCCTTTTAGGGATGGTCTTCTTTCATTTGGCTCCAATTTTAGTTGTTCCTTGACTATCTCTCTAGCAGATTTAGGCCGGTTAAATGCGTCAAATATAGTCCCATGATACACGTTAACTGAATTACTGGAATCACTGCTACTATTATCATACTCAGTGCTTTGCTTTATCACCGTTATCTCGTGAGAGTTTTTTATTATAGGAACGTTATCGTTACATTTCTTGAAGCCGTTTACTTCCCTTATTTCGTCAGTACATGGTTCTATGGCGTATAGATTTTCTTCGGCTTTTTTATCGGCTTCTTGTTTAAGTTTTTCTAACTTGCGTTTTCGTTCTGCCTTTTCGAAATGTTCTTGGTTTATCACGTCAAGCTCTACGCGAACGTTCAGGTTTGGATATCGTCGGATTATGTAGTTTAGCAGCCAGTGGTATCCATTGATGATGCCGGGATCTAATTTGGTCTTATTGGATATTTGGGTTGCACAGCAAGTCTTCACGAGGGTCGGACATTCGGCTTGGTTTACCAACTCTTCTAATTGGACGGTCTCTACCAAATCGATTTCATCTAGTGCATCTTTCTGGTCTTGTTTGTTCGCAAGAAAAAGAACTGGCTTCCCAGATATCTTTTCATGTAGCAATAAGTCTGAGAGAACTTTTTTCACTTCAAGGAGACGATTGTAATCTGACGAATCTACCACGAATATCACGCCGTGTGCCTTTAAAATTACAAAGATATGACGTTTAAGGAAGGGCTCCAGCAAAATCTCATCCCCATGTACTTACATAAGCAAAATATTTTTCCCATATTCCTCTTATATTATATCCTCCACCTAAATCGAATATCTGCACTGTGCAGTTGCGATATTTTAAATTAATGACCGAAAATCCCACGGTGGGCGTTACAGAATCCAATGTTTCACCAGCAAGTCCTCTAGCAGCCACAGTTTTTCCGGCGTTATCCAAGCCAACTAACAAGAGCACAATTGTCCTGAAATTGGGTTGGCTGTAAAAGTTATTATACCATAAAAGGTCATCATTTAATTACCTTTTATTTTTGTTTTTAGTACAACAGAAATTACCCATTGCATGTATTTAAAAGTCATTTTTATTGTTTGTATTGCCGCTGTTTATGGTTAGAAGTGTCAAAGTTAAGAAGGGATCTGTTTTCTTTTGAGCCCATGAGTTACTATGGCAATGGGGGAAAAACTAATCGCGGAAATTAATTTCAGGCTTATTTCTACTTTTCCATAGAAAGTTTAAAAAACGGCGCCTGAAATGTTCGGATTTTTGCCAAATATTGCTATATGATGATTAAACGATTAATGTTAAAACTATTTCTAAAGTGATGAAATAGTTTCTAATAGTTTTGAACTTTATTTCTCTTTGTTTATTGAACGTTTATGGGTATAGTTAATAACAATATGGTCTGTGTTTAATTATGAGTAACATCGTTCTCTTTTTGGAAATTCACGGATACTTATAAATAATTTAATTTAAAATTGCAGTTTAGTAACTGTGATACAGTTGTTTTGTTCGTGCAAAGAAATTCAAAGTAAAAGTTTATTTTCTTAAATATCTAATACTTGTTAAAACTTCATTATAAAATAATTAATACAAAAACTCAATTTCAAAACCAAATTTACTGTGGCTTCTTCAGGTGAAGACATACAATCTTTTTACATTTTCTGGAAAACTATTAATTTACCTTTAGTTTTAACTGGTGAGTGTTGTTAAAAGGGTTCCGTTTTTTATTCCAATATACGGAACCTTAAAAAACAAATAAGCTACTTATATGAAAATTATGTAAAAAAAGAGACTCACTCTAATTACCACAAACGCTCGAGTTACAACCAGTGTAAGTGGGCGGAGTTTTTGAGTGTTTGTGGTAATTAAATTGTCTCTTTTTAATTAATTTTTCCGTTTTCTACATTTTCATATGAAAGAAGTAGGTATAACTGTAAAAACGGTATTTACGTAAATGTCAATGATCTTGGTATTAAATAGAACTTGAATTAAACGTTTCAATGTAGCGTTAAGTACAGAAATATTGATTAAGGAATTTTATCTACATTTTTATATTTATTCGGTGACTTAATCAGTGCGTTTAAATTGGGTTTTTTCAATTAAATGATTAATAATTGCTTTATATGCAAAAAACCAATAAAACGGCTTTTACAAATCTATTATTTTCAGGAGAAATGGTTGCTCTAGCACCTTATATTGTTCAAGTGGGTACGTTAAATATTCTTAAATTGAAATTTTAAAAATATGCGTTTACAGACATCCTGTATTTAAATTTTAAATATACATTTGAACGTTGGTACTCTTTCAGCTTGTTTACTAAATTTGAAGAACGATTACAATGACCCAAGTCCATTAATTTTTTCAAGAAGTGGAAATAATTCCAATTACAATTTCGTCCTTCCTTCAAAAGACGATGGAACTGTATGTTTTAATACCACAGACGAAATTTTATTGTTATGTCCCGATAGTTATGTGACTGATGTTAACAATAAGAGTCTCATGCCAGGTAGAAGGTCTTCTGTGCCAACATTTTGCGATAAAAATATCCCGCCTTCCAATTCTAGCAGGAGAAGTTCAAACAAAATCCAAAAAAGTGGCATCTCATGCAAAAGTTATCCTAAACCACGTGCGCACAAGTCATCCGGGAACCCCTGCCCGCATTCCCTTGACAAATACACTATCGACGTTGCGATCGATGATTATTGGATCAATATTTTAACTGTATATTACGATCCAAACTACTATAACACCTTCTGTGTCAAGCACACTTTGTATTCCCAAATAAAAGGGGCCCAATCGGGCAAAAGACCGAGCAGTTGGACAGAAGAAGGTATTTTTAATTTACCAATACCATTAGAGCAATTATACAAGAAGCAAGAACAGCAAAAGACCATCAATACCATTCTAGGTCTTGAACCGGATTCCTCGAAATACATAAGCCTACAAAAAAAGGGTAATTTTTTGAGCAAGGGGCATTTATCCCCTAAGGGGGATCATATATATGGAGCGGCACAGTCTCTAACTTTTCATTATCTAAACTCAGCCCCGCAATGGACGACTTTTAATTCGGGCAATTGGTTAATTTTGGAAAAACAAGTTCGAAAATTTTCTGCTAAAAGAAAATCTGAATTAATCGTGTACACTGGCACACATGGAATCAGCACTTTGCCAGATGTTAATGGAGACCAACAGGAATTGTACCTTTTCATCGACGAAAACAATAATAGAGCCGTTCCGGTACCAAAATATTTTTGGAAAATAATATATGACCCCGCAAGTAAAACGGGCAATGCTTTCGTCGGAGTTAATAACCCTTTCTATTTTCATAATAAAACTGATGTTTTATGTGACGATATTTGCCATAAAATTAAATGGCCCCAAAACAAACACGCTCATAATGTCACAAGGGGTTATTTTTATTGCTGCGATGTTAACGATTTGAGGCAGAGCATACCAGATCTACCTAAAGACTTACAAGTAGATTATTTGTTAGTCTAATTAGGCAAAAATATAGGTAGATTGGTGTTAGAATGAACAACACATGTTTACAAATCATAAAATAACAATAAAGTTTGTTAAATTGTTTCAAAAAAATTAGTAATTGTCGTAACGTATTAATTGATGTGTTAACTGATTGGATTTACTTGATTTGTGAAGTTAATACGTGCTGTCGGTGGACAATTTTATAAAAAAAAATGGAACATAATAATTAAGGTACCTATTTAATTATAAATATTGACGTCATTCGTCGTAATCTTACGGTCGTCATATAACGGTACCGCTTTCAATTTTTATTCTTTTCAACTTAATTTTAATTTTAAAGGAAAATTAAGAAAAAAAATTAAAGAAATTCCCAACGACTTTTCTGTAGGTAGATTGTTGTATTAGTTACTCGGATATTCTTCGACACTATTTGGTTTAAGAAAAAAATATTTAATGGTTTTCGTTGTATTATATATTTCATTACATTTTTAGCTTACATGTGTATTTAATATTTTACATAATGTATTACAAAGACAAGTTTATGACTAGGATTAGTAAGAGCACTTAGGACTTAATTCAAAACATAAAAAATAGAACTTATTTTGCGCGGTGTTATTTTTTGCAATTGAATTGTTTAACGCTGACGCCTTTTTGTTTATTTTAATATTTTGCAATATTGCCTATTTTCTCAACTCGCTAAACAACGTTTGAAGAAAGCTACAGTTGAATTAGTGCGCACGCGTAAGAGATACGTCAGCACCGTAATGGCGTTCGATAGGGGTACCTGCTCCTAGCAATACCGCGTTAAACGATACAAATACCTCATTTTTTATTTTTATATAAAGATACAATAGATAAAAAGTTAAATATCTACACATTTGTGTTGCACAAAAAAACAGGAACTATAAAAAATGTTATTAATATATAAGGATAACATAAAAAAAATTATATAAGCAAATTATTCGTGAATAAGCAATGATGACTTTAAAAAAACCAGACAAAACTGTTGTCTTCTTTTACGAAATAAACATTTTTTTTTTTCAAATTAATATCACATTGGTAACCAAAAAAGGTAACTAAAAAGACAATTCAAATTTTATGAGTCCTAAAAAGAGTATATTATTCCCTAACGGATGTTGTATTTCTCTTTTTTTACGTAATCTTATATTTAATGTTCATATTACAATATAAATCAAGCGAAATAATTAGCAGATACATATATAAAAAATATATTCGTATAATGCCATCTCAACCCTATAAACTACTACTTAAAGTACGACCAAGGGTTAAAATTAATTAGCGACTAATAAATAATTCAACAGAGGCAAATGTAAAGTCAATTAAGCAAGCAAATAATCTGTTAAGTACTCGATATTAATACTCCAGAAATTTATCATTAATTAGTATAACAAATAAGTATGTCAAGATAAAAATATTAATAACAAAAGATTCGTTGAACGTGGTATTATGAAAGCGTAAATTTCAATTTTCAAACAATACCCAATACAAAAATTACAACCTGAGTTAGTAATTAAATTACTTATATATTATTAAATCCTCTTTTTAATTGCTGTTAATACGATTATTGTAATACAATAAAAAGAATTTATATCACCCAACAGCAAATAATTTTTTGTTAACTTTATTAAATAAAATAAAAGTAAAATTTACAGTTAAACTATATAAATAGGTATGTGTGTTAATTGTTTTATCACATAACTAATCTCCTTTAAATTTAGATTTGTTGGCACTAATAAATTAATTACTTACCTAATTAATCTTTGCAATAACAATTTTAAAATGATTTTTCGATTTTTAAAGATTAAAAAAATATTTCGTTTCCCTCTTTAAATTAAAATTAAAGGAAGAATTCTACAAAATAATATGAGTACTCAATTTTAATTTGCATGCCTATTTTTTATGTACAATAGTATAAAAAGTCAAAATCGAAAATAATTATGTACCTTTGTATAACTTATATCCAACTTGATGTTTCACAAAGAAACAGTTTTGTAAGGAATGCAGCACAGTAATTAATAAATTTAACAATTAAGCAATAGCAGCTGTTATCAATGTATAAATGTACAGATAAAAAATATGTACAGAATGATACTTTTTGAAAGAACCACTTAGATATCTTCAAGGGAAAGGCCTAATTTTGAATAACAACATTTCTCAAGATTTGATGTACCCATGCCTTCCTCTGGGAGTTACTTAAAAAGTGGTTTATTTACAAAGAGTCACCCTGTATAATAAGCGCAATAAAAAAAATAATAGTAAAGTTCGCGGATTTATATAGGTATGTGTACAACAAGAATAATAAAAATAATAATAGTAACAGTTAATAAATAAATAGCTACGTTCTATTTTATACCGGTGTATAAATTGGTAAATGCAAAATGTTTTTGATTATTTGTTAGTCTACCCTATAGTCTGTATCGTCTGATCTTGGAGTTCTTGATTGTTAGGGGTTGTGAACAAAACGTTCGCCGAGATTATTAACGGAAACCTGAGGTCTTTGTCTAACGTCATCAACGTGATCTCCTCACTTTTTGTTAATGTCAAATTTCTCATTTCCGAAGTCTGTTTGTACACCACTTGCCGCTGTTCGTTCAAAGAAACCACTGTAACTCTACAAAAATTGTAAAAAAAACTAAATATTCATCCTATAGGCTATAGGGGAAATAATTTTAATTTTTGAACTCACCTTATCGATATATTCCTGGAATTCTGTTGGCTGAGAAGTTGTTCAAATTCGGGCCGGTGGTTCCTCTTGATCGACAGCGTCGTACAGTCCGTTATCATGAGGAGATCGATTCCGTAATGAAATCCCGTCCACCGCCACATGTGTCTCCCCCTTTCATTTAGTATCCGTCCACAACGGAGGCTCTTGTTCATAAACAAGTCACCAGAAAGATCATTCGGGGGTCCGCTGTCCTCGTTTTGATTGATCTTTAGCATCGTCTTCCACTGGTCCAGAACGACTGGATTTAGCCAGTGTTGAGGAACGATGTTATCCCTCTCGATCATTTCCACGTCCATATAATGTGAGATGAGATTGTGCAGCCTCAATCCTCTAAAAGCTGGCTGAAATTTCTCACCTTCTTTCGTCAATAAAAATGCAGTTTCCGCTGAAATGAAATGAATTTAGTTTTTCGCATTAAACCAAGGCAAACTAAAAAAAACCTTTTCTGGAACAGTAGAAGGTATTAATTTCCTTAACTGGAGGACTCTCCTTTAAATCGGGATGCAGGTGCATGTACATCCAGAATTTTAACATGACGTAGATCGAGAATTCGGTCTGCATCACAAAAAGGTCGGGATTCGCAACCAGGGATATCATGAGGGACATTGGGATTGTGCGTAAAGTTGTCAGAGAACCGCTGTAATAATAGGTCATGAGATTCACGAGGAACCAATAAATGCAGGCCTCCTTTAACTTTTTGTGACCATATTGACTAGCTGCGTCGTAATAAGTAAAAACAGTCTAAAATTTTCAAGAGGAATCATTAGCGGTCAGTAGTAAAGTTTTAATGAAATTCTAGATACTTAGAATCAAACATAAAGTTAGTCCATATGTTATCTAATTGTAAGGCAAACAAATTAACAGTATCTCAGGCGTAGATAACGATTATAAAAGATAGCAAACAATTACCTTAGGATTAATTGTTTCCATCATAACTTCAGTACACTTCTCAATTATCCCATCTAATTGAAACATAGTGGCTGCTGCTAAGACTGGAACGATATCTTTGGGATTAAGGATGACTTCGTCATTGTATAATGACCCAAAAACAATTTGCAATGCTATATCACAAATATCAAAAATTAAAGAGATGCAGCAACAGTTTAAAAATTATACGTGTATTAACTTACACTCTATTGTAATTTGTGGATCGACAACGTCGATAGTTATGTAGCTTTTGGTGGTTTCTAACCACGATCCCCCGAACATGCTCGCAAAATACGGACTCTGGCATAGATAAAGTTTGTGCAGATAAAATTCTTCATCCAGGGCTTCTACGGTTATATCAGAATTTTTACCCTCTTTAAAGAGAGCCTGGTACACGTACTGTGCTGTACTCAAAAGTCTTTTTCTGGGGACAAATGTACACATTAAAAGTTCGAAATTTTATAAAAAAAATAGAATATTTCAAGGTTTAAAATTAGATTATTGTTCGCAAATAGTTGAGAATGTTGTATGTGTTAATTTTAGGCAATTGTCTACCAATATGCCTCATTTTTATTATAATCTAGTGTACGTAATTATCGCAGTTTGGTCCGTTAAATATTAATTACTACATTGTATCATTAATTAATGAACAACAGATAAGAGAGACGACAATTGTAATATTTGGCAGAGAACATTTCGTGCGTGCACGAACACGTGTTATTTTTGAAAATTATTCTGTTACTCATAAAAATAAGATGTTTTGTTTTTCTTTTTAATATTACTGATAATTGAGGATGTTTTAATTTTTTTTTTAATTCCACTAATCCATATATGCCTACCCCCTACGTTGAATGCCAAAAAATCACGCTTATTGATTAAAAATAAAAAATAAATCAATGACACAATTTTCCGTCAGAATGCATTAATAGCCCACCCTGTATACGGGGACATTTTTAAATTAATATAGTAGCATAGGTACAAAAACAATTTTCTTTATTTATTTACTTCCACTACTTATCAAATAATTTATTCAAAAATAGAAAAGATTTGACACTGTTTGACACTATTCCGGTCGCTTTATCTTATCTATCTATTTTTTTTTATATTAGCTCTCTTTATATTATCTAGGTACCTATCAATTCGATTTTTATTACAACATAAATTGATTCTAAAATTTATAAGCAATTTTTTTAATGAAAAGTATCAGATAAAAAAATCGCAATTACCTACTAGGTTTAAAAATTACATGTATTCGTTTGAAAAAAGGGGTCAAACATTACATAATGTATAAAAAAAAATCAGTAAATCAAGATATTTTTAGCTATGATCGCATTAGTTATACATATGGGTGCAATGTGCCTCAATTCAAGGATTTAAAGTCAACTTTTATAACTAAAAAACGTTAAAAATTCCGGATACCTATACCTGTACACTTTAGAAATGTGTATGGGTACATCCATAACGTATTTGCGTGCTTCGAATATAATTTATCGCTTACTATAACTCGTTATGTAAAGGGAAAGTGTAAACATTACTATTACATTTCTTTCCATATAGGTAAAAAAGAAGAATCAGACAAAATTGGTAAGAAGGTATGACATCAGAATATGCTTATTTAATCAGTTACATATGTGTATACTTAACTTAAATCAAGGACGTTGGTGGCAGTTTTTATATGCAAATGTTTGTTTATTTAATTTCAAAAGTAAATTGCAAAAAAATTGTGACCATCGAATTAGTTTTAGATAGTAATAAAATTAATAAATACCAGATAAAAAACAAAATAAGAAGAAAAATTCAAAAGTAACAAATATTCTTACCTCTTAGGGGTGTGTAAAGCTAAATCAATTATTTTGTTAGTTTCTTCCTGTTCGTCAATTTCATTTCTTTTCCTTTTTTGCCCGATGACTAAATCTTTAACGTTGTCGACAATATTTTGTGGTGAAGTATACATTTTTATAGCGTTTCCCATAATTATTTTTTACTAAACACGTAAAAAAAAAAATCCACAAGACTATATATATGATATAGGTCACATAAACAGTCGATATTTAGGTTAAACTATAAATTCCACATTGATGCACTTCAAAAAACGCCTATTACAAAATAGCATATAATTAGCTTGCCCGTTTCATTTTAACAAATAACTAGAATACAAAAAAAAATGTAAATAGAAAACCTTAACACCTCCAACCTCTTTTCGTTTGTCTTACCACCCAATCGTTTAACCGTCCAATCAGAATCGTTTAAATTTGCAAATCTACGCCAACAACGACTCGTCTTCAAAAAATAATTATTAAAAAAATACAGGTAAATAACTAATGTTGTGACGTAATATTTATTAAATCGTACAAAAACCATTTTGAACTTATTCTAAGTACTTTTGCAATACGATAATGATAAAAACAAGTTAGAAAATTATAATTTTGTGTTAATTTTATTTGTTACGCCACTGGAGAAAAAAGACACTACTGTCACATTTCTGAACAGCTGTTTTTGACAAATAAATTTGAGGTTAAGTGCGTCAATTAAACAAAAAAGTAAATAATTATGTTCGTACGTAATTTGTAAAGCTTTTTTTTGAGTAGTAATGAGTTATTGTAAATTATTAAGGCCTAATTTTAATTTTCAACAAGTGCGGTTAAGTTCGTCTTATCGTCAGGTGCAATTTCAAGATAGTTTGAAACCGGCATTAGGAAGACAAATAGTTCGTACTCGCTGTGTCCCCCTTTTAGTTTATTTAAATAATAGACAGTTCTCGTTAAAAAATAGTGTAGAAGATTTAGCCAAGACTCAGGCGGGTATTTTTAAGACAATTTCTGAAAGTACGCCAGTGGGGCACATTCAACAATTTCTAATAGACGTTCATGAAAAAACTGGCCTTCCTTGGTGGGCATCAATAGTGGTTACGACAATTATATTTAGAACATGTGTTACCGTGCCTCTAGCGGTTTATCAACAGTACATCCTTGCAAAAATCGAAAGTATAAATTTGGAAATGAAGGGATTAGTTGATGAAATCAAAAGGGAAGTGGCAATAGCAATAAAATTGTATAATTGGGACGAGAGGCAAGCAAAATTTCATTTTAAGAAAACAGTAAGATAATTTTTTAATTTATTCATGTTCCAGTTGTTATTGCGTACTTTTTGGGCCACCCTGTATATAGTGAAATATCAGAAATTTTGATTGTTTTTCCAGATAAAGAAACAATGGAATAATTTGATCGTTAGAGAAAATTGTCACCCATTTAAGGCAGGGATTCTTATGATATTTCAAATTCCTTTATGGATTTGTCTTTCAGTGTCTTTAAGAAATCTTGTGTATATGTTACCAAATCAAGATTTCGATGCTCAATTAAATTATATGGGGCTCACAGTTGGTGGATTTGGCTGGATTCCTAATCTTATTCTAGCTGATTCCACCCTGATTTTGCCTTTTATATTAGGATTATCAAGTTTAGTCATAGTAGAAGTATTAAATATTGAAATTTTTTGAAACCCATTACTATCTTATTAATTTTTAGCTTCAAACTTTATCAAGAAAAAATGTACCCTCAAGGTTTCAAAAAGGAATAACGAATTTATTCAGAGGGTTGAGTGTCTTAATTATTCCTGTGTCTGCCTGTGTCCCATCGGTAATTATTTAAAATGAAAGTACTTTTTTATTTGTTATTTTGTTATTTTTAGTGTCTTATTTTGTATTGGACAACGTCTACTGCTTTTGGATTGATTCAAAATTTAGTTTTGCTATCTCCTAAAGTCAGGAGGTTTTGTAGGATTCCACAGACGCCTAGTGAGCTAACAAATCCCTATGATCACATTTTAAACGGTTTAAGAGGTCGATTTAACGTTATAAAGGAATTTTCAATATTAAATACCTTTAAAAATAATAAAATAAAATAGTACGCTACTATTTATTTTAACTATTATTGTTCTTTTACCTCTCTAAATAATTAAATTAATTATTATAATTAATATATCGCGGAAAGTAATTGAGATGTAACAAAATAATTTAATAAATAGCGGTTCTGTTACGATTCAGGTGGTTGAACGCAACTGAATTTGTCTAGGGAAACAATGTTTATGGTTTAATGACTTGAGTTTTCTAAAAGGTTTGGTTGGGTTATGACACTATAACTTATAATCAGTATGTATTCCGTTTTAGCAATAAATTGTAAAATAGTGCTCAAAATACAAGCTATAGCGGAATATTTTTTTTTGAAAGGTGTTTACGTGAGATCAGTTGACAGAAATCAGTCGAAAAGTATTTAGCTAGTTGAACGCAACTAAATTTTGTGGTTGCATACATACCATAGATATAAATACATATGTATTACTATTAATGAAGTAAACACGTAAAAATTGATAAAAAACCAATAAAAATGGAAAACTGATAAAGATAAAATTAATTTTAAGTTTCTTAAAGTGTTTTATGTAATATTAAGTGCAAGTGGCGACCGAATTGTACCTCCATTTTAACAAAAAGGTTTGATTTTACAAAAGTTAAAAACGTTGCTTTTAACTTGTCAGAAAAAATACGGAAAAATAGATTGTTTCGATATTTGCAAATGCTTACGTGTAGTATTTAAGAATTCGTCTGTTGTAAATGAATTTTATCCCGGTAAAATTAGAAAGTAAAGTTCATTTTCAATAAAATTTAATAAGTCGTGTCAAAAATGTGGCTAGTGTTAGAAATATTAATTGTGTGCTGTCTGTGCAATGTTATGACCGATGAACATACGCACATCGTAAGTAAAATTAAAATTAAATTTACTGTAAATGAGCTGTCGTGTCGTGCCCTTTTAGTACGAAGATAACGAGGAGGTGGTACTGTGGATGAACACAGTGGGTCCTTATCATAACAGGCAAGAAACTTACGCGTATGACTCTTTACCATTTTGTTTTGGTTCTAAAGAAAGAATTTCTCATTATCATGAGACTCTAAGTGAAGCTCTACAAGGGGTAGAACTTCAGTTTAGTGGACTTGATATTGAATTTAAAGGTCTGTTTAGGAAATAATATATGGGGGTCCAAATTTTACTTTCTGATTAAATTTTTTAGTTGATGTACCCAAATCTGAATATTGTGGTGTTCAGTTGAATGATGAACATTACAAAACGTTTGTATACGCAATTAAAAATCATTACTGGTACCAGATGTACATTGATGACTTGCCTATTTGGGGTATAGTGGGAGAAGTCACAGATTCAAAGTACTACATTTGGACTCATAAAAAATTCGAAATCGGTTACAATGGGAAGCAAATAGTCGACGTTAATATTACTTCAGAAAACAAAGTTCCCTTGACTCCAACCACTAAACTTCCATTTACATACGAAGTTATTTGGAAGAAGTCTAATGTTAAATTCGAAGATCGATTTGACAAATATTTAGATCCAAACTTTTTCCAACATAGGGTAAGTTGAAGATGAGACGTATAAAACACACAAATTTACTGTCTGTTATTATTTTCTAGATCCATTGGTTCAGTATTTTCAACAGTTTCATGATGGTAATATTTTTGGTTGGTTTGGTTTCGATGATTCTAATGAGGACTTTGAGAAAAGATTACGCACGATACAGCAAGGACGAAGACATAGACGATATGGTATAAACATTTTAATTTAAAAAGTCTATTAGTTCTTATTAATTTATTTCGTTTAGGAAAGAGATCTTGGTGACGAGTACGGTTGGAAGCAGGTACATGGGGACGTGTTTCGGCCGGCATCTCATCCTCTACTTTTCTCTGCTTTAATCGGTGCTGGTCATCAAATTACAACTGTTGTTTTCTGCGTTATCGTGTTTGCCATTCTCGGAGAATTATATACAGAGTGAGTGCTTAAAAAAGAAACTTATTACGTTAATTACTTTGACGTAATTTTAGGAGAGGTTCCCTGTTGTCTACCTCGATATTCGTGTACGCCGCCACATCGCCGGTTAATGGGTATTTTGGAGGCTCTTTGTATGCTCGAATGGGGGGTAAACTGTGGATAAGGCAGATGCTGGCTTCTGCTTTTATGATGCCGGCATTGGTTTGCGGCACGGCCTTTTGTATTAATTTCATCGCCATATATTATCACGCATCGAGAGCTATTCCTTTTAGTATTATGGTAAGAAAAAATCTTTAATTGTGTACCAACTAAAACTTTTTTCACCCAATTATTTATTTACAGGTGGCTGTAACATGCATTTGCCTGTTTGTAATATTGCCTCTGACTTTGGTTGGTACCGTTTTGGGCCGTAATCTGGCTGGACAGCCGGATTATCCTTGTCGTATAAACGCAGTTCCACGTCCGATACCCGAAAAGAAATGGTTTATGGAGCCTGGGGTCATCATACTTCTCGGAGGAATATTACCGTTTGCAAGCATTTTCATAGAAATGTAGGTACCTAAATACACGTATTAAGTTTATGTGGTGATTGTTTTTGTTTCAGGTATTTTATTTTCACATCGTTTTGGGCGTACAAGATTTATTACGTGTACGGTTTCATGTTGCTGGTGTTTTTGATACTGGTCGTCGTCACCGTGTGTGTGACAATCGTGTGCACTTACTTCCTGCTTAATGCCGAGGACTATCGCTGGCAATGGACGTCATTTCTGGCCGCAGGATCTACATCAGGCTACGTATACATGTACTCCGTCTATTATTTCTTCTTCAAGACAAAGTGAGTCGTTTTTATTTATTTTTTTCTTGTTGGTCTATTGGCAAATATTTTCTTATTCAGATGCTTTTTATTGAAATTGGTCGCGCTTTCGTTTGCACTAGGCTAGAAATTTCGAACAATGTTTTAGAAACTTCATGAAGTTTTCTATAAACTTCCAGACACTACATAAAAGCTTTTGTTGCATAGAATCTTCTAGTGACTTCCAGAAATCTCATAGCTTGCATTATTCTTTTTGCGGCAATAATACTTTGATCTGCTTTTGTGTGTGATGTAAAGGGCGTTATTTTTCGATTTGCATAGGGGATTTACGAATTTTTTCTTGCAGAATGTATGGTTTATTCCAGACGGCATTCTATTTCGGTTATATGGCTCTGTTTAGTGCTGCATTGGGGATAATGTGCGGTACGGTTGGTTACGTGGGTACCAGTGTATTCGTCAGAAAAATATATTCGACTGTGAAAATAGACTAAATTAATTAATCAATAATATAATAAATAGCAACGACAGGCGGCACTTTTCCTATGGGTATTAGACTGCTTAGGGGACATGCAAATTATTTACTGCGCGTCTCGCAACTTTCGTCCTTAATTTTATATTTGTTCGTTTTCCATCAGTCTCCCCTTGCAGACTTAATTTCGTATAAAGATTTATTACGATTGCATTAAGGAGATGGAGGTGTTTTTATTAAATATATTATTGTATGTATTTAATACCTCTTATTATTTATTTTAACAAATACTTAAAAATACAATAGGTCCCAGTATATTATTAGAAAAGAGAGCTTGAGCGAATTATTAACAAAAAAAGTGATTAGCGTTGTTTTTGTTCAGTACAACTATTTAATAGTTAATTATTTAACGAATGATACGTTTTTAATTAACGATTATTTTTTAATAACCAACAACTTTTCGCTGGTGTCACTGTTTTAATTATAATGCATTTAATTATATAAATGTTTAATAACGTAAGGCGTGTGCATGTTTGTGTTGTGTGAGACAAACTTTTTTAAAGAAAAATAGTATATGCTAAGTAGGATTACTGTTAAGTGGTGCCTAAAAATTAATGGAGTGGTGATACTGGAGTTGTTAATGCTGCCAAGTCACACGCGTTTAATTAAAGGTAAAAAATATCTTTCGTGTTGTAGATATTGAATTTTAACAAAAATTAGGTACGTCTTTTAACGAGTGCACTTGTAAATATTAAAAGTAAAGCAAAGTTTGTTATTTACTTACTATCCTTATTCTGTTTGTACAGACAATTATTGTTTACGTATAATTATTAAAACATATTAATGACTAGGTAATTTTTTTGTTGTATTAACAACTTTTTTTCTTAAAGCTTACGCAATTAGGTCTGCACAATAATCGCGTGTGGAGGAAAATAAAAATCAAACTTAATTTTTATTATTTTAATGAAGAAAATATTAAAAATTAAAAAGTTATTGAGGTATCACAATAAAAAAAAAATTATTCAATTACAATGACATCATCATCCGACGAGTTTTTCCGTTGCATTTCCGTGGGTTTTGGAATGGAACGATTTGGCAATACTGTAGAGGAAATAGATTTCGGTCCAAACTCTTTAATTGATGCTTTTGTTGAGGCGTCAGACTTGGATTTTGTATGTTCTGAGTGTTGTTTTGTAATAGGAATTTTCGAAATCTACATTAACTAAATTAATTTCCGCGCTAACTAACTTTATTTTTGTGGTTTTACCTGGCTCACAGTTATCCCGGATTCCTTCGGAAACGTAGGTACCTGTTGAGAAACATTAGACGATGATACAATTACTTTTTCAAATTTCGAACTGCTTGGAGGAACATTATCGAAACTGAAACTTTTTGAAACGTTCTTGGCACTTGCATGTTTCTGTTTGTCAGCCAATTTTTCTTGTAATGTTTTCATGGGGGATGTTGGTATTTTTGATTGAGATGACACAATACTTGCTCCTCCTGTTGGCGGTACCACGGGTGTGATCGAAATACTTGGACGATCTTTGACCAATTGACTCGTCAATTTTGATACGTCGGTCAACAAAACACTGCCATCTGATTGAGAAGGAGAAGAAATCTTAGACGAATGAGAAATATCCTGAAAGTGTTTATTTTGTTATTAATAACCAAAAAAATCTATTTAAGGGGTTCTTACAGTATTACTACGTACTTTAGAAATATAAGTACTTGGTGTTGTTTTGGTGCTATCTTTAGCTTTTACTTTTGGCACTTCTGCACTTGGATATTTGAAAGTACTCGTGCTGGGCAGATTTGGGGACACAAAAGGCATCTTTTTAATTCCATCAATACCTTGTAAAACAGACGAAACCGGCGTCGTACTTTTTTGCTTCTGTAATGAACTGCTTGCGTTTAGTTTATTTGTCGGTTGTTGTTGCAACGGGTTGATCATGGAACTCATAGTAGTTGGAACAGCAGATGAGACTCCCATGGGACCCATGTTACCCCACAGATTGCCGAGACCCGGCGACGAGAGAGGATTTATCCTTCCACTGGTTAACTGGGCGAACATTTGCATCAAATTTGACGGCATTACCGAACTCGGATTTGTTGCCATCTGACTCAGCTGAGTCAGCTGACTGTATTGGCGAAGAAGTTCTTGGTATTGTAAGGCGAAGTTGAACGATTTCGAATCGAACATGGGGCTCTGGTAGGAGGAGAATGGGTTGTAAGGATTTCTGTTAATGTTCCTGCCTCTGGATGACGGTTTTCTAATGCCTGGATTCTTACTAGGACCCGGAGGACGACCTCTTGCTCTTCCAGGAATACTTGGACGTTTTAACGGCGTGTTTATTACAGGACTGATTGTACAGGGGGAAGGATGAACAGGAACCTAAAATGTTTTTATTAATCAAGTGATAAACCGGAAGAAAATTACTTACAGATGTCGATACGGTCGGCGCCACAAGAACAGGTGGTGGTTTCTGCTGTTGTAATTTGATTTTTTCGGCAGCCTTTTGTTGTTGACAAAATTTAACGGCCAGGTCGAGAGCGTTTACGTTCTCCGGGAGCTGAAACAAACAACATAGACATGAATTGTAAAAAGGGAAAACGTTTTTTGTACCTTTTCTTTCATGAATTTCTTGTACACTTCCTCGAGCATAGCAGAAAATTCGCGTTCCTTTTCCATAATATGCTTCTGAACGCGTTGATAAGCCCTGTAAAGATCCAGGAGGAATTTCTGGGCAGAACTGTGACTCATACTGCCGATGCTTTTGACCTGGACTTTCAACGATTGCATGCAAAGGAACAGAGCGTGGTCTGCCAATTGGATTCTGTCCGATTCCTTAACGTAAACTCTAGAAAATACGTATAAAAGAAAAAATAAACCGAAACTTGCGGAATGAGAAATGTTACTTGTCCTGATCGGGTATTCTTTTCAACTGTAAACAAACGTCTAACAGAATTTTATGATCGTTGGTGTTTCGAAGAACTTGCAAAAGTATCGTGACACATCTGATCATGTGAGCTGCTAGAGAACCTGGACGATCTATTTCGCCTGAAGGAATCCTCCATACACCCTTCAATGTTAATTTAATTAAAACAAGTACGAAACACGAAAGTTATTTTTACTTACGTTAAAGAAGTTGTTTGTTTTTCTGTCAGCAAATAATCCACTGACCAACATGTTATTTCTACATCTGTACTGTCCTAGAAGGAGCTGTCTGCACTTTGACAGGTCCTTTCTCGATTTGTAGTGGAAGAAAAGATGAGTCAAACGATAGAGTGCTTTGTAGTTTTGAGGAAGTCTGATAATGTACTGTTCCAAGCCTAAAACAATTTACTGAAGAGTTTGTTACGAGTGCCAGTAATAAAATAGATACCTTCTATGCACTGATTAATCAGATTATCTACATCCGAGCTACTTAGAAAGCCGGTAGGTGCGTCTGAAGAAGTAGCTGTTGATGACGTACTACTGGAATCGTCACTGTCAGAGTCGGAACTCGAAGAATCACTTGACGAACTGCACGTTGTCGTGGTATCATCAAGAGATTTCTAGAAATTGAAAAATCATTTTCGAACAATTTGGAACATTCTAGATCATGATATGTACCCGAATGCCCCTCTCTTCGTCTTCTTTCCTCCCTTTAACGTCAGTAATTTTTTTTTCATCTGCAACGTTTTTTGCTGTTTCATTCTTTTCGGTACTTTCTTGTTCCTTCGTTATACATTTTTTTATTTCCGTTTGCAATTTGTCCTTAGTGTTTTCGAAGAATTTATTGAACTCTGCCTCGGCATTGGCCGTGTCGGAGTCAACATCTTCAATAGATTCTTCTTCTTTCATAGTTTTCTGCATAACTTCGTCCATCAGTTCTTGCACGTTTTTAATTTTTAATTGATGTGAAGAAGATAATAATGCCTCCTCTTCGCTGTTGTTCTGCTCTATAAACAAATAATTACACACTTTTAAAATCAATTTGGGACACTTACTGGTTTTTATTGATCCTCTTTCATCATCTGAATCTGATATCATGATAACATCTTTGGTATCGTTATCTGAAGCAACAGGTTCTTTTACCAGTACTTCTTCTTTCGTTTCATTCAGAGTTTTCTTAATGTCGATCTCTTTTTCTTCTTGTTGTAGCTGAGTTACTTCCGGTACGGTTTCCGTTTTAGCTACTTTTTCGACTACTTCGTTTTCTACCGTTTTTTGTTCAACAGATTCTTTGCTGTCCACTACATTATAATTTCCTTCGGGAAATGCGCACCTGTCCAGACACTTCTTGAACATTTTACCAACAGCTATTGGCACATTTTTTCCTTCGTGCAACTCCAAGTATTTTAAAACGGATGCGTGAACCCTGTAGTGAATTTCCAACACTTCAACTGCTAGATGTTGAGGGCTGTTGTAGTTTATTTTTTCGGGATAAGACGCTTTGTTTTCTTGGAGCAGTTCCAGGGCCTGAAATGAGATAATCAAATAAATAAGTAAATCAATTGGTTACTAAATGGGTTTTGAATACTGTGAGATAGTGCTGTAAATATTCCGCAGGTTCCATTCTTCTTTTTTCTGCGACTTTGCCCAGCATGTAATGATGTAACCATCGTTCGTCTTGTTCGACTTCTTCTTGTTGATGAAGATCCAAAGCCTTTTTGAAGCTTTTACCTGAACTATCCAAATATTCTTCCTTTTTGTTTTCTAATTTTTCGAACCTTAACAGCAACGAATTTTTAGCATAAATTTGTAAATATGAATCTGACTTACTTTTCCATGCTTATGGTGTCCGATTCGTACTTCAATATTCTGGAATAATACGAATGGACAGCGTATTCGAAAGATCCGAATTCGATCCATAAAGTGATGTGATTATCGGCGAGTTTAAGGGCATTTTTGAAACAAGACTGTGCACTTTTGGCTTCTTCATTGAATTCCTGCTCGTTCTTGAAGTTATCACAAAGGTTCAACCTATTTTCTAATCGGTTCGCTAACCCCAGTGCCATGTTAGCCCACGAATCTAATCGTAACGGATTGCAACAGAGATCCAACAAGAAAAATTTCAAGCTTCTTCCCACTTCGCTCTGTTTGAAATAGTAATCGCCTAATAAATAATATATGGCTCGTGTTTTGATCGGAAAGTCTATCGGTTCCGGTAAACTGTCGGTATTTCCGCTAATGTAGTCTCTAATTTTTGGTATCAGCGGATTTGGATCGTACTGACTTGGAACTAACGCCGTAATTCTTTGTAAAAGCTGCTCTAAATCAGAAGATATTGATATCGACTTGAACGATTCGAATTCCGGCAGAGCTTCGGGGCAAAAGAATTCGTACAGTTGTTGCGCTCGTTCCCACGATAGTTTTAATGGATTAACGTTGTGATCTGCCAAGTGTCGTGAAACCTTTTACAAAAAATTAATCAATTAGTCCGCAGGACATGTGTTATTTTAAATTTACCTTGTTCTTTTTACTTGGGTGCTGGTAGAGACAAAAAAATGCTTGTTCTAAGTGTATATCTATTTTTTCGCGTAACGGTTCGAAGATTGGGGTATCTAAACGGTCTAAAATTTTATCGATAAGGAAGTGAAGTAGTTCTCCTTCGTTTATTAAACACCAACTTTTATTACCTGTATAAAATAAGTAATTAATTAATTTACATAAATAATGTAAAATGAGATTACCTAAAAATTCATGTGCTGAAAATAGAATTGCTATTGAAAAGGGTACTTCTTCGTAGTTTGTTTCTGAAGGTGTTTGTGACTTGCTACCACTCAGCCTTTTATCTTTTTTAACGTGTTTTGTCATTTTTTTGGCATGCAGTCGGTGTTCTTCTCTAAGAATATTGTTAAAGACATCCAGTTTAAATTAGATAAAAATTTATTTAATTACCTTAACAAAACGTAGTGCAAAACAAGCCAGGGTGTTACAGTTCCCAGAGGGATCGTAGATCTTCCTTCGTTATTTAATTGTTTGGTGACTATTCTACATAAATTTTCTATTAACCGAATTCGGTTTTCTTGCGCTAGATTATCAACTAAAAATTTTGACATTCATGGATTTTGATGCCATAATTCTTAGCTTTCGTCTTACCAACTGTTACGGTTTCTTCTTTAATTATAACATGAAGAATGCCGATGCATTTGCACAACAACATTTCCCATTTGTCCTCATCTACGGTGGGATTTATGAAGTGTTCAGTTGCTTCAGCCAAACATTTCTCGGTCCAAACGAAACACTCGATTCGATCGACGAACCAGAAAGAATGCAATAAGAAACCTAATTGTGCTGGTCTGCCCATTTTACCCCATGTAGGAGCGTTTGAACCGCAATTAAAAGTCGGCTTTAGAATGTCTATAACCTCGTGATATAATTGTTTTTCGTAGAGGGTCGGTATTTGACTTAATGATTCGATTCTAAAAAATTAAATCAATTAAAATTTGACCAAAAGAATTACATTTTGATACTTACATTTCTAAATGATTCATTAGTTTCTGTGTAATTTCCTTCGTTATTATATTGTAATTAGTACAGTTTGGTAGAATTAATATAAATTGTGAATCAGTCTTATCCTCTTCCTCATTTATAACTTCTTCTATCTGAAAATATGAAAATTGACAGCTATTATACAAAACGTAATTTAAAATTAACTTACCAATTGATATGCACAAATTGCTAGTGTATGATTGGAGAGTCCTTTAAGGACATTAGCCCTCAACCAATGTATTCTCACAAACATCAAAAAATAATCTTCCTGCCACTGTTCTTTCCAAGAACTCAACATCTGCAATTGAATCAAAGACGTTGGATGCACGTTTCTTTCCTCTCTGTCTTCTCTAAAACGCAAAAGTCTTGTAAATAATAAAATTGTTTCCAAATTACTCTACTTACGTTTTTAAATAAAAATACACTATTTCTCCATACATTACTGTCACTAAAGCGTCATTTTTGATTTCTTCTAATGAAGACAATCTATTAAAGAGTTGAGGATGTTCAAAGTGTTCCCTAAAAGAAAACAATAAATAAATAATTTTACAAAAGTGTCGCTAATAGTGATATTTCTTTCAATTCTTAATAAGGTTTACCTGTATTTTTCATAGGATTCTAAATACAACGAAATTAATTCTTTCGGCCATTTCTTGTTCCACATTTTGGCCAAAGCGACGGTATATTCTTCAATTAAATTAACGACATCCAAATATTCACGCTCTTTAGTCCAAAAGTTCGTTACGTCGTTTCTTTCGCTTTCAGTTCCAAAATACTTTTCCCTTAAAATCGGTAACTTCAACGATTTGAACAAAAATTCAGGATAAACTTACAAATTTCCGGGAGTAGAAGACAGCTGGTTTTTGAAAGTAGCAAATACGTTATCAGTTCCCTTGTTTTTGTCGAAATTTTTATTTCTTTCTATGTTTATACCGTTTGGACTATAAAAACAGAGGAATATTTCTTTAAAAAAAAGAAATATCTACGAAATTGTAAAATAATTTTCTGTTTAAATTAACTAATCAATCAATACCTATATTAAAAGTGAGTGTAGTATTTCGAGAGCAAACGAGAGTTTTGCAACTGTAGGAGTTAATTACGAAAATAATAGATCTTTCAAGAAATAATTTTTCAAAAAGGTTCGAGAGGGTTCTAGAATGTTCCAGAATAATCAAGGATTGTTTAACATAATTTAAAATTGTTATACAATCTTACGAAAGTTTTTAGAATGTTTCAGTGAATTCCAAATTTTTTCATGGTGTCCGAAAATGTAAATTATTTTAAAAAGTTCCTGGATTTGAAAAATATCATAGGGAATTTTCAAGAATGTAATTAATTATTCAGTTCACATTCGATAGGTTCTGGCTCATTTCCTGTGTTAGTAAGTAATAAAAAAAGTTCGTGATACTAACAGCAAACAGGGTGGTATTATTCTTGTGAGAGCATCTTGAATGGTAAGATCCTTCTCGCTTTTCCCCTTTTTTGCCGATTTTCTCTTACTATGCCACCCCCAGATCTGTAGGTCTGAAAGTAAGTCGCGCTTACGTTTTACACTTCGTTTTTTATCTTCTTTAAGCTCAGAATTGTCTTCCTGGTCTTCAGTGTCCTGATCCATCTAAAATGCAATGTTTTAAAGCAATAGTAAAAAAAAGAAGTTGAATGATTAACTTCATCATTATCTTCTCCTTGACTGCAGTTTGGTTCGCTTAAATTGTTATTTTCACTACTTAAAGAGGGACGACGTTGTTCAAGATTGTCTTCAGTTTTTATTTCATTTTCTACTACTTCCATAGTTTGGGGTTCAGCGTTTGGCAAAGCATTAGGCTTTGTTTCCATCATATTTTCGTTTATATTTTCTACAGTATCATCAACAGGAGCTGCTTCAACATCAGTATATTCTCTACTCATACATTTTGTTAGATCCACTTTTGAAAAATAACTCTAATAAAGCAACAGGTCTCAGAATAAACTAAATAACTAAAATTGTTTTATTTGTATTCTCAATTTACCAACTTGTTTTCGGTAATGTAACTGTGAAGGTTTAATATGGTTTTCCCCAGTGAAACCCAAGTGAAATCTTGCAAAGGGGTTGGCAGTGCTATACAAGGAAGTGGTTTGGGGCCAAAACTTTTTTCCACTTCGTTCAGTCTTTTACAAAGGGGCTCTAAAGTTTTTATTACCATTTTTTCGTCATCATCTGTTACTATATCATCAAAACTAGGTTCTAAAATGCTGTAAATTGTCTATTAGTATGATTTAAATACGTGGTAACTTGCTTACTAATCAGGATTATAAGCTTGATAGTATTCTTTAGCAGCGGGGTTTGATTCGTATATAAGTTTTCGAAGTACGTATCCTTTAATGTACTCTTTATCTAAAATAAGCGCTTTTCCTATGTACAACAAGCATGTAACTGTATCTTGAATGGCATACAGAACTGAAATTAATTTATCCAAACAAGGCCAGTGAGACTCATTACATTCCAAACCCTTTTAAAAAAATAATCACAAATTAAGTTACTTTTTAATTATTTATAGCAAATTAAACCTTTAGAAAAGCATATGCAGCCTGACGAAATTTGTCTAATCTCAATGCTATTGTACCTATCTTATGCCATAATGTAACGTCAGATGAATCTAAATCTGCAGCCTAAAACATTACACTAGATTAATCTGTAATTGTACCTTCACTTCTCTAAGTACCTTCAGAAAATTATCCAAAGCATTAGAATCGTTCTTTTCTTGAACATAAATATTCCCTATGTTGTAATAACACGAATATTTAAGAGTTGACATTGTCTTGGGAAGTCCACCTTGTGATTCTAGTTGCGGAATATTCTCTGTTAAGAGTTTTTTGAGGATCGGTATGGCCTCCTCATAGTTTCCATTGCTTTGATGCCGTAAAGCCTTATTATACATGTCGAGGGCAATTTCCTCCTTAATTGTAAAATAAAATATGTGACGTGCCTCATTTAAAATAAATATCTTACTTGAGCTTCTCTGCGTATAGTTGGAGCATCTTCGTCGGACAGAGAGTCGCGATTTAAAGCTCTAATCTTAATCATTATTAAATTAAATACAACTGCACCTAAATAAACTACGTGGGGCTTTTTTAAGCAATCCGTTAACGTTTTAGGATCTCGAAATTCATTTCATTTTATTTTAAAAAGCTTTAATTTAATAAAACAACTTCACTAGCGACTCATAACCTTACTAACCTAACCTAAATGTTGATAAACGTCAAAACATCTTATCATAGATTGTCAATAGAAAGCTAACAGTGTCACATGTATCGCGATAGCAAGCGATATTGTCTAATTTTAAATGATAATGTCCTGAACATTATTTATGAACTAACAACCGTCGGTAATGATAGAAAAATCAGTAATTAATAAAAATTCATCTTCTTAAGAGATAAAAAATAAAAAGAATCAAAATTCAAACTTACTTGTCATTGTCTATGGTCAAGCGGTGTCAAGTGTCAAATTAGTGTTGTATTGTTTTATATAGCATGTAATTATCTTAAAAGTCTTACAAAATAGAAATAACCAAGCGAATTTTTTATTCCATATGTAATTCTGGAAAAGGAGGTTAATTCCATAATTGTGTTTTATTATTCGTAGATAAATTAACCACGTAATATTTGAAGGAAACAGACATAACCAAACATACTATGGACGTCGATACAGGTAATAAATTTGCACAATAATTATACTTTCGATCCGTGCTGAACAAACAATTATGGCTTCAGAAGATCCCCATATTACTCCAAATACCAAGGAGCCTTCAGCGAAATCACGATCTTGTTCTCCTGAAGTTAACGGACATACATATGGCAAACGAAAATCCCGTTCACGTTCCAAGTCAGTAGCCTCTGATTCCGGTTCTATGACCATCGACGTTTCTCCGGTAAAGAGTAGAGATCAGTCGCGATCCAGATCCAGTTCATATGAACCTGCCAAGAGCCCCCATAGAGAATCATCTCGAGCTGGTTCAGCTGCTTCAAATAAATCTAATAAAAGTGCAAATTCAAAATCACGTTCACGCTCCAGGTAATCAATTTTCTTTAGCTCTACGAAACAGCGATTTATGTAATATTATTTTTAGAAGCAAGAGTGCTGGTAGTGTAAGATCGCGTTCACAGTCAGGATCACATAGATCAAATTCTAAGTCTAAATCTCGTTCGAGGTCGCATTCTAAATCTCCATCAGTATATTCACGAACATATCATTCTCCTTCAAGGTCAAGGTCAGGCTCCAGAGCGTCTAAAATATCAACATCAGGTTCCAGGGCGTCTAAAAGGTCAAGATCAGGCTCCAGAGCGTCTAAAAGGTCAAGATCAGGTTCCAGAGCTTCTAAAAGATCAAGATCAGGATCCGTAGCTTCAGCACGGTCACGATCAAGATCAAGATCAAAATCTGAAGAGTCTAAAAGATCAAGGTCTGCTTCAGTACACAGCAACGCTTCAAAAAAGTCACGTTCTAGATCGAAATCGAAGTCTCGTTCAAGATCAAAGTCAGCGTCTCCAAATAGGGCCAGGTCAAAATCGCGTTCACGATCAAAATCTAAATCAAGATCTAGATCGCGATCTGCACAGTCACATGCATCAGCTAAATCTAGGAGATCAAGATCTGGCTCACGCAGATCTCGATCCGGCTCTAATAAATCGTGGTCGGTATCGGTTCATTCCAGATCTGGCTCACGTTCCAGATCGGGTTCAAGAAGATCTAGATCAGGATCAGCGAGATCAAGATCAGGTTCCAGGAGGTCGAGATCGGGCTCCAGGAAGTCTAGATCCAGATCGGGTTCTAGAAGGTCGCGGTCGGGTTCTGCAAGATCAAGGTCGGGATCTAGGAGATCCAGATCAGGTTCGAGAAGATCCAGATCAGGTTCTAGAAGGTCTAGATCGGGTTCTAGGAGGTCCAAATCCGGATCAGCGAGGTCCAGGTCAGCTTCATCAGGATCTAGAAGATCGAGGTCAGGTTCTGCAAGGTCTAGATCAAGTTCAAGACGATCTAGATCGAGATCGGGATCAAGAAAGTCGAGGTCTAGATCACGTTCTGGATCGGCGAGATCGAGATCGGGATCTAGATCTAGATCAAGGTCCGGGTCGAGATCGAAATCTCGATCAAGGTCTCGTTCAAGGTCCGGGTCCCGGTCGGGATCGGAAGGTAAATAAAAATTAAATCGATTAAAAACAAATTAAATTCTTTAATTTCTAAATAATAGTTGGAGCACGAAAAAAGCGTAAACACCTGTCAGATTCTGAGGATGAAGGAGGATCTAAAAAGAAGGTTGAAGGTGAGACTGAAGCGGTTCATTCAGATGCTCAAGCGGTACCTGGCGAGGGCGGAGAACATCAGACTTCCGAAGTGCTCCCCGACGTTTCCGACGACTCAGATGATGGAATCGATCCGCACGGTGATAGGGGGTAAACGGAACGTACAAAACAGTACGATTTTGTGTTAATATTATTTTAATTTATTGCAGCGGAGAGCACGTGTCAGACTTCGAGGCGATGATGCAGAAGAAGAGGGAGGAACAGTCTAAACGTCGTAAAAGAAAGGATATCGACATTATTAACGACAACGACGACATTATCGCTCAACTTTTGGCGGATATGCGAATCGCAGCCGAGGAAGATCGAAAAGCGAATCAGAGTCGTCAGCCGGCCACAAGAAAGATCGGAATGCTTCCCAAGGTGATGTCACAGCTTAAAAAGCACGATTTACAGTTGGCTTTCATAGAACACAACGTACTCAGCGTGTTGACCGATTGGTTAGCTCCCATGCCTGACAGATCCATGCCATCCTTACAAGTTCGCGATTCTATCATCAGACTGTTAGCTGAAGTAAGAAGAAATCTGTCTTTATTTATGATTTTTTTAAAAATTATTCTTTTTGTACAGTTTCCCCCGATAGATCAGCAAACTTTAAAGCATTCTGGTATTGGAAAGGCCGTTATGTATTTGTACAAGCACCCGAAAGAGACGAAGGAGAACAGGGAAAGGGCTGGGAAATTAATAAGCGAGTGGGCAAGACCTATATTCAATTTATCAGCTGATTTTAAAGGTGCTAATTAATTAATCAATTAGCTATCTTCCATTTTCACTTATTTAATTTTCTTTTGTAGCTATGAGTCGCGAAGAAAGACTGCAAAGAGACATGGAGCAACTACCTAAAAAGAGAAGGTTGGAAGAGCAATCTTCTTCTGGTAAAAAGGATATTTCAAGGGCACTCACTTCTTCTTCAACAGATGAAAAGTACTTAATAGATATAAAGTCCACGGTTTCTGTTTATTAAATGTTTTTTTCTGTTGCAGGGCTTTAAGGCCGGGCGATAAGGGGTGGATTGGACGAGCTAGAGTTCCTGTACCGTCAAGCAAAGACTACGTTGTACGGCCCAAATGGCAGTCTGAAGTAGATATTAGTAGGGTAAGTGTCTTTTATTTTTTCTAATCTGTGAAATTTGGATCTCATTTTTTTATTTATGGCGTTTCTAGACGAGTAAAAAGCAAATGAATCGTTTTGAAAAGCATTACAAAAATTTCGTAGAGGGTAAAAGACAGAAAAAGTTGAGAGCTGTTGAGATTTCGATAGAGGGTAGAAAAATGGCTCTTTAAGTTTATAAATAATAATGTTCGATTAATGTTAACTACTATAAATATTTTTTAATAAAGTGATGTACGTTCATAAAGTATTGAACGACTTCTCTGCCAATTTTTTAAAAGAACGTTTTCTTAAGATTCGTAGAAATGTTTTAGTTGTTTTTTTGGCACTGAAAAAATTAATTGAAGAGAAACAAAATAAAAGTATATTTACATATTATGTAGGTAATATTTTTTCGAAATGACTTACAAAGAAAGTGGTGCAATTCACTTCGTATAAGATATTTAAAAAAAGAAATTGTCAATGATTTTTCCGTTCAATTAAACAATAGTGTAACGTAATTAATGATAAATTAATTACAAATAGTTTATAGTATGAGAATGTGATGTATATTTTTGTTTTATTTAAATAAATTAATTGTGACTATTCATATTTTAATTTTTAATTTCAACTAAACGAGAATTTAATATAATCTCAACCTGTTCCAAAAAATTACATTCAATTTGATATATTAAAAAAAATCTTGTTATATTTATTCTGTTTCCTTCCAGACTAATGAGAAAAAAATAACGATACTTTTAAGTGCCTCTTTCACTCGAAACTAATTAAAAATATCTTAAATTAACGATAAATTATATTTAGTTTTATATTAAAAGGAATAAATTTGCAATTTTATTTTCAATTATGCACAAAATTATTTCTTTTTGGAGACCATTAAATAAATATTATAAAAAGTTCTTGTGCAATGTCCTGTATACGCCAAATCATTAAAGTCGTATTGTGTGTTGCCTATGCTGACTACTGATTTTCCTTAAAATTCAATTTGTCTTTATTGTTGGTTGCCTATAGTAAAGAAGGAAAATTGAACAATTCATAAATTAATTATTGGTTTTTTTAATTTCTCCTCAGCTATTTAAAGACTAAAACAAATTTTTAAATAATATAATGTTATTAATAAATACCTATCTAAAATATTGTCTTAAATAACATATAAAAGTAATTTTTAAATAGAATTTTTTACGTTATTAAGAAAACGTTCTTTTCCGTAAGAAACAGTTACTAGTAGATTATATATGCCCGTTTATTATTTATAAATTTAAAGGCTTCGTATTTGAAATTTAAAAAAAGTATTGAGGAACATTTATATCTACGGTATGAGTATATTCGCGTTTTGTTTAATATGTACGAAGTGTTGCCTGTACGGACTACAGATTTTTCTTTTTAAAAGAACGGTTCCTGCGTATTGTTAGTTGCCTGTGCGCACCACAGTTTTTTAAAAAAATATATTGGTTTTGAATTTGTAATTTTTTGAAAACCAAACGATTTTAAAGTTTATATATAAATAAACACAAATAGATATTTAGAAATTAATTAAAATTTTAATACAACTCAAAAAAAATATTTACACATTTCTCTTTATCTAATGTTATTTCAAAAAGTGGAGATTTAGGGCGATAAATAAAATTGACTTTTACTCCTTAATCAGCTAAATATAAATCGGGTTTGTAATTATTTGAATTTATCGTCTTTTCACTTTCAAAATAAACGATTAATTAGAGCAAACAACGGAGCTTTAAACATTAGCCAATATCTTTTAAAGACCGCTCCTTGCAAAATGATGCACCTCCTTGCCATGATAACAATCCATTTATCAAAATTAAATGGTACATTAACGAGATTAATGCAATCAAGTTCGCCCGAATGTTATCAGAAATTTTTATTTACAATCCCTGACCTACAATTCGTATTTTAAAGCTTTTGCTTTCTGCAGTAGTACAAAATTAAATTGATAGCAGTGTGTTTCGTTGAATGTAATTTATTTTGAAATTATAATTAAATTAATTACATCACATAGGTCAAGAATTATGAAGGGAACGTAATTAAAATGAATGAACGTTTACTGGGTTGCCTATTGATCACTAGTTTTATTTTTTTAAAAGTTAGTTACTAAATATTACTAATAATTTTTAAGTTTTAATTATAGATGTTATGACAAGGTCACTTGTTGTTTGTGTGCATCTTTTATCGTTATCACGTGGTATTACAAGACACGATAACAATTTTGTTTACGACAGGAAAATATTTAGCTTATTCTGAACGTGTTTTTCGGTGTACGTACAATTAATTAGTTAATTTTTAATGTTCAATGTTTATGAGTGTCTATTAAACGGTAAAAACTTAGTAAAACATAATGAGCCATTAATTAAGTTTGATAAAATGACTTTTTGTGTATGGTGACAATCATTATTGGTGGACTTGCAGTTATCGGAAGTAAAAATAATGTACGTGAGATGTTAGTAAGTTTGATACCTATTTATTTTTAATTTTTTTATTTACTCTGCGTTACATTTGATCATTGTCCCTTTTATTTGGGGGTGGAAATAAAATAAACAGTCACAAGAAAATAATTTTTGCTAAACAAAAGCTACCTCAAACATTGTATATTTTTGAAAAGAGGGAAAATTGCTTTTTTATCTAAATCAAAACACTTTATGCTGTGACTCAAAGAGCGTGGATTTCTCTAGATCCCTTCAGGGGTTGAATTTTACCAATAGGTCAGTTAGGTATTATTATTGTATAGAAATTAACATTGATTAAAATCAATACGAAGATATTTTTGTTAAATAATTTTTATTTAATTATTATGAAAATTTTTGAGTACGAAGAGGACTATGTTTTTTAAATAATTTCGTTAGAAGTTTGAAAGCAAAATTCAATTAAGTAAATTATAATTCTAAGAATGGTATTATATTACTTCCTAACTAGGTATATTTGTGGCAATATTCATCAATTTTTTTTGGTCTATTGTGTCGAAATAACCTGTCGATTCAAAATTGATAGTCTACCAAGTTCAATTAGGTATTCGAAAGTCTAACATCTAACAATAAAAGTAAATCTATTTACGATTAGTTTAACAGACATCTTCTGAATTAACGTATTAAATTTCTACGAGGTGCTTTAGGGGTTTCTAATACTTAGAAAACTGAATCAGTTCGATTTTACCATCGGGGGTAGAAACTAATTGTTGTAAGTGTTAAACAGTAACACGAAAATTTCTTGTTGTTTATAAAATTTTTATCAAATCATAGTTTTTAAAAAAATAATGTATTTTGGGGATCATGATAAAGCCTTTGTTTCACGTGATTGTGGGTTTGCTTGTACAAGACTGTGTGTTCTCAATTGCTGTGTTACTGAAAATTTGGTCTTTATATCAGATGAAAAGTAAGTTAGAAATATAAATTCAGTTACAATAGTTACTCCTTAAGTATTAACAATATGAAAATTATGGGTAGTAAAATCGAGTGACTGTAAAGGAAGTAAGCGTTACGGAAGTAACGCTGTCACTTCCATGGCTGGGGTTTATCTTCTTTTATTTATAGTTTTTGATGTTTATGTTTTGAGGATTCGAGTTTAAAATCTTGTGCTAAGATATTTTTTTTTGAAGAGAATTTTAAAATCACCAAATTTTAATTTTAATTTTCGTGTAGGTACATTCGCGTTTCCTTTTACATAAGTACCTACTTACATCAACCCTTCTGCTATGAATCAATGAGATAGGGAGTAAATACATATAAGAGTAATAGATGAATGTGTTGTTTAAAATGCATCAGATGCAAAGGCAAAGTGCATGATGGTGGTGGTCGAAACCGGAAATGTGGAAGAAGTTAAGTGAGGTTCAACGACCTCAATAGGAAAGTGCATTTTGTGAATACAATGAATAATTTATTAGCTGCCCCCATTACAACAAAGCGTATTTCGAAAATTACGACCATACGACACTTAAGAAATATATGTTCATTTTACATCCACGAGAAAAAAGTCCTGTGCTTTCAAGGAATACGGCACAGGATATGATAATTTTTGCTTTCATAATGCAATTCTCATGCATGAGCCAAAGCGTAATGACAAAAAAAAATATTATTAAGGACGAACAAGGCTGTTAGAGCAAAAAAAAAGTAGAAACGTCAACAGAAAAAAATTCCAAATGTTCTATCAGTATTTTTTTGGTTAATAACTTCTTAATCACGTAGGTCTTTATCAGCCCCTAATTACTTCAGTTTCTGTGCGAGCATCACAGATGGCGCTCCTTTGATATATTGACCTGCCTGTGGATACAGGAGGCTTTGAATGATCGATAACTGCTTATGGCGCGCTGTTGAGAACTAACAAGTATCTAACTTATAAATATCTAAAATCCGCGACTTGTTCTAGTGGTTCGACTCCAATTTCGATATTAAATTAATATGTAGAAACTTCATTTTAAGCAAATGTGACTGTTTATTATAAAAAATAGAAAAGGGGTGGAAAGGTTATTTGCTTAAGAAAAATGCAGGTCAATAGATATTTATGTACATATATACGAGTAATATGCATTAAAAAGAGAGATTTTTGTGCTTATTAAATGTTAATTAAGACAAGTGCAACGGTTTGTTAACTAGAATGTTGGGTAATGTAAATAGATATAATTATTTTTGCTCTAATTGCTTCTGTAAAATTGGTTTGAGTACTGAATTACGCCTTTTTTGCAATGCAACAGTGTGGCAAAAGAAAATATGGTCCTGTTTTTGGAAAATTAAAGAAAATGTTATCAAACTTATTAGCAAATTGTCAATAAATACGTTACAAAATGGCTAATTTGAAAGCAGTGGCAATGTCAATTATTACCCTTTCAAAAATATGTAAATACTCAAACCCGTTTCTATAAAAATTTACTTACCATTTTCTCAGAAATGCTATTTTCAAAAATTCACAATGGAACTCTTGGTTGCCATACTTTGACAGCTCTTTTAATTTTGTCAGTCCAAAAATCGTCACCCTGTATTAATTTTAAATTACATTTATCATCCCCTTATGGCATTAGGAGTGACGTTTTTATGGGATGACTTTTCAATCGTATTTTTTGTAGATTAAAAATAACTTTCGACTAAAAACCAAGACTCATATTCTTGACTAATTAAATTCTTTAATTATATAAAATATATCGTAAATAAGATAGATTTTTTTTTGAAGATTAATCTTTTTTGTGAAGCATCCCACTAATTTTTTAAGCCACGCGGATTTATTTTCATTGCAAGGGAAAGCGGCTAATTGAAAGTAAAATGAAAGAAAGCGGTTTTCCAAACCGTTTTATACAGACATCGATGCATAACTTTAGCATCGTCGTATGGCAATCCCCGTTTTTGTGTATGTTCGAATATCTAATATCTCATGTTCGTGTACATCTTCTGTAAAGGGAACGAAGCTTTTGTGTCGTTTTCGAACCATTTAAAGAGGAAAGATATGCGCGAGATACGAAACAATGCTGAAACGACTGCTAAAACACTATGTAACGATGCGCCGACTGAAATACCAGGCGAAGAATTTTTTACTTACGACGCCAATAAAAAATTAAAAAAGTAATTAAACGTTCAAGTACTTGATACTAATTGAATTTAATGAGCGTTCAGTTTCACGATAAATATTTAATAGTTCGGATTAATTTTCCATCACTACGAGTATATATATATATATATATTATTTTTTATTAATTTTCACATGTATGCTCCTCTAACAGAGTATCTACATTTTGCCACTGCTTTACAACTTATTTAACAATCTTTTTCTATGCTTTTATCTCTTCAAATCTATCTTCATTTTCTCCCTTATTTTTCTCATACACGCAGCATCTAAACTTCTTTTAAAAAGTGTTCAGCTCCTACCGGGATTTGAACTCACAACCTAGTGGTCGCCAGTCTGTAGCGCTAACCGTGCAGCCACTGTGCCTCCCACACTACGAGTATATACATAAATAATATTTTGTACATTTTCCCTCTATAAGTAATTATTGTATTAGTGAGGAGGATGTCACATTTGGTCATGAAGCCTTGTATGTATGTGCAATTATTTTTATTGGGACATCTCCGATTTGCAATTGACTAATTATCTATTAATGATGTTGCATCACGGAGGTTGGTTGTTGCTTCCTACGATGGACGATTGAAACTTTAGGTGTTAAGAAACTCGTAAATCACGATAATTTTAAAAGAAACTAAAACACGTCTGTTAGGGACTTTAATTAAATGAAACAATTATACAACGAGTTAACGTTTTTGTCAGTTATGATTGATTATAAAATTAAGATCGTAAATTGTTTAATGCCATAATAAATAAATTTGCCCTTAAGTATTAGAAAAAAGAATGATATCCTGGAGATCCTCATGGTTTTTCTTGGCGAATCGAATGAATGTGATAAATTATTCAAGTGAAAACTTCTTTAGACGCATTGTGCGATTTTCAGTAGTGGATAGAAATGCGATATCGCTCCAGAGCTAGACTATCGCGCGCTAGCTTAGTAAGCATTCTATGGGAACAGTCAGACGCGAATCGCGATTTCGACGTTATTAGTTCTCATCGGAGCACCACAGGAAGTTCCCACAAATTTCATTAATTCTTTCTTTATTGGATAGCGGATTCATTGAAGTTTGTTTGATTACAATTTAACAATTAATTCCATCACAAAAGGGCAGAAAAATAGGGGATGATTGTCTTAATTACATTAAAAAAAAAACATTTCTTCTAGTAAAAAAAGTACGTACCTACATAAAATTGTTTTGCACATTCTCGTACTTAATATAAAAACTGATCATATGTTTAATTGCTTATTATGTATTTCTTAATTAATTATAATTAATAAGTAATTGATGCGAGTTACGATTTTCTCTAGACATTAAATTCGATCTTTTAATGACTTTATTTCTAGTGAAACCAGTTATTTTTTAATTAAAAAACCTGAAGCCTAAAGTCATTTAGGAATGCGTTCGGTTTCATTATTTTCCGGTGCTTAATTAAATCATTTCGTTAGTTAACAATAAATTTTAAAAAACAGTTTTAATTATTATCTGTCTTACGACATCTGTAATAACGGGTTTATTCTATGGAACGTAATTGAATTAGATTTTACCATTTGTGGTAATATTTTCACTATTTTATTTAATAATTTAAAAGCTACAATTTTGTAGTGTAAGTAATTTTTTTTTACGCCCACCCTGCACAATGGGTACGTATCGTGGGTTTTAAACAAGTAGGTACCTAATAACTAATTTTCACTAAATAGTTTATGCAAATTTGCATTCTATGCATAGTCCTTAGGGTCATCATTATTGCATTTTTTTTCTCTTGCAATAATCGGTGGGTGTGCTAGTAAGGAGGCAAGGAGTGCCCTTTTATGGAGACCGTTTGTCACTCAGTATTTCAACAAATTCGAGAATTTGCATGTTTAATTTATTTAACGATCGTATTATAAAAATAATAATTTACAATGCATGTTACATGCAATTTAACTTTTTTTTTCTTTTTATGTTAAGGTCGACAAACAGAAGTTTCGTAAATGCGACTCTCCCTGTAAATGCTTTTTATTGTTTATTCACTAGAATTCATTATTAACAATTAATTATTTGTTTTTTTTTTAACAGATTCGAGAAACTAATTGAATTTTTTTTATTTTTGGCACTGTGACGGTCGTAAATCAATAATTTCTTGAACAATTGTATTTTTAATTGACAATTTGTATATCGAGGCGCTTTGATCAATCAATCAATACTCAAGTTAATTATCTAATTAAACGATTACTTATCTGTCGTATCGACTTAATCAATAGCATGCGTGAAATTCGTTTGGAATGAAAATCCTTCTGTTACTGAAGGAAGTACAAATTACAAACAAATTATAAACAATTAGCGATTAAAAAATATATGTTTGATTCAATAATAATAATTTAAAATTTAATTAGCAATAATTATTAAGACTCACTTTTGCGCGCCAATTTTCCTATTATGCCAGAAACAATAGTACAAGGCCCACAGAACTGGAACAGTTTAATTAGATTGGATCTTTTGTCAATTTTTTTTTGTATCTTTTCCTCGTCAGCCGTTAGGTGTTTGTCAAAATCCATTTAGTAAATGAAATGTTTTCTATCAGTATTTCACTATAACTCGTAGAATACAAAATGCTTTCATAAAAATTTATTTCAAAACAATTTTTAGTAGAAGGATATCGTTTAATTAGAATTTGTACGTAATTAAGAGCTTTTTCCAGATTTGTAGTAAAACAATTGTATACGGTTAAAGAAAGGGTTGCCTATATTCTATTGCAAGTGAGGTTATGGTACTTATTAAATTGTCGCCCTGATTATAGTTTCTTAAATGCAAATTGTTTATTGCATTTAAGAAACTCATTTAATGATTCAGTGCTTCCTTTTGAAGCCTAAAAATGGAAACATTTCAACGCATGTCTTTTTTTCCACAATTTTCTTGGCCCTGACTGACGTCTTTACCGGTCAAGCTTTGCAATAATTGAACTTTCTACGACGCGACGCGATTGTAGTGGGACAGTAGGCTGGGGTAGGTAGGTACATATATCTATACAAAGCTTGAAGACGGTCATTTAGGCCGTCTTAGTCCGCGGAAACACCGCAAGGTGCGCTTCACTAAGTGTTGTGCTTTCGCTGGAAAAACTGGCCGCACTTTTCGCCAACTGTAACTGTAATCGAGCTTTATTTAAAACAGTCGAATCGGGCAGACAAAAGACTAGTTCACTCATTACTTGATCCATTCATTAACAATAATTGTGTATTGATGTGGTGGTTTTATAGCGCTAACGAATTGTCGGTTCTAAGAAGCAAAAACAATGATGTGGTCATATTTTTAAGGGTGAAGTGCTTTCGCTGCTACGTTAGGTGATATTATTGAAATAAGTCTTGGATGAAAGTAGGAAAAATTACTTACCCTTTATTTTTTCTATTTAAACTCAAAACAAAAAACAATTTTTGACTTTGGTAGATATGTTCTCTAATTTATTGCTCAAAATTATCATTTTTTTCAAAAATTATTCTTAAATTAAGCTTGAGCATTTTTTTATATAGTTTTTTTACAGTTGTTAACTGTTAACAATATTCTAGTTGTAAGGGTATAAACTTCACAAAGAAAACTGGGAATCCATAAAATTAAAAAAAAGAATTAAAATTAAAGCAGTAATTGTTTCGCACATTAAAAGATGATTAACTGTTTGTAGTAATTAGAAAAAGATTTTTTTCTTGAGGGAGCCAAACAATAGGTAATCAGACTTACGTCTATTTAAAACAACTAACAAGATTTATTTGTTATACAGGGTGTTTCGGAAGTTTACAAGTTTGGGAAGAAAATATTCTCCCCAGATACGAAAAAAAATTTAGAGAACAAACATAACGAAACACCCTGTACAGTATTTTAAAATTAACAAAAACGCGTGAGCTGAAAAATTAATATTAGAATTATTTTTGTAAAACTTTTTGACTGAAAATCAGTAACTATTTAACTTGTTATAAAAACGAAAATTTTGAATGTTTTTTGTATTTTGAAATAAATTAACCGTTAAATTTTTTGCACATAGGTATGTTAATGCAAAATTATTCACACTTGACACACTTTGAGAGGTTTCTTTTTCTTCAACGAGTTTATGTACTTTATCAACTTACCATGCTGTATAAATTACAAAAAAAATCGATATCTTAGCATATTTGAAACGCACTTGATTTTCTAGAGCTTGACTTTTACTTTTTATGCACACAATAATTCAGCGGTTTAAATTTTTTTTTTTAATGATCGGTAATAATGGCTTGAAGCTGAGCGTCGTGTCAGTCAGAGTATGAAGAAAAAATTTTTAGTTTCTGTTTTAAATTTTTGCTTCACCGATTAAGTATTAAAAAATAGAGAACAGAATTTTTATAAATATAAACAAATTTTATTGATTTTAAAAAAATCCATTTTTTGACTGAGTAACTATTATCATTTTTTTTAAGATAATAAGGAATTTAAAAAAATCTGAATTTAGCAAATGTCAGCAACACAAAACTTTGACTTCTACTAAAAAAAAAAAATCAGGTCTAATTGTACACAATCGGTAATTATATGGTGGACACGATAGCTGTATAGCTCTATAAACGGAGGATCACGTTAGGTCTAGTAAATTATCCTGTCTGTCAAGACATAAAGTCACGTCTCTCATAAAGTCCATCATCAAAAGCAAGCTTACTCAGTTTGATTTTCCATTTATTTTTTATTCAAAAAATTTGTTTTCTAATATGTATTTCACTTACAAAATTGTAAAGCGCTTTTTGGGAAATTTTAATTTATAAAAAAAATCGCTGCCCTGTATATACATATTTTTTGTATTTACACACTTAAAAGTTCAAAAAATGCATTTTGTAAAACTTGAACATTAAATAAAAAATAGTAACAATAATTTGCCAGTGTTAAAAATTTGCACTCCATAAAAATTCGCGATCAAAAAAATTTTTACACGATAATAAAATCTCTCGGCTAGACTGCAACGGTTCCGCATAATACTCCAACGAATGACGTTACGCGTAAGCTGCCTGGCCTTGTATTCTCGATGGCAGTGGCCCGACTAGACTGACGAAATACAAAAAAAGGAAGAAACACAGGATGTTCTAATAATTCGGAACTGTTTGAAAAACGGTATAAAACAGTACGCAATTTGCAACCCTTAGATTAACATGTCAACCCCGTCCTGATTTCTGCCATAATATATCTAATAATAAGTGTATGCAGCGATAAGTTTAAAAAGTCCCCCGACAGAACCGTTTAAACAAGAAAATAGCCTTCTGTCTTCGTTTAAAAATAAACCTGGGTGATAAGGATCAAGGTCAGAAAAATAGACCCAATTTTTCGATTGTACTTGACCCTAACATAGCGTATGGTATCGTAGTTATTCGTTGACATGCATGGGTAGGTAGGTAGGTAGGTACCTATAGCCACGACTTACGTGAATTATGGTACCGATCAGGGGTGTTGATAAGTATTTAGCGTGTATATACTCAAGTACGTAAACTGTAAACAACAGGTTTAATTAATATTAATAAAAAAAAAAGAGCATGCTGAGGGCTGTGACTAAAGGCCTGATAGCTTACGCGTAACGTCATCGGTAGTGGTCAACGTACAGAATCCTTTTCGTCTAGTAGCCAAAGGATTTGTAGTGGAAAAAAATTTTTTGATTACGAATTCTTGTATAGGTCTATGAGAAGAGCATTTGTGAAAATTTTTAACGCTGGCAAATAATTGTTACTATTGTTTATTTAATGATAAAGTTTTTCAAAGTACATACGTTTTTTGACATTTAGACGCTTACGTGGCGAAAACCGTTATAGATACAAAAAAAGTTTGCAGACTTTTTTTGTAGAGATTTGAATTTTCTACAAAAAAGTCTTAGATAGAAACCCTCTATCTATCACAGGTAACAAAGTACAGCCATTTTTGAGATGGTATAGAAGTGTTATAATTAAAGTCTTTAAAAATAAAGTAAAAATCAAGTGACTAGATATTTAATTGGGTACTCAAGTCTAATTTCACTTTAATAAGTATAAGTATGTTTGAAGAAATTTACAGTTTCACTGTTTTCACTTAATTAATAATTATATATTTTTTTTAAAAAAATTTCTTTAACGATTACGTATCAGTTGAAAGTACAACTTTTCAAATTATCTAATTGGTGTAAAACAGTTAGTTTCTCTCTCTTCTCACAGCATTTTAAAAAGTACGTAATTCAACGAAATTATGTATATTTCACAATCTGCACAGCATGTAATTAATTAATAAGTGGTGATTAAAAAGTGTATCTTTCATGCACTTGTAAACTTCTTTTACGGTTACACACCGTATCATTCATTACAAATCCATTCGTAAGTTGCTCCAGATAAATATTATGCACAACTGTAGTTGTTGACGTACTGTAGAGCATGAAATTTTTCAACCAAATGCATCCGTGACTGATGGGTTCATTATTTCTAAAACAAAAGGGCATTCGCAACAACGATTCAATTTTTTACTTATTCTTCTTCTGTTTTTGCCTCTTCAATTGTTGTAATTTTCGAAAACAATGTCAACGTATGTGAACATTATTAGTGAGCTTTCTAGAACTCATCGTTTCCAGGGGAAGTAGTAAGGCCAGGCTGCTTACGCGTGACGTCGTTGCAAGTGGTCGAATTAAATTTGATAATTTCGTAAAAAAAAATATTATTGCATAGGCATGTTTCTTAAAAATTTTCTTACATTCATCCCGTCTAGTCTGCTCAATTATTACTTTTGTAGGTCAAATCGTTAAAAATTAATTCGTCTTTACAAGCGAACGTATGTGACATATGGCATATTGTTAATTAATGTATGCCTATTGTAACTTCAGCATGGCATACAGGACTTGCGATGCTAAAATAACGCGTTAAAGGATTTAAATTTATTCAGCAATAATTACTTTTAAAATGCTACAGCTGGCGCTGCTTTGTTGGTCACTATATTATTGCTAGTCCAAAGTTATCCCAGTGGGTGTACCATTATTAACACGAATGAGAAATTAACATACTTATACAATATTTATTACGCCTTTTGTGTAAGGACAAACGGTTGCTCACTTAATTTCTGCAACACCTTCATTTACAGTACGTCCCAATTTTTTTTACGATCGATCCCAAAAAAGTTAAACTGATGTAAAAAGTGTAACTATATTACATATAATTTCAAAAAGAATTAGAAAAGTAAATGAAGTATGTAGTCGGTTATAAAGCGTACCTAATATATTTTACCAAGAAGTGCTTGGGGTCAGGGTGGATTTTTCAAATGGCGCAACCCCTTTCCAGGCTAATCATATTCCGTCCGGGTACGCGCCATTGTTTTCTAGTTAACTGTCAACTCATACGCAAGCGATTAATCAACCCCCAGGTGACAGTACAAAGAAACCAAGTTTTTTTGTCTCGTAACCAACTTATTCGGAAGATGTAACCATTCATCTTTTGTGATTTACATATGTGTTTCCCTGTTTTTCTTACTTTCATCCAAATACTTAAGCAAGATCTCGCAATTTTCCTCAGCAAAAATAACTTTGATCAGTGATAATCTATAACATTGAACAATAATGTGACTGTTCGTCAAAAAGTGAAAAAAATGAGAACGCCTGAGGGTGGTTCCCCTCGGCGTGTTGGCAAGTACTACCAAAATGAATCAGAATTGCATTATCTCGCACCCGGTGCTTTCACCGTCATATCACCCGATAAATTGGGACCTCCTCCAAAGGACATTCCCGAAACCGCAACCACCTTTAGGTACAAGCAGCGATCACTACTACCCCCTTTTAACACCCTTTCGTAATTCGGATTATGTCACTCTCTTTTTTTTTTGCAGATTAAGCCCAAATAAGAAAAGAAGAAAAAATGCAGCTTTTACAATCCTTGCAGAACCAGAGCCGACCCAACCGAATTCTAGAAGTTCTTCACCTTCGGGTAGACTCAGTCCCTTCAAAGGGCGGGGTTTTAATCCGACTGGATCCCGCCTGGCATCACCAACGGGATCACCACCGCCTCCGCAGGATGGTCAACGTAAATCGGAACCCCACTCACCCAAACGGTCACAAATACCAACGTTTCAAAGACGAGGCAGTTCTGCAGGTGGCGCGTTCGGAGAAAAGGTTTACCCTGATCCAAAGCCTTTAGCCAAACATAAGGACCCAGAAGGATTAAGCAAAAGTTTAAGTAATATATCTTCGAGGCGTGTACATTACAAGCCACCTCCAGGTCCCAGGAGGAGCCAAAACACTTCCTACAGACAGTCTGTTTACACCAGATTGTCACCAATAACTGGTAGTTCGCCGGAAACAGTTCCAGACCTTCCTAAACAAAATCAAACGTCTTCCCCATCGAAAATACCTCGCTCCAGAAGCACACCACCTAGCAGGTCCACGTCACCACCTACAAGCAAGCAACCTTCGAGAGCCGCTTCAAGAAACGCGTCAAGGAATCCTTCCAGAAACACCAGCAGGGATCCTAGTCCTGCGTCCGCAAACGTGCCTGTTAGGAACAATTATAAAAACGTGAAACCTAAAGTAAACTCTTTTAACACTGCTAAACCAAAAGTGCCTCCAAAACCACAAGTGCCTTCCACCAAAACCACTACTAATGATCGGCAGAAAAATCTTATTAAAGTTAACAAAGTTTCGCCAGCGACCAAAACAAATACCACTAGGAAACCAAGCAATAATAAGAGACCAACAGATGGTGTAATAGTAAGTAAAACAATATTAAATGATAATGGAAGCAACTCAACGTCAAATACTCGAAATGGTAAATCAGAAGAGATTGAACATAAAACACCACAAGAGGCTAACGATGTGGAACTAATTGATATCGAGAATGGAACCACAATAACTAACAGTAACGGTTCCAAAGAAACCCATTCGAACGTCGTGGATTCTTTGGGGAACGTTAAAAAAATTGACATCCTCACACTTCCTACTGACACAACTCCACCTCCTTCAGCAGCGGTACCAAGCGTCACGAAAACGGTCACCAAACCCATACTGCTCTCAGACGTATTACCAGATTCGGACGGGGAAATTGGTAATTATTTACCAGATGCCAGAAACTTGAGTGCCTCAAGCGTTTCCACTGCTCTTAATCGAATGAACGACACCGTTCTGGACTCGAAAACCGTTCTGAAAGACAGAACCATATCCCCGGCTGTGAGGGCAGTGATGAGGTTCAAAAAGGGCAGCCAAGATAGGTCCAGTTCGGGAGAAAGTAGGTCAGGCAAGTCGGAAAAGAGTCCAAAAGTTGAAGAAGAAAACGGAAACGGAAACGGAAACGGAATCGTCCAAAATCAGACCAATCACGTAAACAGCACCAACAACTCTAATAATAATAGTGTTATCAATAATAATAATAATAATAATCATACTACTAATCACAATAATAACAACAATAGTGTTTTAAGTCGAATGGAAAATGTGACTGTTGTTGGTGGTGGTGGTGGTGGTGGTGGTGGTCACAAGAACACGCAACCTGTTGTAAGTGAAAGAATGTTTGAACCTTCGAGTGGTGCGACGGTCATTAAAGTGGAAAATGACCGAGCAAAAATGGCTCGTACTGTCGTTGTGACTGATGTTAAACCAATTCAGATAACCGTGAGGGAGAAGCCGAGTTCTGAAGTCGAAAGTGGGAACCTCATCGTCGCTGACAACACCGTCAATGGACTTGGCGAAAGATCGAGGTAAGAACTAAGTACATACATCATTTTTAATTAGGTATTAAATTTAATTAAATACATATTTGTATTTGTTCAGTTGTCTAACGAACTATTTATTATTTAATATGACCACATAAGTACCTAATTAAAAATTAGGACAACAGAAAGAACTGACCATTCGTGGGTCGTATATCATTTTCAGTGTTTATTACTTACCTATGTATATCGACAAATCTACGCCAATCTTGAAGTTTTTATTTCTTAGAAATTTCCCTTTGTAACGCACACTTACAACACAATAAACATGTTTGTGTTTATGGATTTGTACATTAGTTACGTATACATAATACTTTGTTTTTCAAGGGTAGTTTTTTCCCCTTTCTTTAGTGGCTATCATAATTATTATAATTGCCACTACGTATTTTCCACAAATCGAATGTAATCTTTTCGTCATTATCGAAGACAAAAAAAAAAGGGTGTATGAAGACGATGGACGTGACGTTAGAGCGTTATCATCGAGAATAGCAAGGCCTGACAGCTTTTACGTGACGTCACTCTTAGTAGTTAATTTACGGAATCCTTTTGGTCTAAAGAACCACGGGATTAATAGTGCAAAAAATTTTTTTGTCACGATTTCTTATAGAGGTCGACGAGAAGGGCATTTGTGCATATTTTAAACACTAGTAAATAATTGTTGCTGTCGTTTATTTAACGATAAAGTTTTCCAAAGTGTGTTTTTAGATAAAAAAAGGTATACAAGGTGTTTGGTCTATAAGTACAAAAAAAAGAACCACATGTTCCCTGTTGCATTTCAAACATGAATTTATACACTTTTTGACTTTTGAAATAAAAAAAAAAAATTAAAAATTATTTTGATTTCTGAGGCCGGCCCTGGTTTAGCGCGCTTATTCCCTAGAGAATAGTCGCCGGTGATAGATAACGCTGTTTCGTAAGTGGCGCTGCTCGTTGCAAACTATCAGCTACGAGAATTCGTATTTCGCCAGGCCCGTATTAAACCGAATTTCAGGGTCAAATTTTCGAACACGAATTGCGTACTTAATTGTCACTCGATTGAAAAATGCTTTTAGACTTTTGTTATTTATTGTGCAAGGAATCCATGATTCTTTTTTTTGTACTTATAGACCTAACACCCTGTATATATAATTTTTGTAGAGAATTGAATTTTCTACAAAAAAGTACAGGACATCACCTCTACATTTCGTACAGGTGAAAAAGTTCAGCGCGCTAAATACGGCACAATGCCACACATTCCGCTGAAACTGTCGACTTTTAAGCACTGCACTTCAACGTATGTTTCGAATTTTGACTTCATACATATATGAAAGGCGTTTTCAAAATTCATTAAATTCTTTTTGTAATGTTTTCGTGGGTGGTCATTTGGTCAGAGTTAGAGCCTGTACTTTGCCGTTAGGTTTGCTTAGGACATAAGGTACCTAGGTACCTAATAGTTGCAGTGGAAGTAAAACATGTGTAGAATCACGCGATTGTCAAGGATTAACACCAGTAGCTCAAGTTCTCAGTTTCAGCAAAGGTACAAGGTGAACCTTTCATGCAATTTTAACAATGTAGACTTGTTGTTCGCAGGACATTTACATTTTAAACTATACCTACCTACGTGTAACTCGATACACCAGGATCTACGGTCTACTATGTACAGGGTGTTTCTACAGGCAACTATACTATAAGAGATACAAAAAAATTAGTGGAGCATCCTCGATGTCTTTTTTTTCTGGTGTTCTCAAATAATTGCTATCGTATTTTGTTTTTAAGATATAAACAAAAGCTTGATTGTCTGATTAATTAGAAAAAAAAAAAAAACCACTGTCACGTTTTTCGTCAACTTTTAAGACATAAATTTTTTCTATCACAATTTGAACAACCCCACTAGCAATTTCAGGGTGACTTGTGGACGTAAATAACAAAATGTTGTAAAAAAGTAACAATAAGTGGTAAATGATGTAATAAACTCTGCTAAAGTGAGGAGACCATTAAAGGAACTACATAAACGAATAGAAATTATTTGGGCCAATGCTGAATTTTTACTGCATTTTGCCATAAAAGCAACCCCTTTTTCCAAGTATGTATATGGAAACATAAACAAACCGCCCTTATCTTATAATCAATCTTAATCGAACTATGATCGACAGATCCGTGGAACAAGGAAAATGCAATAAATTAGAAATTTCCATCTTGGACTTGACTGACCAATCTCCCCGCATATACACACGTATGGGATTGCTTGCATATACAATATACATACTTACAAAGTAATCAGCCATGACACGTCAGCGTTCAAGGTTTTAATAGGTCGCGATATTAGGGAATAAAGTCGATGGAGTAGCGCGGATTTAGGGTTCGGACGAGAGGGTTCGAGGGGGGTGTGCATGACTTGCCGCTAGAACTCGCGTTGTTAGCAAATACCCTCGCGTGTTTTTCGTGTCTCAACTGGCCAACGGTCGCAGATTGCTGTGCAGATATTTCAGAGGCGTACGACGAACATTTTACTCAAAAATACAAAAAAAAAATTAAAAATTGCAAAATTTTTTCATTGCGACCACATTCAAAATTAAGGGTGTCTCAAAATAATATTTCTTAGTAAAAAAAAGTTTCGCTTCATATTCACGTCACGTAAGAAAAAAAAATTTTGAGATCCGTTCATAAATCAGTGAAAATTAATTGTAAGTTAATTTTCTTTTGGAATGAATTCTTGTGGCTAATTAAAAAAATTTTATTTGCAAATGTCGGGTGATTATCTCCGCCACTGGAGGGTCAGCTAGCTAGCTAAATATTACCCTGTAAATCAGCGAACGCGATAAAGTATAAGACGCACGAATCGAATTCAGTCAAGTGTGGTCACCTCATCATATACAACGGCAGGATAGAGTAGGCCAAGTGGGTTGTATTCAATTCGACCACCGTATTAAAACTGATATTATTCAACTTTTTTCTTCCTAGTATGTATTACACCTATCGCATAAATATTTTTTAATTATGTATCTTGTTTCGTATTCACGTTTTTTTGCTTGGATTTGCTTTAATAATTAGATAAAATAAATTCAATTAAAAAAAAAAAAAAAAACAATTAGTTTTAACTTTCAATGGCTTTTTTTTTGTTAGATTTCGTGTTTGAGTTGTTGTTATACGTTTTCTAAAAGTTCAAAAAGATCCGTTTTTTAAATTAAAATTCGATTCGCAGTTTACATCCATCTTCCCGCCACAGTGAACTCGAGAACGCCGAAGAGGCTCCTCCAAAAAATATTTGCCAAAGGTTATCATCGTTTTTCAAAACGAAGATGACGTGCGCTTGGTGTAAGCGGAACCCAAAGTTTGTGTCGACAGCAAATAAGGAAAAACTGCAAAGCTCGCCGAACAACGACGACGATGGAAAGAACACCATCGGGTGTTGGAACTGTCGAAGAAAACTCAAAGTCAAAGAGAAGAAGGAGAAGATCAAGAAAGACTTGAATCTGGTTGGGGAAGATTCCGCGAAGAAGACGTGGTGGTCTAAGCTGAATTTGTGCAGAAAGGGGAGAGTCCTTGACAAAGTTGGACCTCCATGGAACCAGAGGAGGAAAGCTTGGATGGAGAAGACGTTCGGAAGGAAGAAAACGGGAGAACAAAAGACGAGTCTTCCCAAAAGGTTAGTCGTTTTTTATGCTTAATATAATATATTTTAGTTTTAGTTTGGCGGCCACCCTGTATACAATGCGAAATTAAAAACTGTGTTTAAGATTGTTTTAAATATTTCTTTTTCAATTAGGGGCATTAGAATCCTAAATATACGTGGTAATCATTTCTTTGTTGTTTTTCATTGATCGTTTATTTAACCCCAATTAATTGTCTGGACTAATTTGTTATGTTATGGGAACGAACCATGTGCCTACCCTACCCTCCTGACGTGTCTAAAAATTTTAATTTTAACTCTTCTTTAAAAGAATGTTTTTTTTTTCTGTTAAGTAGGTATATATTTCTTTTCTAATAAATAATATAATTTTTTTATAAAAAAAAGGTCTCTGTGTGGAGGAAAGAGTTGTAAAGACGTTCTTAAAATGGTGTTCTGCCTATCGGCTTGTACCTGTTGTATGAAGAAGAAGAAAGCTCCAGAGATGGATATTCGAAGAACTGCTTCCATAACTAGCAAAAAGAAAAGTTTAACACCCGTCCCTCCAGTAGAGGTAAAAAGAACTTTATTTATTTAAAGATAATTTATAATTATTTAAGGGAAAATTTGAAACAGTTAAGGGGGCCAAAGAAATATGTATAAAACGTTTCAAATAAAAAAATCGTCTCAAAAGCCTTTTATCTTGAACAGTTGTCAAGTTATCATTTTGCACGTCGTGATTTTTTCTTAAAATATAATTAAAAAAATTAAACAAGAATCCAGTAAAGCATTTTTTTTAAATAACTCTACGACTGTTCAAGATTAACGACTGAAATTTTGGATAATTATTTTTAAATATATTGCTGATGTATTTGTAGTGATAAAATAAATTTTTTTGGTACATAATATCGTCTAAAAAAATTCTTTCTAATAGGACTCAAAACCAAAACTGGACCTTTCTTTAGTTGAACACACTTCTTTAATGAAAGGGGCCATACCAGTTTTGCCAGTCCCATTGGCTTGGGTTTGTCTTATTTTGAACGTTTTCTTACCAGGAATTGGTACGTTAATTCTAATAATTAATTTATAATTTAATTAATTTTTTTACTAATTGTAGGTACTGCTTTAAGTGGACTTTTTTGCCTTTGTTTCGGAATTCCCCGTTTTTCCCAAAAAGATGGAGCAAGGCAACGAATTGGTTCATTTATTATAGATATAGTCATAGGATGTGGTCAATTATTTACAGTCCTGTTCTGTCTGGTGGGATGGGGATGGTCCATATGGTGGGGTGTAATTATGATTAAAATTGCAAGTAAGTCTTTTTAATTCAGATTTTTAAAAATCAAAAACTGAAATTCCTTTTTCTGTATTTGTTTTTCTACGTGTTAATGAACACAGAAAAACAAAAACGTTTATATAACAAAAATAAAGTGCAAAGAAAACAAAACTATTAAATGACAAAAGAAAAAATAAACAAAATATTCGTAATTTAATGTTTCATAAAAGAGAGAATTTATTGTCTATCATCAATCAGATAGATAATTACGAATTTGTTGCACACTTTTAGGAAAATACAAAAAAATTAAACAGTTCGAAAAATTAGAAGAAGAAGCAAACAAAGCTGCAACGAGTACAACAAATCAACATCGCACAGACAAAGATGTTGAAAAAGGAACTTGAAATTTTGTTTTAATTATTGTTAATTTAAGGTGTACGTACATATGCATAACAATAAGATTAAAATAAGTCACAAAAAAAGAAAAACTGAATCAAAATTTTAGGTCAAATTTTTTTTTGCGAAAAAAGATTGAAAATGAAACACTAAAAATTAAAAATATCTTTATAAAACAAATTTTTTAATTAAGCAATAAATGTTTTTGTATAATATTTTTGTACAATACTTACCACTCCACTACATAGGGTCGTAGGATGATACAAAAATTACAGCTTACAAATCATTTTAAAATACGTTAAGATTTTTCGAAAACAAATATTGCGTTGTAATGTTACTTAATTTAATTTTATTTGTTTATTATTTATCATTTTTAACTTTATTTATTTTAAGGAAAAAAGGTCGAAAATATATATTTAAAACATTCTACAGGTTATATTAAATATCAAATCAAAAACAAGTTTTCATTATTTGGTTTAAATTTTATTTTCAAAAAGAAATGCGAATTTTGAAAAAACTGTTTTACATAAATTCGAAATTTTAGGATCGTATGCTTCCATGAACATGTTATCTACTAAAAATTAGATTTTAGGTGCCTAATACAAACTGTTTGTACTTTTTCGGCTTAGGATTTGGCGTTAAATTTTGCACTTACTATGCAATAAACATAAATAAATCACAAAAGATTTAGCGTTATCTCCTAAGTCCTACAAATAGTTAAAAATGTAAATAGAAACGATAATAAGGCAGAAATATCGTAAATACAGTGGTTAAAAAATTTTGTATGTTTTTTAAAAAAATGTAAAGGTGTAAACATTTTTATGAATAAAATAATAAATTGTTAATTATTATCAATAGTTAATAATTTCATTATTTATTAGGGATGTACAACAGAAGGTAAGTTTTAATATTTAAGGAGTTTATTAATTGTTAATTTCGTCTTTATGTCGACTTAGTTTCTTGTATGTTTTTAATATTTATTTATAAAAATAAAATAAGGTACGTGTTGATATTTATATTTTATCTACGACTGTACTTTATTTAAATTTTTTAATAAATTTGTGTAGTTGCATCTTCAAGAGGCTAAGTCAAATAATTTATTAGATGAAATTGTTAATAATTATCTTTAATTAAGATTATATTTTATTAATTATTGTTATTCGTTTAGTAAAAGATGGTATTAATATTGAATTTGAAATGTATATCTGCACAGGTAAGCTGCAATTGCATTATTATTTATTATTAATTAATATTGTTAATTCGTTCCTCTGTTTTCATAGGTGGAACAAGCCATCTCCAATAGTACCTACCGTTCTTCCTGGACTTTGTTTGCCATTCGTCTTCTTCCCCTTGGAACATTTTGCACTCTTCTAAAAGGTAGTGATATATAAATTAAACCCCTTTATTAATTAATTGTTATCGTGTCTGTTTCAGATTTACGCTGAGAAGACTTTGAAGACCCGTAGTTAGAATGTTTTTTTAATTATGTAAGTAGATTTAATTTCTATTTCGCGTTGAATATTTATTTTAAATTAATTTTCGTTAAAAGTAGTAAGTACTAGTGGTTGCTTTTTTTCTTAAAATTTCAGCCTATTATCTTGTAGGTGCATTGTTTTTTTACGATTAAAATCAATATATTGTAACTTTCGAAATAATTTCTTGGAAATACTATTACAAATAAACTCAAAATTTACTCTGCAGGCTTTAGAAATGTAATTATCAATTAGGGCTGTAAGGGGGATGTGGGAATCAAATGGGGTGTATAATGTACCCAATAAATTGTTAAACCAATAGGTAGATTATTTATTGTTATTAATTAAGTTTTATCTTGTAATTGCATTAAATAATATATATGTATTGTTTATACAATGTTTTATATTAATGTAATAATTGTAATTAAATAAATAATAAATACGTGTAGATGTATTCTTAATAAATCTATGTATTAATATCTGAAATCGTTTTATTTTCCTATAAATAACATTTACAAACGATAAATAAAATTAATTTTTTCATCGTCAAATTATTTGTTGATTAGACCTCGTATATATTGAGAAATTTCGAAAAATCGATATTTTGTACCAGGAGAGCATAAGTTACTTAGGAAATATGTCAAATTATTTGTTGATCAGACCTCGTATAAAATCCACTTATGCTCTCCTAATACAAATTTTGGAATTTTTAAACTTTTGAAAAATACGAGGTCTAATCAACAAATAATCGGACATATTTCCCAAGCAACTTATGCTCTCCTGGTACAAAATCCGAAATTTTTAAATTTTTAGAAATAAATACGAGGTCTAATCAACAAATAATTTGACATATTTCCTAAACAACTTATGCTCTCCTGGTACAAAATATCGATTTTTCGAAATTTCTCAATATATACGAGGTCTAATCAACATATAATTTGACATAAAAAATAGGATTAAAAAACATTTTAGCTGGTTTTACCAAGAATAAAATGAAAGGATTCATGAAAGTTAATTTATTTATTTATAAGAAACTACAATTTTATATAAATATAAACAATACTGCAAACAAATTACAATAAATAATACGTATATAAAGGCAATATTTCATAAATAAAATGCAAAGGAGCCTTTAGAAACCGTTATATTAATATGAATAAATATCCTTATCATTATATATGGCATCCCAATCGAAAATTTTTAATATTTGCGAATTTTGTTAACAATTTCGCCAAAATTTAATAAATAAAGTTATAATTTACCAATATTGATCCTAAACTAACATTTGTAATAATATAACAGTTTCTAAAGCGAAAAAAATAAATATCCTTATCTTTTTATACAGTATTTCAATCGAAAATTCTTAATATTTGCGAATTTTGTTAACAATTTTGCCAAAATTTAATAAACAAAGTTTTACTTTATCAATTGCGATACTAAACTAACATTTGTATTAATATAACAGTTTCTAAAGTGAAAAAAATACATATCCTTATATTTATATACATCATTTCTATCGAAAACTCTTAATATTTGCGAATTTTGTTAACAATTTCGCCAAAATTTAATAAATAAAGTTACAATTTACCAATGTTGATCCTAAACTAACATTTGTATTAATATAACAGTTTCTAAAGCGGAAAAAATAAATATCCTTATCTTTTTATAAAGCATTTCAATCGAAAATTCTTAATATTTGCGAATTTTGTTAACAATTTCGCCAAAATTTAATAAATAAAGTTATAATTTATCAATTGTGATCCTAAACTATAAGATTTGTATTAACATAACAGTTTCTAAAGTGAAAAAAATACATATCCTTATATTTATATACATCATTTCAATCGAAAATTCTTAATATTTGCGAATTTTGTTAACAATTTTGCCAAAATTTAATAAATAAAGTTATAATTTATCAATTGTGATCCTAAACTATAAGATTTGTATTAACATAACAGTTTCTAAAGTGAAAAAAATACATATCCTTATATTTATATACATCATTTCAATCGAAAATTCTTAATATTTGCGAATTTTGTAAACAATTTTGCCAAAATTTAATAAATAAAGTTATAATTTATCAATTGTGATCCTAAACTAACATTTTTATCAATATAACAGTTTCTAAAGCGAAAAAAATAAATATCTTTATCTTTTTATAGAGTATTTCAATCGAAAACTCTTAATATTTTCGAATTTTGTTAACAATTTCGACAAAATTTAATAAATAAAGTTATAATTTATCAATTGTGACCCTAAACTAACATTTGTATTAATATAACAGTTTCTAAAGCGAAAAAATAAACATTTTTAGGTTTACATATGGCCTCTAAATCGAAAATTCTTAACACTAGCGAATTTTGTTAACAATTTTGCTAAAATTTAATTAATATAACAGTTTCTAAAGTGAAAAAATATATAACTATGTGTCTTCTTAGTCTTCTCTAGCATTAATCTGGAACAGACAAGATGGCAATTGATTAATAATAAGCTCCATTTCATTTTATATCATTTTAATATAATTATGTAATTACCTTTTACAAAACTGCAGCGTAGTCCAGGTTGAAAGAAGAGCAGCAAATGAAGTCTATGTAGATGACTTGTCCCACGAGAAGATTAAGCAGTATCGATGTATTCCATTAGTCAACCTACAGAAAGAACGAATTAACAACGTAATTAAGCAACAGCGCGTTAAATTATACCATAAGTTAATTTACGATATGTCTTACTTATTGTAAGTTTCTAATGTGTTCCTAAATTCCTAGAAATAAACTTATCAAAAATAAAGAAATCAAAAAAAGATTTTCGCAATGACACTGTTTTATTTAATCATTATAGATTTTCATCACGTAAAGGCCGAAACCATTCAAATAAAAAAAAAAAAGATAAAACTATAAATATTAAAATTATAGTTTTATTATTTATAACTAAATATCTTACATTTTAATTACCTTTAAAAAAAATCAGAGCAGCAAATGAAGTCTATGTAGATGACCTGCTCTACTGGGAAACTCCGAGAAGATGAGGACGACGAACAGCAACAAGTCCAAGAAGAGGTTCACCATTGTAGAAGACTTGTTTCATCGAGTTTGAAATAAATTTCGTAAGGATCTCTTCCATAAGTCAACTTATAAGAATAAATTAATTTTAAGCAATAATAATGCATAAAAACTAACGATAATTCTTTCAATTAATTCAATACCAAATACTGTTAGATAAAACTAACCTCAAATCATAACGTCGACACACGACAAAGCCAGGATAAAACTGAATTTTTATGTATTAAATAACAATAAATAATGTTAACCTACTTAACTACATGAAATTTGAACTACATAAGAGGCATTTTGTTCTAGAAATTCACTATTTTAAAGGTGCGTCCAATTAAAATTAAAAAAACCAACTTACAACATATTTCTGGATCTTTCGGAAACTTGAAACAACTTCAATTTGTATGAAGTTTGACGGTACTTGGACATTTAGGGGCAGCACAATATCGTTTTATCTTGTATTTTCTATCTTCTATTCCACTGTTTAACGCAACAGCTAGACTTTTAACGAATAACGAAAGCAAAAAGCAATCACATCACATCTTCCTGCTTGTTCCTGCTACTGCTGCCTACTGGTAAAAGTTGGGTTAGGTTTGAATAACAACCATAGAGTTTGTAAATGAGCAATGTAGTGGCTAAATAGTAGCTCACCGGTAGAATAGCAATTTTTCGCGTTTATTTTAAAATTTAAATTTGTTCAATTTATGAACAAGTTTGATCCTATTATTTGTATGTAATAATTTCCTGTTCTTAATCAGCCAAATTAATTTTATTTGCGTTATTAAAAGTTACATTATTAACATTTCAAAATTAAGTAAAATATTAAAAAGGCACTTCACACTTACCCGCTGTATTAATAATAAAACACCCTGTATTACGTTAAAAAAGGTTGTTAGTATGTATTTATTTACTCAACTAGAACAGTTCGAAAGTGTTTTGCTTTTAATTTTGACTTTTTTTTAATTAAAATCTATGACAAATATTGTACGAGGGTTGTACCAAAAGTAATGGAATAATGTCAACCTGAGCAGCCACTGGAACTTTTTATTATTATTATTATTTTTTTAATTATGGTATGATAAAGAGAACAAATCTGCTAGATTACTAATAAATAAATTGTGAAACCGCATATATATATATATATATATATATTTTTTAATTACCATTGCACACTTAATATACCTGAATATTGTGACTTAAAATGCGTGTATGAAATAAAAAAATACCTAATTGAAATTTTAAATTTAATTTAAATTTTAATCATCGATTACCGGGAAGAAAAAGACAATAAAAGATCGGGACGTGTGAGGAAGGAATATTTCTTACACATCAAAAACACATCGTTTGCTTCATTAATAATTTACTCTTGGCGCAGAAATAATTTACATTATCAAAATAAAAATTCAATTGACTTTCGTTTACGTTCATCGATATCATCAATTTTTGTTACATAACAAGACCCTTCGTCATCATTGTAACTGCGTTACCCATCCTCTGATGGGAACAACTCCAAAATAGTACATAATAAACTATATATTACATTATACGCGTTAACATCTGTACAAAATAATTGTTTTTAATAGTTAGCAAAACTGCAGGTGATGATATTACTATTATTTGGCATTTCAATAATTTATTTATAATTTATTTAATTAAATAGGCGTATTAATAATAGTAGTAGTAGTAGTAGTAATAGCAGTAATGTAGGTATAAGTATAGTTTTTCTTTACCATATTATCAATTTACCAAAAATGTCCAGCAGGTCGTCAATAGTAGATACGTACAGAATTTTTACAAGTTAAATTTCAGAAAAATACATACACTTAGAAATGTGTGTATAATTTTTGTAAAGTAATGTATGTATTATGTAATATAGTAAAATGTATTTTTGGATGTGTAAGCTTTGTGAGTTTCTTTTTTTAATAATGATGATAAGTATTGTAAGTCATTAACAATTAACTATCTCTGTGAAACGTTTCTAAATATTTTCGAAATATTAATAAGCGAATATATAAATTTTTAAAGGCAATTGGGCGATAAACATGAAATATTTCAGAATAAATACCTACTATTAGAATCTATTTATTAATTCCGCCTAGAAAAAAAAAAAAATTCCTACAGTTTTATGTGACCTTCAAACCGCGGACGGTTTGCATCCGAAAGTGTATCAGAACCGGTAAATTGTCACTACTAAGCAACTACTAGTTTTCGAGATTCGTTGGAAAAAAAAAATAAGTGGAATATTCTGTTTCTCGCCCTTTGCAAATTTCAAAATATAGATCATGTAGTTTTTATATTACAACAGCTTATTATTATGTTCATATATGTATAAATACCATTCATTATGTAATAGAAGAATAATTTTATTTTTTGGTCGCGTGCTTTCACAGAGATCGACAGAGGGTTAAGTATATACCGAGTGTTTGATAACAGACTTCCGTCACACTTTTTTTTTATTATTTTAACAAATTAAGAAAAATTACAAAAATGATGATATTAATTTAACGTCTAGTAAAAGTACATATGTTATCGAACACTCGGTATGCGGTTTCATGAGGTTAGAGTGGATGTGTGATAGATAAGAAACGACAGAGACAGACTAGTACTTGGCTAGAGGCACAGATAATTGACTCAACTAATTTTTTTTATTTTTTACGACATCATATATTGCATTATGCAGAATTCAGCTCGGTATTACACTACAACATCATATACACATTCAGGAACACGGTATTTGAACACTCTTACAAAACCTAACAGCTTCCCATTTTTCTCTCTCTCTCTTAACACTAATATTTATATTAATATCAATCAGATCGTACGTAATATCCGGAGGAGACACCTAAGTAAGTACGTCATTCAAAAAACCAAAACTTTTTACTTGTACGTATGTAGAGGCGTGCGAATACTACAATTTTTAGAATTATTCGTTTCAATTCCATTCGAACAGTATTCGCACACCCCTAACTAGTAAATACCATAAGTATTATCAGTTCGTATAAAATCAATCTTCAACGCGTCGAAGATTCTTTTTTTTTTTACCCTTCACAACCTTGCTTGGCTAGAATATTTTTTTTAATTGACTTCAGGTACGGACAAAGTATAAAAAAGCTCCATAAAAATATGACTGTAGGCCAATAAAATGGTAAAAAACATTCTTTAAAATAGGGACCAACTAATTATTTCACATTTTCTGAATAACTGAGTCTTACAAAAAAATTATATTAAGATTTTTTGTAGCCACTTAAATAATATACAACTTTTACAAATATGTTTTTTATGTAGTTAATAATAAACGCTAGAAACATTAACAAATACGTATTCCTTAAAAAAAATTTATGTCTGGTTGATATCACTTTTATTATCAATTCTACTTAAAAATAATTTTAATGAAAGTTATAGATTATTTAACTGGCTACAAAAAAGCTCAGTGCAATTTTTTTATGGGATTCGCGGTTACAGCGGTAATTTAAAATAATTAATTACATGTCCCTTATCGACAGTCATTTATAACTACCCAAAAATTTCCTCGACCATTTGAGTTGTCTACCGTCAATTTTATTTAATTTAATTTAATCGTATTTTTTATACTTTGTCGAAATAAAAAAATTATAAAAAATAATACGTTTGTACAGGTATATGTGTATGTATATACATAAGTAGATAGATAGGCGATTGTGTAGCGTATAAGTTATGTTATGTATAAAAAACAAAGAGAATAATGGAAGTGTAAAGCATTTGAGAGTGTCAAATACTTTATATTAATCAATTAATTAATTAATCGTTACCTAAAAACTATATAAAATTTTTCATTAAACCTCTAAAACATTCAGTAGTTTACCTATTTCAATAATAAACTAGTGCAGCAGTTCAAACGCAACTCTTCTAAATATACATAATATTAATTAATAAAAAATAGTAATTAATAATAATAATAGGTACCTACATCTATATATTTATGGTATGCGTAAAATACATCATGGCCTAATAATTTTGATATGTGACACATTTCTAACAACGGACCGACAGACTGGTTTTTATTTTATTTTATTATTCTTTTTTAATTAATACACTACTGCACACACATACATTTATAACAAAAACCCTACCGTCTACAAATATTTTTTGTTAATACATATACGTATTATTATGTATTTGTAATACTATTTTGTGTTAAGTCTAAATGTCTTTTTTGATGTCGACTTATTTTAATGACAAAATTTATCTAATAATTTTTATCGAATGTACCTATCTCATACGAACATTTTATTCCTTCATTATTTAATAATAATAGAGACGAACAAAACAATAAGTCATAAGATAAATAAATTTTGATTCTATTATTCCGAGAAAAAAAATCTTTTAAATAGTTTAACGTGTAAAAGATGAGGCCATCATTGCATAAATATTGCACATTTTTTCCTTTATTTTACAAGTACGTATTGATAATATTGACGCTTAATAGTATCTATACTTATAGATATTATAAATATGCGTTTATATAGGTACCTACATACCTATCAGACAAAAGATTTTCGTCACATACAGACTCCCCTTACTAATTAATCGATAAGCCAGGGGTGTGGATAATAAGTTGCAATGTTTGGAAGACGTGAAATTAACGTAAGAAGTAGTATAGATCTACTCTTTTTAACAGGAACGGTTTGTTCAGCGTCCATTCTTCATTAAAAAAAATAAAAAAAAAAAATATTGTGGATATGTAGTCTATAATTCGATATTGTTTCAATCAGATATTTTATATCCAACTTATATACGATAATCCGAAAGAATATTATATTTCACTCGACTAGTGGCCACGTCCAGCTGCTAAACGTCGTGACTGATGGTTGAGTCTAGTAGCTCGACTAGGCCACTAGCAACATCTACTTCTACTTGCAAAAAACGAACTACAATTACTAAACATTTACCCTATGGATTAAAAAACTTCAAAGGAAAATATATCTCAAAATTTTGTAGTCGATTGGATGACGTGCTTTCAATTTTTATAGATTCGGATTATCGTTGGTTATTTAATTTTTTTATTAAAAAAAAAAAACACCAGTGTAAATATGATATGAAAATATTTGAAGACATTTTAAGTATAGAAAAGAACGCTGATCAAAGCCATAATCACTCTCATTAGCTTCGTTTTAATTACAACTAACTTAACTATGTATGTATTAAGAAAAATTTGTACAAAGTATTAAAAAATGAAAGCATTATTATCAAAGCCTCAAAAAATAGATTATTATTGTACATTTTACGTCTGCGAAGTAAACGTGCACATTTAATTCAATTCACATTACATGTATTTCCGATTTGCGAAAGCGAAAAAGTCTTTTGATATGTTCGCCAAATATGTTTTTGAAATTTGTCTCGCCAAATAAGCGGATCGATATGATACTTATTTCAATTGATTGATGTAGAAATCAGACAGCGTATACACTCACTCTGTTCTGCCGCATACGAAATACAGACAAAAAAGAAAGAAGAAAAGACGTAAGAAAATCACCAAGTGTGCCAAAAATATAAAACCTTTATTATATTTAACAATATAAGAAAAAACGAGGGAACAGAACACAAACAAGGACTTTAACGGAAATTAAACAAATTTAAAAAAAAAAAAAAAAAGAAATAGAGAAAACACTTACTGTACCTACTACAGTAGTCAGCTGTAAGGACTTGGACTTTGTCTAAAGGACCGTGTTTTGTTTAAAAAAAGGGACGGGGAATAAAAGGAACGAACGAACACATATTAATATTGTAATATTTAACTATATAAATCCCAACAAAAAAGCAAACGTAATATCTCATGCTCAAAATATCCTCAAAAATTAAGTAATCAAATTTAAGAAAGGCATTTTGAACTTCTTTCGAATCTTCTACGTACTATCAACCGGATACAACAGTAAATGATATCGTTGCAAATGTATTTGTATAATTAACCCCTGTGCGCATTCGTCAAGAAAGTACGTATACGTATAATACGATATAATAATAAAGATACTCTTACTCCCCTTCTCTTTCTCTCCTAAACCATTCAGTACATACAAAAATATACAGGGTATTTCAAGCAGGTTGTATAAAAAAATGCAACACCGTTCAATTGTCTTAAAACAAACAGCATTTGCTAATTTTATTATTTACCGACTTGTTAAGCCATAGATATAATATTAAAGAAAGAGGAACAAGCAATGTGTGGTGGTGGCGCACCTCTGGTAGAGAAAGAAGGGAAAACCGCTGCCGGCCTCTTTCTGTCTTTTTCTACTTAAATCTAATTGGCGCTTCATGTCAGGAGAGTCCCCACTGCAGCAATAAACGCCTATCAGGACTAAGTAGATAAAGACAGAGTGATGTGAACTGATTCTCTTTCGCTGTTTGCCAGAGGTGTTTATACGTGCTCTGTCTTTAATAATACTTCTATGTTTATGTGTTTGATGAAAATGGTGGGCATTTTTTTAACATCACGACTGGAACACCCGTATAAGTATATGCTCGGAAACTTAAGATTACATTTAACTTAAGAAATACATCGAACTGGAAAAATACTTGGAAAAATTTTGGAAATCCGAATTCGAGATTCCAGTCTCTCTCGTATAATTATTATATTTATAACACGACGCGTACGAAAAAAGCACGAATAATATAATATATTGTGTATATTATCATACAATAAATATATTATATATTATGTATAATATAATTATAATAGTTCTCGTAGGTAAACGTAAATTTACTTACTTGTGTACGTTTGTATTTATGTATTATTTATTTACTTATCACTCTCCTCGAAAACGAAACCGTTCTTTTTTTTTGTTATTTTAAGAAAATAAATTTTTACTATACATGTAATTAGGTACACGACTCAACAAAATTACACCGAATTTTTTACACACGCACGACTTCAACACGGCGATAAATTAATTAATATCGCTTGTAAAATATACTCAACTTGCAATATATATAAATATAATAATAATAATAATAATAATAATATTATGTAATTACCAACAACACAACTAACTAAAAAAATTAAAAACGAAAAAAAAAAAAAAAGAGAGAAACCCATCATCCATCACTGACCATTTCGTCCAGCCAAAAATTATAATTTTTGTTTGTGCACATCCCGGAACAATAGACAAATAGATAAAAATCGTGGAATGTAAACGAAAAATTTTGCATACTATTCCCGTTCGATCCCGGGACGCAATCGTCAACTTGCTTAAGGCAAAATTTTTGCTGGACGTAAACAGTAGATATAAATTAATTAATTAATTACAAGTAAAATTATTTACACAAAATGAAAAAAATAATAATAATTAATAATTAACAACAACAGGTTTACGGGTGGGCAGGTGGATTTTGCACGGTGGTGAGATTATAAATATTATTAATAATAATAATAATAATAATAATAATACCTATGTTTGGACAAGGATATGTGTGTTCTTTTTTTATTTACGATAGATAGATAGATAACGGGGAGACTCGGGGGATATATTACTGTTGGTCTTGGTCCATACGACGCTGATCACTAGATCCGTTCGGTTGCATATTGTTGTCGCCGTTTCGAATCGACATGGTACGCGACGAAGAAAAACACAACTTCATTATGAAAGGAAATTTCGTTCCTAAAATTACAGTACCAACAATCAAAGTCGAGCCGGGGTGTCACATTTTAAGTAAGTCGTTTATATTCTAAACGAACGGGGACACAAATTGCTAGGTATAGTTTTTCCAATCTCAATTGAAAACTATATATAAAAAATACAAGTGCGCTGTATTTATTTGTAATGTTAGTCGAACACGTGCCGTCCGCAGGCGCAGAAGCGTTGAATTTATAATATTTTCAACTGAGAACGGATCCACTATTATACCTTTTAAGGATCCGTTTGGACTATTTTGGCTATTTGGAATATCTGACTTGATTTTTTTCCCCTATCGAATAGCGGAGATAGAGAGACATACCTGGACTGTCGATTGCGGCATGATTGCAGGCCATGACGGCCGCAACGGCGTCGCTTGTCGTCTCGAATTCGAGAAGTCCCGAACTCGATCTTTCCGATTTCATCGGAAACAGTCGAACAGCTTTTGGCGGAACTACGTCATAATCTTTGAACACCTGAACCAGTTCGTCTTGCGTGACTTGTGGCGGCGTGTTGAAGAAATGTAGAATCTTTAAAAAATTCCAACAACGTTTGCCAAATTGCCAAAATCCCTTTCTTTTTTTAATAAATAAATAAACAGATTTTTTTTTATGAATTTTTGACAGACACCCTACAGGTCGGCATCTAACTCACCTTGCTAGGTGGTTGAATACGATTTTTGCTGGCCATCGTGGGATTCATGAATCGATTATTTTTGTTATTGATGTACTCTTTGTATGACGGCGATTTGTCTGGTAGAGGGTAGGGGTTAGTGACTTCGCTAAGGTACGGTTGTTTGCTGAACGCGAGCTGGAGCTTGTGCTCGCCCTGCGAGTTCCTCAAATTATTTTCGTCTTCTTTTGAAAACTTGTGATTTAGGGGCGCAGCCCCAGTCAGTCCCACAACCACATTGTTCAGATTTTGAACACACCTTTCCACCGCCACCCCGTCACCCATTTGTACCATCGCGGTGCCTTCTTTGGACTTCAAGAACTTTATCTGAGACGAACGAAAACAAACACCACTTAGAGACAACACAACGTCCAAAACGCTAGATGCGAGAGAAACTGCTGCAGAAATCTTTACCTACTCGAGGGTGAAGAATACAAGGTACGAAGTTTCTACCCTCGATTTCCTAATGCCTTATTTTTTTTTTTTGCCGAAACCATCACAGTGTAAAACAAGTGAAGAGAATCATTTCGAAACGTTTTTTTATGTTTTACTAAATCCTTTCTAAATTTGCGCACGTTTTCTTTGAGATAATTCAAAATTTATCTCGATTCGCGTCCGTCCATGCACGGAATAATTTAAATTTAAATGTGAAAATAAAAATGACTTACCCGAGCCACGTTCCCATACAAACACATTAGATTAAAAAGCTTATCACAATTGGTACGTAAGGGGTCGAGGCCATAGACCATTAGAACCGCTCCCGGTTGTTGGAAGGGTGGCGCGCCTCTCTGGTCTCGGAATTCCGTCAAGGCCGGCGCACTTTTCCGGTACGTATCCGGGCCTCCTCCGAATGAATCGTTGGCCCCATAACCGCTTCCTGGACCGGCACATATTTCTTCGTACCTCTGAGGCTCGTGATGAGGTGTATACGCGTCTGAAACAGTAGGAGAAAACAAATCTGAAACCCTCACACCACTTGATCAATAGAAATTCCATGTTTGTTTATTAAGAAAATTAGGGCGGGCCACTACAGTAAAAATACAGCATTTACATTAATAAACCTCGTACGTACTATACTTTCATTCGCTGTGAACACATTTTGTTTAACGATTGCATAATTAGTAGGTATCTACCGATTCACGAAAGTATGAATAAAGAAGATTTAATTTTGCAAAAAATATTTGTATGAAAAAAATAACGTAATAATAAAATAAATAAAAAATAAAAATATATGCGGACAGCGCTCCAAATTCTCGCTTAAAAATGTAATGTGGCGCTGGGCTCGATTTGGAGCGCTGCAATTTTCTACCTTATTTTATTATATTTAACAGAGTTGTAGTTGTAGTTTATCATTTCTACTTTCAGAAACCGATTAAAAAATTAAAATTCAATTATCTCTTGTCAATTCGGTGACATACAGAAAATAATTATAGATGTGCAATTATTTTAGTATTAGGTAACTATGATGGAATCGATTCCATCAGATACGTGAAACAATTCTGGAAAGAGGAAATGCATTTCCGAACGGTATTATGTTTAAATTGAATTTGTAAATGGATATAACATTGTTGCAATAAAGGCTGAAAAATAATCACAACTCTATGAATATTGAACCTAGACTTAAGCCGAATTTTGCAGATGAAAAACATTAAAATAAATAAATGAGAATTAAATAAATAAATTAATTAATTAAAAACAAACGAAACAAAGTTTGGTTGCGCCTTCTCTTGTTTAAGTTGATTCGTTGCCAACTGTAGCATGAGTTTTGACATTCCCTTAAAGTTAAAGAAAATAGAGTCAAAGAAGATACTTTTCTAAGATAAAAAGTTGTAAATACCTAATTCTTGCATGTTCAAGTGCAATATGCTATGCATTATTGTGAAGACACGAAGTACCACCGTGTTCCTTATTTAGTGAAATAAATGAAAATAAAATTTAGGTCAGGCGGAAGAACAAAACATTACAATTGATTTCACTAAAATAACTTCGTTTTATTAATTAGCGACGTTTTGACAACCATTTTGGTTGTAAACGATTCATGATCGTGTGTGTGTGTGTGTGTATCGTTCCTGGAACAACTGACTCGTCGCTGTCTTTAAATACGCTAGTCGTCCGATAAGGAGCGCGCTTTAATTTACGTCTGTCGATTTAATGGCTCAGTTGTTTTTTCAAATTTTTGCACACAAAATCACGCGCAGTACATCGTTATAATATGTAAAAATATGTTTGAGCGTCTTATGTCATAAAATATCCATCCACAGGTGTATTCAATTTAAATTTCTATTTACGAGAAAAGGGATGTTAGAAGTTAACGATCGACATTGTATTAAAAAAAAAAAAAGGTAAAGAAGTTGTTGTATCTTATATCCCTCCAGTGGACATTATGCCGCGTTCCTCTCTTTCAGAATTTCATTTTCGAAACGAGAACACTCTCTGCATCATGAAATATTCAAATATTGCGTCAATAAAACTTCAAAGTAACGTTGCAAGCAACCGAACCGTCTCCCCCTAACTTTACAAACAATCTCATTTGACGCAAACAGGAGAGTCCCTCGTGAGCATGCGGCGAGTTACAGCCATCTAATATGTAGAAAAAACGGTTTTAAGACGAGTCAACGGCGAGTACTGTACACGAGAGTCGTCCAAGTACAAAAACTGCAAATTTAGCAGTGCGTCATAATAAACTCGTCTTTATTTTCCAGTGAGCACAATATGAGTAATAGTTGAGTACACGCCAAGACCAAATCGAGTTACTGCGAAAAGTTTCGAGGAGTTCCTACAATTTGAAGTCGACTATAGATACTTTTGGGATGCTCAAATCCGTAAAAACACAGAGCAATTCCGTTCTTGTGTTCCGTAATTTCCAGAAATTCGTTACAAATTGATGATAACACACGGCCCTTCGTGACTGTAAAATATATATTAGATTTTTACAGGTAACTGCAGAGCCGCTATTTCTCCTTTCGTTTTCTCAGCCGGAGGAACTTGAATTTTTAAATTGGTTTCGCTATTCAATTTCGGACAATGATATTGTAGTGTTCGTGGGTTTATTAAATTTTTATTTATAAGACCAAAGTACAGGAACACAATTTATATATACTTGTTTAATAATAACTACTTAAAAACACCATTAATTATCTAATACTTATATGCGCGTCTCTATTTATTTGTCTCTTCGCTTTTAACACTGTCGATTTATTTCGGATGTTACCACTGTTATGGTCAATTTATTACTAACTCCCTCGGCGAACGTCTCTGCCACTTTTATAGCATCATGGAACAATCCAGAAAAGTCTCGAAGTTTGTTTACGTTTTCGGCGAGCCTCTTAATTACTTTTCTGGAAGGCATGTACGGAACACACGTTCACAAACACGACGCACACACTGCCGACACCGGCCTTGGCTAGTCGAGCAGGCCGGCAACGCATACCAGCGTATCCGGTCGCACACAAGTACGCTCGCGTTCGCTACAATATGTGTAAGGCTTATTCGGGAGGTCGCACGTTATCCTAAATTCTGTTTTGAGACAAGAAAATCTTCCGTAACTAAACTGTAAAATTAGGCCATTTAAACAGACGCATTATAGATAGGAATTTTTACGAAAAATTTACTAAATATTTTCACAAATAAATATAAATGCAACATGGTCAACTGAAGAATTTTGATTACGTCCCAGACTTATGCAGCTCTGGACGCCAAGTGTAACAGGTGCTATACGTATTAATGGTAATATATTTCCAACTGTATTAATGGTTGTTTTGACACTTTGAGTGAAACAAGAAAAATGATTTTGACAGGAAATGCTCTGCACAAACTTTCATGCTGTAGACATGTCATAGCTATGTAACGAACTAAAGAAAAATGACACTTTAAACACACAGTAACATGTCATAAAATAAATTAATAACAAACAGTTTAGATTTACTTTTTAAAAACAAAAAAAAAAAAAAAACTTTACTCCAACAAAGATAAGCAAAAGCCTAAACCATTACGAAGAAAGTTTGGAGAACACGCTATCAGATAATCTTTTGGCTTGAGCGTCGAGAGCAATTTCCTATCGTTCGTCCTTTACTCCCCATTCCCTCCCACGGCTGATCCCGGGTGCAACTGTCTGGCAAATTGTTCAATGGGAAACTCCTCCAAAAGTTTCCTGACGCGCACGTCGCATTGAGAAATGCGCTCCATTTGGCAGGAGGAGAAACCCGTCCGTATTCTTAATGAGTTCGAGTTTGATGCCGACTCAAAACAACAGATGCGCCGCCACGCAATTATCGCGGCCAAAAACAACAAACAATTTGCAACACAATCGGCACAATTTTTGTGTACGAAAGTACAGTAAATATGAAGGAAGCGCCATCTCTAGTTGTACACTTCGGTTGAACTGGAACGATGGCACTCTGATGAGAACTAACAAGCTCGATATCGCGTTCCGTGTTACGTAGAAATGGTGAAATGGTGAGAATTAGTACGTGGCCGTTGTACAACTTGACTTTTGTTTGTGACTTGAGAGATAGATTTTGTTTATGAAGACGGATCGAAGTTGGAATGTTTGTTATAGAGGCGAAAATGTGCGAATGCAACGGTCGCACTGTGACATGTGCTCTCTGGTCGCATTCTTGATATTATTTTGGGTTGGCAATTAGCTGGTCGTTGCGGCGCGGCTAATTAAAATACGAAACAAATGACCGCGTGTACGCTCCGGTCCGGCCGTTTCGAGCAACTTAATTACGCCGGCCTGTTGTTTGTATAAACAAAACAATAAGTATTGCAAATTGCGCGTACCTATGCATTATGCATGTATTAGTCTCGTAATTATCTATTATTGTACGTTGTACGGCGATTAATATTTCAAAATTACAATGCAGGGTAAGTACGTAATTCCAACAGTTGAATATTTAAAAGCTCCAAATTTCCATCGATTAACTTTAATTTGTAACAAATAGGAAATCGACTATTTTGAAAATTGAGCTTTTAGCAGGAAAAAGTACAACAACACTCTCGCCCATGTCATCGTTCTTGGAATCACCCCCTAAATGTCTAAAATCCGTGACTGTTTCAGTTTTACACCACCAATTGTGATATTGATTCTAACCCTACTTTTATCTCGTACACACTAATTTTCAGTCCCTCTATATCTGTCCCAAAAATACAATTAATTTTTTTAACTATGTACTATCATATATTTATGTAATGTGTCGGGTGTTATGTATCTATAAAGATCAAAAATGATATTTATGACATTAGAAAAACGGTACAAAAGACAGTTTATACGTAGATGCAAACCTAGTTAATAAATGGGAAACGAACAAACATCTGCTACTAATTTTTCTTTTCATGTTGAGGTTGTTAGTATCGGAATGATTAACGGAGCAATAATTTGAACAAACGATAATGTTTTAGAACACGTGCGACATTATTTTATAAACAGACGGTTATTCGGACATAATTTTATTTAACAATATCATTAGCTTCGGAAAATGTCTTAATTTATGAAACCGCGTCGTTTATTTAAAATGGACAATACTTTAATTATTATACAGGGTGTTTTTAAATATCATGTTCATCAGAAAGGGGTAATTTATTAGGTTATTATATGACCAAAAAGTTCAACTTCATTTATCTTCTTAAATAAATCATGATAATTCTACGCTTCAAGATGTTGGGGAGATGAGATAGATCTTGGTGAAAACTGAGGGGGTGAGATTTGGGCGGCGGGAAGTTGAGAGTGACTCCTCTCGGAGCTAAATATCCCAGTTCCGAAGTCGCCCTCAATATCTACTCCTTTCCCAACATCTGCCCCTAAAATAATTGTTGAACAGATGCAGAATTAAAAGTAACAACTTGAACTGTAGTCTATTAATCACTCGCCTTTTCGACCAATAAATCATAAAAGTCACAATAAATAATTAAACGGTGGCAATTCAATTTTTTTAATGTTTTTTCGTCGAGTTTTTTCACGCTTAAACAGTAGCAATTTTTCAAAAGCTCTTATATAAGAACGAAATAATCGGGAAAGAAAAATTCCGTTTCAGCTCGGAAGACGGCGAGAATTAAGAATTTTGAATAAATTGAAAGAAGCCATAGAAGAATTAAATAGAATCAATTCAGGGGTAGTTTTTAAACGACTTGGTCGCCGGACACAATTTCAGTTGGGTAAAGACTTTTATAAGTAACAATAGTTTCCAAGTGAGCAGATGCTCTGCTTTCGCAATAAACTTGGTCGTTTAAAAACCAACGAAGTTGAGAAAGTTTCTAACGTTGCTGATCCTTATTCTAAAATGAATTGAATTACTATTGCACGTAGGTACTAGAGGAAGTCCGAATTCGTCCTTAATAGTTCACCCTGTATCATCATCCCTTTTATATTTTGTTTTAAAAATGTACCTAAGGCAATTTAAAAAAAGAAGTCAACTAAACTAAAGCGATTCAATTTCAAAAATTACTTACTCAAAAGTAATTTAGTTTGAAAGTTAGAAAATAGATCATGTTTGTATCGAATACGGTACAGATATCGTATTATATTAAATCGATTTACGTTGTCAGTTTGCTGATCTATTTCGTTCCAGCTGGTTAGAAGAATGTATGTATTCAGAGAATTGAAGAAAAGCGATTTTCTACGCCCAGAGACAGAGTGCAGTTGATAAATTGAATGGACAACTAGTATAAGACGCCGACGCCGCCGTCAAAAACTGCAACAAACCGATAAAACGGCGCAAACGGGTGTTAACGTCAACTCAATACGGGATTTGGAAAACTATTCACATTTGTCTGGATATCTGATATAATATGAGATAAAATACAAGTTTTCTGTAGACGAGAAACGAAAGAGCCCAAAGTGAGCAAACTTTGAGTAGGTACTCAATTGTATTAATTACTGCATAAGAATATAAAAAGGCCAATTTTTTATTGCTGTCTTCAAATAAATTTAAAAAACAGTTTCCAAACTTCATCAGAATACGAGGCAATAATTTATAATTTTATATTGCATTAATTCAAGCACACACTTCTGCTTATGACAGTGATAAATAGACGAGAGTCGGTAATAAGTTTAAAGTGTTATTAGACTCGATAATATGCTAATGTAGTTTCCCAAACTCGTGCAACATTTTTGAAGTTTCAAACTTGTCACGTTAAAAAAAAAAAAAAAGAAATTAATACCGCCGTTTGATTGACGCAAGTGTATCATCAATAAAACAGAAAGTGATCAATTATTTCGTTATCATTCCCGATTAGACCCAATTTTTTTATGTGTTCACTTTTGGTGATTCCCAAAGAATAAATATAAAAAAATGGAGGCTACAAATCGAAAAATGACGGGGGTTAAAGGTCAATAGGTACAAAGTGGAAAATTCAAAAACAAAATGAAATTTTCGATGTCTTTTTTCAACTAAGAATTTAAAGTCAAAGTGTCGTAATAGCACGATGAATTATGCTGACCTTACATAGTACCATGAGGTCAAGGATCAAGTGCGCCTTTAAGGATGTTCAACTTCAAATGACCTTTGATCCTTATCATAATATGATATTGTTAAAAGTACTTAAAATTCTAAGCGCTTTGGAGCTCGAAATAAAAATTTTATTTTTTATTATAATGAAAACTTTAAATTTTTAAATAAAAACAAACTATTGCTCCATAAACTTACTTCGCACGTAATTTGATTTTTAACGCTTTAATTAGGAACATCGTGCAGCTTAAAATTTGTAATCGGAAATAGACAACCTTTTATGATTTATTATGCTGTTCGCTAGCACAAAATTTCAGCCGATGAAGAAACACGAGTTTAATAAAATCCTGCGAAATTCCAATAATAAATCACTTAATTTAGAAAGAAATATTAGACCATTTGTAGCAGCCCTTTAAGGCGGTCATAAAAAACCAAAGGTGACACACCATACATTTTAATTTCGTAGCCAGATAAACTGTTACAGAAGAAGAAATATTGGCGTTTAAATGCGTCGTAAAAATGAAGTTTATTTGCAAACGGGACTGGCTAATTTTCCAAGTGTGGAAAACGCCAAGCGAAATTAATTGGACACTTTTATAAATAAACACTTTTTGCAAGCGCACGAGTTACGAGAATCGTAAAAAATAGTGTCGAAGAATCGATTTTGATGATGGGGATCAATCGAATTGATTCAATCAATCAAAATTTCGACAGGGATAATTTTTTTACGAGAAAAAGTTGCAAATGTTTTTCTTGAGAAAATTCGTAAAATTTTACCACTTGTAAGTAAATTAAAAAAAAAATTAATTAATTAACGGGAAACATAGGTGGTTAAGCAGTTTGTTGACATGCACTACAAGCAGTAAAAAACATTGTTTATTACTCACTGTATGGTTGAGGTCGCGAACCAAAATGTGGTTCTTGGAGGAGGGGTTGAGGTCTTCCATTTACGTTTTCTTTGGCTGAAACAGCAAACAGAAAACTTAGCATTGTACTCTCTGCATTCTGTTTTGAATTTACGATTGTATATGAAAATACAATTTTGCAAAATTATATTCTGTGTAATAAATGTTTACATGTATTCGTGTCTTAGGACAACACATTACATTACATACGACCATCATAGGAGAGTCGGTCGGTTATTAGATATAAATTGTGTCCTATGACATTTTTCAGCCTTTTCCCGTACCTATGTCTCATGTCATTTTAAGTGGATCATAAATCCATGAAATTATGTCAAGGTTTGATTCATAACATGCAACGGAAGTGTACATGACTTTTCGATTTGTGAAACTTCTGTTTGGCAACACATCCGAATTTTTCATTCCTTTTGATTAACAAAACACTTCCATTTGTTCCACAATTATCGAAGTCGAATACGATTTCAAATCACAACAACAATCCATTTCGAGGTATTTAGATGAGGAGATGCTAACAAAAAATAGATGAAAAATCATATACGTGTATTCTTTATTCGAGAAGATGAGATACGGTGGAGATTTGGCTTCAAAATTTTGATGAAATTACAGGAATTCCAACTTCAGTAATATTAATTTGATGCATTAAAATTAACCGAAGACAAAGGAGGTTTTACATGAAACTTGATTAATGTGTGTGCGTGCACTTGGCAATGAATTCAGTTCGTGTTACTTTTTCCCCCAGGGTCAAAACCGTGTACGCAAAAAGTTCAAACATTCCCACAAATAGTTGCAATGTATCTAGTATCAGTCGTGTCTTAATATTTTACTGAGGACAGTGAGAAATGCGTATGCATGTAGTTGGATTTTAACAGAGACTAAACACTAGTTGTTCTAATACATAACACTCAGTGAATGTTTAGTAACCTATTTATTTTAAATTAATTACATAATTAAAACGAATGAAAAAAACAAGACACGTTTTGAACTTTAGAAAAAGTTAGAATATTTTCTACGAGCTTTCGATTACACTCCTGATTAAAAAAAAAATAATCAATTTATGATGAATCAAATGCTTTTAATGAATAGCAGAAAGGGACAAAGAAAATAAGTGCTTAAGCGTTAGTAGTAATGGGGTAACTGCATAATTTCGAGAAAGGGTTGACAGTGAAGTGAAAGGATGAAACGAAATCGGATCAGAAAAGCTCGCTGAATAGGCGATAGATACAGATGAGCGGATTCGTTGGTTGAGCTTCTGCCTTGTTGTAAAAGACAGTGGCAACTCGTTAGTGTGTTATGCAACGGGGTACAGCAAAAAGAATTACCAGTAAATATAATTTTGGAAAATGTCACATAATTCTCAAATGTTGTGGAACATTTTTGAATATTCTGAAAGATTTCTAGATCAACAGTTGACCCACAGAAAATAAGAGTTTCCCATTTTTACGAGTCCCATACGAGATTCAGACACCGACCGCCACTGATTGCAAGTACATAAATGTATATACAGACAGACAAGACGCGTTGCGATTCAGCGTTACCACTTTTCTGCAATTAAGGGCTACATGAAAGGGACAATTAAACCCGTCGCGCAGCTCAAATTGCTTTCACTAGAGAACTTAAAAGGGCTCTCCAAGGAGAGAACACTTCTCCTCTAATTAAGAAACAAAACAATCACCGGCGATCATTTCGAATTAACGCTTGCTAGGTACACGTTTTATTTTAATTAATCCTGCACACAACCGTAACCGACTACTAATTTCGTCCCTTCAGAAATCTAAATCCCAAATCAACTGCGCATCCCTTTTTGTTAGGAGACGCCAAACGTCTACATTTTCGGTCTTCTGCCAAGAGCTTTATGTGTGAAACTGACGGGAGGGGGTAGCACTAGAAGAAGGGGGATTAGACGCATGCGTAAAGTGATTATCGCGATATTCGGACGTATATAACTAACGCAGACCATAAAATTAAAGCTGTGTAGTGATGTAGTATATCGTTACTTTTGAGTATTTGGAACGATTCGTTACTTGATATTCGTTATTTCGCTACGTTACTTCTCCTTACTCGTGTAGAAGGACGAATTAGCAATCGTTATTCGTTTTTGACGTAGGCCGTAGATAAAGTATTCTCGTTACATTTTATACATTAAGTTGCGGCGTGATCCATCGGTAGCGGTGCGCGCGGAAGCGACGATTCAATGGTGCAAGTTATAACCTATTTTTTTTCATAAACTATACGTTTTATCGAAAAATGTTTCAAATAAAAAAAATTCCTTGATTCATTTCCTACATTTTGTCTCGATTAATACCCCACCTATCTCTAAAAATAAAAAAGTTTGCCGCATGCTCAATTTCTGCCTGCACTTTTCGCGTACGTTTCGTTTGAACAAATTCCGTCGCTTTTGTTTATAACATTTAATTTAGGATCTTTACAGATTTGGAATCTACAAAGATAGAGCTTTCCAATGGTATAAAATTTATTAAAAATACTTAAGAAATAAGCGCGAGGATGCAATGCAAACATAAAATTTCGGGGCATGTATTTGCTTACAATTGCGAACGCAAACGTTCAGTTGATTTCATTTACCCTACGATGACTTCGCACATGGCGAATACCTAGTACCTACTAATTGACTTGAACTAGCTCTCGGTAAATAACGTATTAGTATATTAGTAACGAAACCAGACAAGGAACGAATACTTTTAAGATCGAGTATTAGTTACAACGAGTACTCAATGAGTAACGAATACTTTGTAACGAATAGTTACTTTTTTTACATCACTAAAGTTGTGGAATCGTGGACGTGAGCACACGTAGTAACCCATTGGAAATAAAATTGCATCAGTTGGTACACGTTCACCTTGAGGAATACTATTAATCTATTGTTAAAGTTAAATTCAAGAACATAATCGATAGATATCGTATTAAGACTGTATATCTATAGGTACGATATGTTCTTTGAGGATTGCCTTCGTTCTAGACAACTTAACGACAAACTTTTCAATTGTATATGCAAACGGTGGAACTATAAGTACTCAAAACTGCATCTCAACCCCCGCCTACATTAAGCAACCCCTATCCGCTTCATCCTTTATTAGATATTTCCTACCAATTCCATTGTAAATTACAAGGAATTCGAAATATCCTAGGAAGTTGTTCGAACACGTTTGCGGTTTAGTCCGAGCGAAATGTACTAATGAATGCTTACAATTATTGCGACTGTGAGGAAGAATAATCTCAAGAGTTAATTAACAAACTAGTGCAATTAATAGCAAGTGCTTCAACGTACGAGTGTTTTTATGGATTTAGATTAATCTCTACAAATTATTTTTATTTTTTTGGAATAGTATAATATGTTAAAAGAAGAGAGTGCCTGTGCAGGAAATTTATGTTCATAAGGTGTTAAAAAAGGTTGAAATTCCATGTCACGTTGAGGAAAAAAATTCGAGGCACCCCATTCAGTTACCAGGTCACGTAAATGTAAGGAAAAGGCACCCTTATGAGTTCACACCTATCTAAAGTAAACTACTGGTTCAAAAGAAAAATAGAAAACTTTTAGGGAGAGCAACGAATCTTGAATCGTCTGTTCATTTCGATAAAATTGCACAAAAGGGGGTGGGATTCAGTACTGATGTAGTAAAATCTAACCCAAGCGCAGTTTTTATTAATTTTACTTTTTGGTATGGATCATGATCTCCGCTAAGGACTTTCGCCACTCGGTGGATCATGCCAGGAAGTCATTCGACTATAACACAGAACATTCTGGGAATAATGCAGTCAGCTCATTCGAATTTTCTGCAGAATACAAAAGAAATCCTCCGAAATGCATCTCGTGATTTCTATGTACGTGGCACCATCTGCCAACTGTTTACAAGATAGGGATTCCATACAAAAATCGTGGTGTTAAATCTAATCCACAGTGATTTATTATGAAAAATAGAGAATGACTTCAGCAAAAGGGGGTGTGCATTACAACACCACTACTATAAATGTATGTATGTATGTACCAACGCTATTATCAAGCAGCCGCAGGCGGACTGGTGGTGGCGCGATTAGGGCTTCGAAATGGCATCCAATTTTATTTTTCGTCCACCGTTCAACTAACTAATAACCTTTCGAGATGGTCGTTCGAGAGGGATCATGTATAAAAATGTATGGGTAGCAGCCTGAGGGGATAAGCGCCGCCAATAAAATACCTTTGACGATGATAAACGTGTTTTCACGACGTTTTCTTCATAAAATTTCCTGAGAAAATAAAGAGAAAAAAATTCAAATGGACTAAGACTGCTCCAGCACTAGACAAGTGCGGGCGTAAATTACTTTGTTAGACAAGACGCTACAGTATTCCCATCTCTATGTCTAGAATTCCGTGTTCCATAAATTTTTAATTTCGTATTCAATGTTTCAACGATGAAGCTCGTTGGTGCAGGAATATTTTCAGTCGGATTTAATAAAATAAAACGACTGGATACGTTCGAGAGAAAAGCTTAAAGTTGAATCAGCTTTGAAATTGAGTATGCATATTTAGAAAAGCCTGTCTTACTTCGACTTCAGGAAATCAAATTTTAAACCACCCTGTTACGCTTCTGTTAATCAGAAATGTAGATTGAAATACATAACTCCTTATATTTTATCTAATCCTTGCTTGGATTAAGCTTTTTTTTTAAATGTATCGACTACTTTAAGAAAGATTAAAATCGTTCTGGAGGTAGTGGTCTATGGGGTTATTTTATTAATAACTATTGTTAGGTCTTTCGTGCATATATCGATGTACGATAGACAATTCAAAGAGAGTAGCTGTAATTAAGCCCTTTGAAGTAGGTACTATTTAATTATTCATAGACTTTGCTGGGCATCTCTTTACATTCTGCAGTAATAAATGCCAAATGAAATATTGACTTAATTACAGGTGCGAGCGCGATTGAATCAATCGACCTTTATGGGGCGGAAAGGGCGAAAAACTAGGGTTAAAATGGAGGTTATATTTTTAGTATTTTCAAGAGCACAGAGAAGGAAATAAAATCTTTATTGCAATAAATCTGGAGATTTTATTAGACGTAAAACTAACGGTAGGAATTCTCAGGACAGGATCCAGGATTTTAGTGAGGACTGGATCGATTATATTGTCGATTTTTAATTTACCTGATCACGAAGGGCTTCAACCGTCACTCACCGCGAGGGAGTTGATTCCACAAGAATTACTTTCAGACTTTATTTCAGCCTTAAGTGTGTAGCGAAGTAAATATTTCATTTAACAATAACGTTAAGCTACTTTCTTTTCGATAAAACCTATCAAAAGGTCACTTGTTTCTTTCATGCTTGGGCACGACCTAAATAAAGATCGGACTCCCCTGGAAATGTGCCAATATAATCGAATCCCCTCGCGCCGTTCGTTGGTGAGATTTGACGTCGTAATCTCGATTCATTCACACGAACTGCGATTTTCTTAAAAATACTATCGATTGTTTACATAGTAGAAATGTTTACACGAAAACTTTGCATCATTGACCGCCTACGCGCCTATTACGTCTTTAACAACTGTATGAAGTTCGCAAATTGTTTAAAAGCCGGAAACATATTGTTTCGTATGACATACATGTACATGCAATTCAATTTAAGTTTAATTTTTAGTTTCATCTTTTTATAAATTTGTTATTTGTATTTCTTCAAATTTCTATTCACTATATCTATCTATTGTTCTTTTATTGTTCTATTTCCTGTCTATTCATTCAATTCCGAGTTTGTCGATTTTACGAGTTGCCGTTGTAAATAGTTGAACCCCTGCGTGGGTAGTTGTCGTTGTCGATTTTATGATTTGCCGTTGTAAATAGTTGAACCCCTGCGTGGGTATTTGCCGATTTCTGATCATTACTGTATTTTCCCATCCTTTTGGTATGTCCAGTTCTCAGTCCTTCAACTTGTTTTTGTAATAATATAACGTCCTTCTTGCAACCCTCACTTCTTGCCCTTTCTTCACAGCTATTCAAAAAACCTTTTTTCTTGGCATTCTCTACCAGTCTTTAATCAGCAGTCTTAATAGCCAGACCAATCTATCCTATTTCTCTTCAATTAATATTCAAGTTCCACAACAATTTCGCGTCTCAATATAATTTCTATGTCTACTTTAATCATAATAATATAAATGTAAATAGTGTAATATAATCATAGTAAACTGATTCAACAAACAAACTCTTATCAATTTCCATCAACCAAAAAATATACCCTAATAATAGTAAAATATTGTTAGGGACAAGTAACATGGTCCTTCGAGCCGGATTATTAGTGGACTTTTTCAGTGAAAAACGCTATTAACAATAATCCACAAGTGATTGTTTATTTCAAGTAATTTCTGAAAGTACTACTTGTACGCGTGTTAAGTTTGTTGTGTACAAGCAGATTGTGCCACCTTCCTTACGGATACGATCAACAATATTTCTACTAGAACTTCACGTCCAACTCAATTTTTTGTTATCAACTTTATCGATCATCTGTCTACTTCAACTTCTCGTCTCATGTGTCCAGTGAACAGGACTTCTTCTACAAGGTAGGTCTCAATTGCTCAATCACCAATTTTTTTTTTTTTTTATACCTTGGTTTATCGATATACCTTTCCCTTTGTTCAAAACCATGACTTCTGAAGACGAAACTTTAGCATCTCTTAAACGTCGACGTGGTGAAATTAAACGCAAGGTCACCTGTCTTCGTAAACTTATAAGCGCTAAAACCGGCGAAATCGACATCGAACAAATTCAGTTAAGAGTCGAAACATTAAGTGATGCTTTTAATAATTTACCTGTCCTTCATGAAGAAATTCTAAGGCTAAATCCCGACAATGAAGAAATTCACGTTAAGGAATTAGAAGAGATTGAAGAAAAATATTATTCTGTCGTTGCTGATAGTCGCCGATTAATAAATAAAGGTAAACCTGGAACCAATTCTCCACAATTAAGGTTACCTGAAATAAGTCTACCAAAATTCGACGGGAATATTGAAGAATGGCAGTCATTCCGTGATAAATTTCTTTCTCGAATTGGCAACAACAGTAATATTTCAAAAATTGACAAATTCCAATATCTACAAGCGTCATTAATCGGTAGGGCTGCGCGCGCCATCGAAGCATTAGAAATCTCAGAAGAAAACTACAAAGAAGCTTGGGATATTTTGTCAAATAAGTTCGACAATACAAGAAAGGTTATATTACGTCATTGGTCAATTTTACATAACCTTCCCAAATTACAAAAGGATACACCGGCTGCGTTAGACGAATTAACGGACAAATTTAGGCAACATATTAGAGCCTTAAAGGGTTTAGGTGAGCCAGTTGACGAATGGCATAGCTGTTTAATTTTCCTGATTCTTTCCAAGGTCAATGACATTACTAAATACCATTGGGAGACCACCTTGACTGATAACAAAATGCCCGAGCATACTTCGCTTCTGGATTTTCTAGAAAAACGCGGTACTTGTTCTGAGCAATATTCTAAACCAATTCATAAACCGCATGACAACCACCGATTCAATGTACCTCGACGAAATCAGTCAGCTGGTCAGTCATTCCTCTCGACGAAACACAAGAAATCTGCGTATCGAAACAACTACAATCCCCTACCTACCTCTTCTACCGTAAGTCAACAATCCGCTCCATTGTCTGACGTACGATCTTGCCCAATTTGTCAAGAGTCTCATGCAATTTACAAATGTCCAAAATTTCTGAAATCATCGATGGAAGAACGAATCAAATTAGTCAAGAATACAGAATTATGCTATAATTGTCTAGGCAAGGGTCATTCCTTTAATGATTGCAAGGCCGGAACCTGTCGTAAATGCAGTGAAAAACATCACACATTTTTACATGTAGAATCGTCACCGCCTCCTGTAAGTGATGAACCCTCTAGATGACTACAATCGGGTCTTGTCAAATCGCTGTCAATCGAAACTCCTACCAATGATATTATTCCCACGGCATTACTCCACATACTAGATAATTCTCAAACAAAGGTGTTATGTCGAGCTATAATAGATACAGGTTCGACAGCAAATTTCATCACCGAAAGTTTAGCGTCTCGTCTCAATCTTTCCACGCAATCTTGCTGTATACCAATTGGCGCCTTAAACGATCTAAACACTATCTGTAACAACTGGCTAAGTGCCACTATTTCTTCTCGTACCAACAATTCTCTGAAAACTATAAATTTTCTCGTTGTACCTCAAATTAGTCAATCCATTCCTGATCAATTTATCGATTTTCAACGTTTCCAATTCCCAAGAAACGTCAAGTTGGCTGACCCGGAATTTAATAAACCTGCACCTGTTCAACTACTACTAGGCGCAGGTGTTTCTCTATCATTACTGTGTGTCGGGCAACAAAAATTATCTAATCAGGGGCATCCCCATTTATATCTACAAAAAACCCTATTAGGCTGGGTAATTGGTGGCAGTCTCGCCACAGTCGACCAAATTCATCAAACCTTTTGCAATATAACCAACATCCATTACAACATGAATCGATTCTGGGAAATCGAAGAAGGTACCACTGTCAAACATCAATCCGACCAAGAATTAGATTGTGAAGAACATTACAAAAACCATGTAACGCGTGATGACAAAGGAAGATTCGTAGTTGCACTTCCTTTCAACAACAAAAGACAACAATTAGGTTCGTCACGTAACATGGCACTAAAAAGACTACTAAGCCTCGAACGAAAATTCAAGAAAGACAACTCCTTCTTTCTACAATACAAATCCGTAATCGACGAGTACATTCAATTAGGACATATGGTTCCGATTCCTGGCGAACCTGCAGATGGATTTTTTCTTCCCCACCACGCTGTGTTTAAAGAATCCAGCTTAACAACCAAGCTTCGAATAGTTTTCGACGGATCCGCGGCGTCTAGTACAGGTGTATCTCTCAACGACGTCCTTATGGTTGGTCCAATAATTCAGGGTGATCTGTTTACCTCGGTTATTCGTTTTCGTATACCAAATTTCCTAATAACAGGTGATATCGAAAAGATGTACCGACAGATAATAGTACGAGAGGAAGATCAAAAGTACCTGCGTCTTTTATGGAGGCGAACTAATGGTTCCATCGTAACTTATCAATTGACTAGAAATACCTTCGGGCTTGGTCCAGCTTCATTTTTAGCCATTAGAACGATACATCAATTAGCAGACGACGAACAGCACAATTTTCCCAGAGGTGCGTCCAGTTTGAAGGAATCGTTATATGTGGACGACTTTCTGGACGGCGGTCGAACCATTGAAGAAACTATCCAGTTGCGCGACGAGGTCGTCAATATTTTAAAATTAGGTGGATTCAACTTACGACAATGCGCATCCAACTCGCCTACAATCCTAGAGGGACTCCCTGACTGTAGCATCAACAGACAGCTACATGATAAAAATAATTCAACCTTGAAAACGCTGGGTTTATATTGGAATTCAACCGAAGACCAGATACATTACACCGTCAAACCAATTTCTGTTCCATCTGTCGTCACCAAAAGAATAATTTTCTCTGAAGTGTCCAAGATTTTCGACCCTTTAGGTCTCCTCAATCCAATCATTGTTCCCCTTAAATTACTCGTTCAAGAACTTTGGAAACTTAATTTACATTGGGATGAATCCCTACCCCTGGAAATATTTTCTAGATGGCTCACGTTTGCTGATCAACTTCCCCTACTTAATTCCATTTCATTTGAGAGGCGTATTGTACATCTCAATCCGATCAACGTTCAGATGCACTGTTTTTGCGATGCCAGTGAAAAGGCTTATGGTGCTTGTATTTATATGCGGTCAACCGATCAATATGGAAATGTGAAGATTAGGCTTCTTTGCGCTAAATCCAAGGTTGCTCCCATAAAGAACGTTCAAACAATTCCCAAACTTGAATTGTCTGCAGCCAAACTACTAGTAAATCTCTATGAATCTGTTAAGGCCTCAATCCCTAACATCGATAGAGTAACTTTCTGGACTGATTCAATGATTGTGTTACATTGGATCAACAAATCACCCAATCTTCTTCTGACGTTCGTAGCCAACCGTGTTTCAGAAATACAATCAAAAACCGATCCAGCACATTGGAAACATATTCGTACATATGATAATCCAGCTGATATATTGTCGCGTGGTGTTACTCCTCAAGAATTTCTCAAAAAGGACATTTGGAGATACGGCCCAAGTTGGCTAGCCGGGGGAGAAGAAGAATGGCCAATTCAACCGGTAATTTCAAGCTGCGAAGAAGTTCCTGAATTACGTAAACGGACCTGTCTACTTTCTAAACAACAGGACTTCAGTATACTGTATCGATTCTCCTCATTTCATAAATTACAACGCATCATAGCATGGTGTCTACGATTCAAAAGGTTTAAGAAAACAAAGGGTCCCATAAGTATAGTAGAACTTCGAGAAGCATCATCAACTATATTAAAATTATTGCAACAATGTACATTTTACCCGGAAATTTCAAGTATTCGAAAAAACTTGCCGGTTAGTAACAACAGTCCTTTATTGTGTCTTCGACCATTTTTAGATGAAAATGGAATATTGAGAGTTGGAGGCAGACTTAAAAATTCCCATCTATCATATAATCAACGTCATCCAATTATTTTGCCCAAATCTCACCACATCACTAAATTAATTATCCAGCAAGAGCATTTAAGCGGCTTACATTCAGGTATAAAAGCAACTCTTGCGAACTTACGCTTAAAATATTGGCCGATTGACGGTAATAATCAAGTTCGTCATATCATTCGTAAATGTATCCGTTGTTCTCGTTCCAATCCAATACCGGTTAACTACGTCATGGGAGATCTACCTGTGGTACGAGTCACCAAGGCGCGTCCCTTCCTAAACACTGGAATCGATTACTGTGGACCTTTTTATATAAAAGAAAAAACGATTCGAAACAAAAACAAATTAAAGGTCTACATGGCCATTTTCGTTTGCCTTGTTACCAAGGCTGTCCATATCGAAGTTGTTAGCGATTTGACAACCGAAGGCTTTCTAGCTGCTTTACGAAGATTTATCTCTAGAAGAGGTTTATGTAAGTCTTTATATTCTGACCATGGGACTAACTTCGTTGGAGCCCATAACGAATTAAAAGAACTAGATCAACTCTTTAGCACAGAACAACACAATACAAACGTTAACGATTTTCTTGCTCATAAGGGAATTAACTGGAATTTCATCCCTCCACAATCTCCACATGTTGGTGGTATTTGGGAAGCCGCTGTCAAGGCTTTCAAACATCATTTGCGTAGAGTCATAGGTTTTGAACTTCTATCCTTTGAACAATTAAATACCCTAACGATAGAAATAGAAGCCATATTGAATTCCCGACCATTAACGACTCTCTCCTCAGATCCCAACGATCCTATATCCATAACACCTTCCCATTTCCTTATTGGTGATTCTCTAGTGAGCCTACCAGAGGAAAATTATGTCGACATTCCAACAAATCGTCTTTCTTACTGGCAACTCATTCAGAAGATGAAACAACAATTTTGGACCCGATGGCAGAAGGAATATCTTTCTGAATTGACTACACGATCCAAATGGAAAAAGGGAGAGCATTCCATCAACAACGGTTCCGTTGTACTCATCCGCGACGATAATCTTCCATCTCTGCAATGGCGCCTTGGAAAGGTTGTAGAAACGTATCCCGGTCCTGATGGCGTGATTCGCAATGTGCGCGTTAAAACGGCTAGTGGCGAGTTAACTCGCAATGTAAAAAGGTTAGCCCCATTACCAGTGGATTTTCACAGTGAAAGTGTCGAAGGAACTTCACATAATTTAGAATCTAGAAAATAAGTATTTACAATTCCAATAAGAAACTTGATCGTTTGTCTCTCAACCGGGGGAGTGTTTCGTATGACATACATGTACATGCAATTCAATTTAAGTTTAATTTTTAGTTTCATCTTTTTATAAATTTGTTATTTGTATTTCTTCAAATTTCTATTCACTATATCTATCTATTGTTCTTTTATTGTTCTATTTCCTGTCTATTCATTCAATTCCGAGTTTGTCGATTTTACGAGTTGCCGTTGTAAATAGTTGAACCCCTGCGTGGGTATTTGTCGTTGTCGATTTTATGATTTGCCGTTGTAAATAGTTGAACCCCTGCGTGGGTATTTGCCGATTTCTGATCATTACTGTATTTTCCCATCCTTTTGGTATGTCCAGTTCTCAGTCCTTCAACTTGTTTTTGTAATAATATAACGTCCTTCTTGCAACCCTCACTTCTTGCCCTTTCTTCACAGCTATTCAAAAAACCTTTTTTCTTGGCATTCTCTACCAGTCTTTAATCAGCAGTCTTAATAGCCAGACCAATCTATCCTATTTCTCTTCAATTAATATTCAAGTTCCACAACAATTTCGCGTCTCAATATAATTTCTATGTCTACTTTAATCATAATAATATAAATGTAAATAGTGTAATATAATCATAGTAAACTGATTCAACAAACAAACTCTTATCAATTTCCATCAACCAAAAAATATACCCTAATAATAGTAAAATATTGTTAGGGACAAGTAACACATATTTTATAAATTCGAATAATAAAAAAAAAATATGTAAACGTGTGGGTTTCAAAACACCAAACAAATAATGCAATTGGCATCACGTTTAATAGAAAATTGTAACGATTTATTTGTTATTAATAGTCTTACAACTGGTAAGTACGTATTTTTTTGTTGCTGGCAATATCTCTGTAAATCCATTATCAAAACTAATGACCAAGGTGTTATTTTAAAGATTACATCCCCTGCTAATGTAGAAGAATAAATAAGATGTTTAAAATTCACGTTTTCGTTTAAAAAAAAATATTTTAAAAATTCGGACAGAGAGCGCCATCTATCGAATAACTTTTTAACTAATTTAATCTGTCTGGTGGGCTTTCACGCCCAAACCGTTGCACCGGTGATAATTTGATAAAGAAAATTTTCATTTAATTAAGACAGACACAATATTTCTAAAATGCTTTTTCATGAGCTTAGGTATCGATTTCAGAAGGAAAATTAGGCCATCGGGCTTCATTTAACAAATAACACTCTTTCACTTTTTGTTTCCGGTATCCATATGTACGATAATACAAACAAACGTATAATTCCATCTTTTATGTTCAACTCGATCAAAGATATACTGAAATATTGATAATGGCTTCTATTTCGGGAAACACAAAATCTAAATTAACCGAATAAATATTCCATTACATCAACTCTTTGAAGAGAAATTGCTACACAAAACAACACCTAAGGGGACAAAAAAACTCCATTAATTGTTAGTAAAAAATTTTAAAAATGTGTTCCCAAAGTTTCAAACGATCAAGACACCATAAAACGTTTCCATAAAGAATACAAGGGCCAACAGTTTACGCGTGACGTCAAATGTTTGGAACTCATCCAGGCGATTTTATTGTAGAGGTCAACGAATAGATTAATAGAACGTATCTTTCAATGTGTCCCGTACAACACACCACAGACCGTACGTAACGAACCTTCTCATCCGTTATAAAGCGAATGCTGACAGCAGATCAACGAGCGAAAAATGAAAAGACAACTCTTTATTTTTAACAAGAGCCACGCGAAAGACGAAAATAATCGGTCCATTTAGAGCGAGACAAATTACATGTGAACAAAACGAATAAAACCAACCAACCACTCGCATGTTTTATATATTAGGCACGTTACGTTCGTACATGGCTATTACCTACGTAGACACATACACTGTCGCCTCGCCTCGCCTCGCCTGTCACTTTGAAACAAAAGCTCCACGCAGCGCCTGGCGATCAGCAAACGAGAAAGTCGTGTTCGCGAAAGCTCAGTCGAGCAGCGAGCATCGCTGGCTGCCCCATATTCAGCCATTAAAAAGTCAATTTAATTCGAATCGTTTGGTGACTTTTTTTTAACATTCGTTTTTCTTGCATACTGGCGACAAACACTACGAATGCGGAGCTTTTAACGGGAAATGATCTAGAAAAGAGGGACGAAAAACCAAAAGCGCAAACGGAATCGATTACAATGAAATCTAATGAGTCGACAATTTTATTGCCCCATACTCGGTCGTAGGGAATTAATCGGTGATAAAAAAATACATTAAAACGACAAAAACTAATACCAGTTCTGGAATTGAATTAAAAGATTTAACTGAATAATTTATGGCGTTTGAGTCTGTCGCTAAATTTTCAACTGTGGGTAAATGTGACCCTATAGTCACTGACTCATTCAGTCTGGCCTAAAGAATCCCTGTACGCCACTTGTTTAATTAAAGAAATTTGAAAAAAACCTTTAGCTTGGCTTGTATTTTCTTCTTTTTTAACTTTTCACAATACTCCATTTCGCATTTAAATAACAAAGACGTGCTGTTAAAGAAAGAACTTTGCATTTGATGCGACAACAATAACAGCGCAGAAAACGAGACACAACGAAAAGAATATAAATTGCTTATTTAATTTTAATTAGCTTATCCGAAAGAAAAAATAAACAGAAAGGGCATAAAATTCAGCTTCACCTCTTCTTTAATTCTCCTTTATTTTGGAATTTTTGTTCAAAGATTAAGCCGGGGAAATTCTCCTATTCTCAATAATTTGCAACAGAATTTGAGCTCACAAAAATCACATTTTTGTTCGTATAAATTAAATTTAAAGTAAATTCTAAAATTAAACTTGTTCTCATGTACAATGTAATGTTTTGATTGAAGACGGATGTTCGATTGTACAAAACGATTAAAAAGTTTCAATAGTAAGCGCCGCATCTCGTCAGAACTCCGAGCGATCGAAAGAAATCCACTAGGAATTTAGGGAAGCAATTAAGGATCAACACAAAGCTACCAAACTCAAGAAACATTAATTTAACTTTAATTGAAATGAAAAAGTAATTTATTCAATTAATGTGACTTGAAAAAAGTCATCTGCAATGCCAAACCTATAATAATAGGCCATCGATTTTGGGCCACCCTGTATATGAGATTGACGGTTTGCAAAATCCCATGGGAGGATTTGATTATTGGAGAATTTAAACATTTATTACTCACACGAGTGATACATTTGGACAGGTTACAGCAGTGCCATTCATTCATTCAACGATTAGTAGATTCGTTGGTAATTTACGGCCGTTCAGACATTAATAATTCGATTCAAATAATGAGTTCCAACTCTCCGTCAATCAAATGAAATTACGTTGCCATTACCCAATTTAAAAAAAGTACTCAAAACAAACGTCCGCAATTCTAAAAATTACATTAAGATCTTTCGCACAGTGGTCACTCGATGGCAACGACCAGTGTCCACCAACGATGACTTACTGTAGCTAAGAGACGCAGCCAACAGCTGTTTAGTATCTAAAAGAAGAGACACTGCGAGAATCGAGCGCCAGCTTGTGGCTGCGACTAGTGTCCACCCGTTATTAAAGGCCAATGCGCTAAGGCGCAACGTCATACAAAGTAGTCTACATACGGAACTGTCTGTTTTTTAATCTTATAACTGAGGTACTTATAAGTACTGCAAAATTATTTTTTTTTTGATAGCGGATTCTTGTAGAAGATGCATAGACAAATGCAACCTCACGAACAACTAATTACTTTTATCGTTTATCGTTGGGTAAGTTAAAAAGAAGGAATGAAAAATAAGCAAAAATTGTAACGCCCTATTTTTCAAACTTTGTAAATGTCATTTACCTTTCTTATACGTATTCTTCTGTCGCGTCGTCACGCAATATCGAATAAAAGGAATAAAAAAAAAATTCGAAACTCGACAAGAACTACCCTATCACGCAATGTACAACTGTCCTCTAATGAATATTACATTTTATATCAATAAAACATAAGGTAAGAATATAAATCTAAAGAAAATGATAAAAAAACACATCTAATAATACCGAGTGTTTTCGTATTAGTGGCAAATCACAGCCACCACGGCCACAAACATACTCGGAAATTCCGTCACATTCAAACACAAAACCATTAATCTCCAGTAGAACTGTGTGCTTTCTAATAGTTAACGTTTCATTCATCAATACCTTCGTCAGGTTTATTTTTTAATTTAAAACGCGAATGAAGTACTGGAGGCGCAGTTTCCGCGATCATTTGAAAAATTCACAAATCATTTCGGGGGAACAAGGCTTCGAAAATCCCCGTGTGTTCATCCAATTTCATGCCAAGTTAAGAGTACGACCTACTTTTAAGATATCGATGTTCGTATATGGAAAATTCGTACGTATAATTTATAAACGTACGACGAACGTATTATGTGCATACGTCAGGTAAGGAGTTTATTAGGAAAGTTAAACGTACTCGAATACAAAGTTGAGAACGCTTCAGAAAGGGCACTCCTCATAAACGACGGTTGGGCAGAAGGACAGATCCTTCAACTGAAGGATCGATGAGCATAAAAGATTCAATCTGGACACTCCGTATAACATATTTCAGTTTCCTTATAGAAACACAGCAACCCTTAATGTTAATTATATATATATATTAATTCAACAAACAAGCCACCCTTATTACACACCTGTCACCACCATACAACAACTTACCAGAAATTCCACCACGAAACGTGTTCGTCCATCACAGAGGTACATAGGTAACCAACCAACCAATTCAATTACCATATGGTGAAAATCGTGGTCATCCTTTTCTGTCCCGCCAAAAGTACCAGGGCGGACCTGCACACAGACAAGAACATCGTAATCACCTTCATTGTGTCTTTTTGGATTGTTTTTTTTTTATTGGGTCTTTACTTGCTCTTGTATTGGTGCTTGTGGATTCCGTAGGTATTTAGAAGAAAGACTGATAAGACAGGTGAGTAGAGGTATATATTTATGGAAAAGAGAAAGAGAGAGAGAGAGAGAGACAGATAGATTTTATATAATATAGAAAGAGAGAAAGAGAGAGATGTGATGTTGTCTTGTCTGTGTGCAGGCCACGCAGTTGTTGTAAAGTGGTGACTGATTTATTATATAAACATACTGCAAAAGTTTATATTATATAAATGGTCGTAAGGTGACTTATATAGTGTGTTCTTTTTTCTTTTTTTTTATTAGATAAATATTTTTTTTTGCATATGTCATTTCTGTTGTTGTCGTGTGTGAACCGTGTGAATAAAGTAAATTAGTTGAGTAGTATCTCACATAAAAAATATATATACGTATAGGAATACAGCGTATTAACAAAAAAAAAATTCAATTCATATTTAAACATTTGCAATTTCATGTTAAATATTTAAAAAAAACGATAATAATTGTAGATTTCTGAAACAAATTTCTATTTATGAGGCGAGTTTCAGATGAGCCAATATAAGCCTCATCTAGTCGAACCATTCAAACGAGTATACGAAAGAGTAAAGCAAATAAAAAATTGAAAAATTCATGCGCAATTACAAGATCTACAGTTATCTTATTTTATTAATTAATGCTGCTATCATTAAAATTTATTAATTACGAAGAAAGCAATTTAAAAAACAATTAATTACTATCTAGATACAAGCAATAGAAAACGTTACAGATAATTTTGATTTGTGGCCTGAGTCTCAAATGCAATTTTTTAATACTTTAATTGATCAATTTTCAAGGACTATTTAAGAAAAAACACCCCCCAGTTCCCAGATACTGCTTACTACCCAGATACAAGCGCCGGGAAAATTTACATTTGCACCAAATGTATTCTATTAAATTTTAAGGGTACTGGCTGCTAGACTAGTAAATGTATCGAGGGTGGTATGCATAAAGCATTTCCGTCGGTCCAATTCCTCGCTCAATGCCTACAACTTCCGGCGAAATTTCAAACCAGGAACACGTTCCGCGAGATTCGAAAACTTTCTTATTCGTAGAATACCGACAGAAGAATTATAATTTCAGCTAAAAAGGATTTTATATGCTTTTAACATACTGCATATCTATATAAGACGTAGAATAAATAAATAATTATTTCCGTATATTAAATAACCACAATAAAGATAGAACCCATCAATGTAGTGGGATAAATAAGCGTCTATTTAACTTTTAGCAGAACCTTAATACATTCCAGCGTATTTCGGTTGGAGGAGAACTGATAAGTGCCATTTAGACACTAACAACCTCAATTTACTTCAAAGATAGCCTTTGTTTATGAGGAAACGTTTACTGAAAAGCTAAGAGCATCTCGTGCATCTACGTATAATAATTATCTTGTGTTTCTGCGAATGATGTCATAACTATGTATATTAGAGGCGTCTAAAGCGTAATCATCTTTCGAACTTTAACCACGTACCACTAAATTTAATGTATCATTTCAAGTGGAATTTATTACGCTTGTTTTTGGCTACTAATATAGGTATGTTTAATGCAAGTGCTGAGACATTCCAGGCCCGCCCGTGGCGAAGTCTACTCGATGCGGCTACCAGTCACAGCCACAAGTGGCTGGACGCAGCCGCCAGTCGCAGTTACAAGTGGCTATGCGTGGCCACATGTCTGCTATACTAGAAACACTCGGCTTTAACCGTCCTCTGTCGATAAATGTGGCCCGAATCAAACAAGGAAGACGAGTCACCGGTTCGACTTGAATTGTGCGCTAGATTGATTCACAGAGCCGGTGGTCTCGCCGAATCACGCGTCGCGTGGTGTGAAAGCCGCCCAACGCCTGCACTATGTTTGAACCAAAAGTCGAAACTTAAGAATTAGCCTTTAATGTCATACGCACAAAATGCAAGACAAGAAACTGCTGGAAAGACTCCAACGTAGTTTTTAAACGCTTTTCTGCAATACAAATAAGTCGTTGAGTTACGGTAGTATTTCGGAAACGAGTGCCATAAATCTAATTCTGACAGTCCCTTAAATTCTCGGATAGAATTATTTTAACATTATTAAATAATAATAGCAATACGTGAAAGGAATACTATACGAGTAAGTCCCTTTATCCGATGAAATTATAGCATGTAATTTGTCAGCTTGTCATAAATAAAAGAAAAATCTATCCACCGTTTGACAAATGAAACTTGCCAAAATAACTTATTCTAGAATAACTACCTACGATATAAACAACACCGAATATTATTTACTTATTTGTTTTTTTATCATGTATAATGAATCGAACTGCGAATCGAATTCTTCTTGCGGTAGAGAATTCGACTGTTCATTGTACGCTACTAGGCAGTTCGCCGCGCCTTGCTAACACGAGCACATTTGTACATACGCCTCGCTGGCGGCAGAACATCTGCACGAGAATACCAACGAAGTAGGACGAAACGAGTCAATGCTGAACCCTAATGCCGCCGAAGTACCGACTCTAAACGGACATAGTTCGCCTGTTCTCTGTATGCTAGTAGAATCTACACAGTTCACTAGTGATGTAAAAAAAGTAACTATTCGTTACAAAGTATTCGTTTATTGTCTGGTTTCGTTACTAGTATACTAATACGTTATTTACCGAGAGCTAGTTCAAGTCAATTAGTAGGTACTAGGTATTCGCCATGTGCGAAGTCATCGTAGGGGAAATGAAATCAACTGAACGTTTGCGTTCGCAATTGTAAGCAAATACATGCCCCGCGCACCGAAATTTTATGTTTGCATTGCATCCTCGCGCTTATTTCTTAAGTATTTTTAATTAATTTTATACCATTCGAAAGCTCTATCTTTGTAGATTCCAAATCTGTAAAGATCCTAAATTAAATGTTATAAACAAAAGCGACGGAATTTGTTCAAACGAAACGTACGCGAAAAGTGCAGGCAGAAATTGAGCATGCGGCAAACTTTTTTATTTTTAGAGATAGGTGGGGTATTAATCGAGACAAAATGTAGGAAATGAATCAAGGAATTTTTTTTATTTGAAACATTTTTCGATAAAACGTGTAGTTTATGAAAAAAATAGGTTAAACTTGCACCATTGAATCGTCTCTTTCGCGCGCACCGCTACCGATGGATCACGCCGCAACTTAATGTATAAAATGTAACGAGAATACTTTATCTATCCGTACGCCTACGGCCTAGGTACGTCAAAAACGAATAACGATTGCTAATTCGTCCTTCTACACGAGTAAGGAGAAGTAACGTAGCGAAATAACGAATATCAAGTAACGAATACTAACAACGAAAATAACGAATCGTTCCAAATACTCAAAAGTAACGATATTTTACATCACTACAGTTCACATTTGTACAGCATACATGCGCCTCGCTAGCAGCGCTATTATGTAGCAAAATATCTGGTGGTGGTATTACAAATCGCCTCGACTTGCCTCGCTTACGTTCTCGTGCAGGTGGACAGTCGCTTTAAAAATGAGCTAATGACGAATGAATACGTTGATGCGAGCGAGGCGTAAGTAAAAAAGTTGACGTCGAGGCGGGACTGCCTGGAGACGTACGGTGAACAACCGTAAACTCTGAAATTATTCTTCAAATTTATACTTCTGCAATATCTACGTTGAGGAGTGCATATAAATTTCGAATCTAAAAATGCACTTTTATGTATGACGACCATTCAGTCGCTTCGTCATTGTCTTCAACGGCATCATGTAGTAATTCCGCACGTTCCGAACGCCGTTCGGGTCGCTTATTCAATGTCAGCCGGAGGATTAACGTAATATTTTTGAATGAATTATTAGGCGGTCCAAACTTCAAAATCGCGTGGTAAATTTTGGAAATTGCCGCGCAAAAATGCAGCAGCACCAGTTGGGAATATATTATCTATGTGTAGTGGCACCTAAATCACTTAAGCCGTTTAATCTGGTAAATGTCAACAAAATAATTAGGTGATTAATGACCGTAAATAAGTGAGAACATTTTTTTTTTGGCACGGATTTAATAGTTTACTAAGTTTTGGCAAATTTTTGGGGAAAAGATATAAACATTTACGACCAGTGACTCACAGCAACCATTAATTATGTACCGGGTGGTGTCATGATTTCTTATAACTAAGTACATATATTTTTTTTTTGAAATACTTATATACAACTTATTTTAAAAATAGCATGTTAAATATATTTGTTTGATAGCTTAATTTGGATTAAATGAATGAAAACGGAAATTTATAGTATATCCATAGTCACTTGAAAATATCATAAATTCAGCGTCTCTACAAGGTTTGTCCATTAATTGTTAATACATAAAGGTTTTTTTAAAATAGTAGGGCATGTACTGCCTTGAAAGACGGCACGTGTTCGACTAACCGGTTTTTATATAGTTTTCATGTGAGATTAGAAAAACTATACTCAGTATTTTCTCAAACTTCGTGTACTCTTGCACTAGTTCACAATCGCAGAAATTTATTTGAGAATCAAAACAAAAAACAGGTATTGATCTTCGTCATTACTTACATATTATTCGCAGAAACAGAGGCCAAATTCAAAATACAACCAACTAACACCGAGTCATAACAAACGGTAGTAAAAAACAGCAGCAGTAATAATGTCGAATTAGTCAGTAATAAAGACATCTCTATTAACAACAATAGAACAGATAAATATCAGTTTGCGGTTCTTTTTTTTTTATTTTACTTACATAAGTTCATGGTCAATGGAATTTCTATTCGTGATCATAACAATGTAAGAAGTAGCCGAAATAAAATGATGATGTCAAAGAAGACAGCTCATTTGCATATAAAAAAAAGAAAAAGGAATGTTAAAAGCGAATGCTTTTTATCTCAGTTTCGATCCCTAAAATTAAATGAAATGATGGCTAATTTTAGAAAAAATACTAATTCTTTATTATTCTTTTGGCAACAGCCTTTGTATGTTGTAGTTATTATAGTTTATTACTGGACGTTCCCATTTCATTATTTTCTATTTCAACCCGTACGTATCTAAATTTTTTATGTAGGTACCTCGTAAAAATATAGTAAAACTTTGCACTTTCTTTTTATCAAATTTTAGACCAATGGCTCTCATATCCTTCTTAGGTATGTACCGCATCTAAATGAAATGATAATACTTTCTCTCATACACGTTTTGTGTCCTTATAATCTACTTTTAAAAAGTACAGTTTTCCAGCCTATCTGTGGGGCCCACAGCGGCTATAAAAGCGTAGAGTACTTGCATTACGACTTGACTATAATTACCCGGAAGTACTATTGTCTATGTATTGATTATATTATTAACAAAAAATTGACTACTTTAATATTTGTATAGCTATCAAAAAAGTTTTTCAGTTCGATTGTGTGGTCTTAAGCAAACGAGCCGTTAAATCTGGAATAAACAACAAACAAATTTTGTACTGTTATTGAACAAAATGAGTAAGTGAGGCGTAAAACTTTTAAGTGCCATTTGCATGCCGTGTTCGAACGTTGCGTATGTAGGTAATCGAGCCCAACGTTACGTTGTAAACCGTTAAAACGTAATTTCCCAATTAATTTATGTTTACCTCCGAACAATCGCCAACTAATTGCTGAAATCGTAAAATAAACTCTTCAGATGCTCCCTAATTAAACTTTTTTTAAGATTATACAAAGACAACAAATAATGTAAATATGTTCAGAAAAATTATTTATAAAAGACTAAATTTAACATTACGATAAGAATAAAAAATTAACAATATCTATTTCCAAAAATCATCGTATTCCACTTGGTCCTTTGATAGACCTGTTTCCCTTTCTTACCCCCCAAGTATCTATGAATACAACAATATATAGTATACAACGTCTCCTGAGGAAGTTGACACATGTCGCGAACTGCGGCTTTCCTGCGAGATCTGCCTACCTCTTACTAGAATAAAATGAGAAATCACCGACGACTAAAAAGTACAAATTTCCAAATGTTATAAAAAACAACTGTCTTTTGTCTGCTGGGATTTGTTGTTATTTTTCAAATTTGATAACTGTTAAAAAGAAGAAGAACGACAGTAATTAACAACCGAAGCGGGAAATTTTGTGTGTAATATTAGCCACCCGCGAATCTCTTCCGCAATTAGAAAATATTATTTATGGCCTTTATCTTTTGTAGTTGCATAGCAGGTTCGCATTTATTGCCCGGGTCCCTCCATAACAACCGACTTAAAATAACTCACGTTTAACGTTAATTGCCGCGTTTGCAGGTACTTAAAACTAACTGGCCACCGTGCCCATGTATATCTTGATTTTTCCACGTTCGAATTTATTACGGCCAGTTGTTTGGGGAAAAACCGCACCGCGCCGCGCCGCGCCGTTACGTTACGTTAAATTCCGCCGTTCGAATTATTCTTTGCTCCACCTCCGAACAGGACGAATTGTTAGCAAGTCCAGCTGTTGAGTGACTATTATATACCGTACGTGTAGTGCAACGAATTGCGATAAGAGCTGAGCAGTTAGATTGATGGAACGGAATCACAACAGTGCCCGTTATCGAACGGCTGCAGTTAAGCAACAACTTCATAACGAACCTCTTTAATCACTCTCCCATTAGGATTATGTCAGATCCTTTTTGGCTTTTGTTAATTCCACTTCGTTCCTTCACTTTCTTTTTTAGATATATTTCACGTCCGGTCGAGTAGAGATGGTCGGCAAGGCAGAAGGGTTTGAGAAAGATAACACTCGAAACGTTGTGCAACAACGTCGTAAACTGGGGATAGTAGGTAAGTTATTAAGCAACAGCTATTCACGGCATCTATTAATTCCTACGGTCCACAACAATAATGCCACAGCTGCGACCGATTCCTGTCCCCTTCGGAATCCTCTGCTAAACCCACACATAAATTTCCTAAACTTCTCTTCCGCAAATAACGTATTTACACGCATGCAACCACCGATGGACGTATCGATCGACAGATACACAACACATACATACATAGGTACATATACGTATGTTTAACAATCACTAGTGGCTGCCGCGCATCGTTTGCGCGAGCGACTTGCTACAAGAACGAAGGCGCGGGCACCAGGGAGTTACTATCATAAAACAATTATTTAGAACAGTGATCCACGAGCCGCCTCTGTCTTATAAAACGTATTTAATAATACATTATCAACCAATAAAACAAGGCATGTTCGTTGACGACCTAATAAAGTCCTTTTTGACAGGGTTCTATAGAAAGAATCATTAATATTTCAACCGATCAATAGCTACAAGTAGGCGTATGGACAATATAAAGACGTACATTTCGAGAGTAATTAATTTTTTATGGGTTAAGCTATCGGTACTGTATAGGTATCGTTAAATAAAAATAATGATACGAAATATCATTATTATATTGATTCATTAAGTCAAGTCGTGGGATGAAGAATTTGCAATTAAAAGTCGTAATACTCCATATTTTAAGAAAACAATTGTACGGACGATTACGTTATGCTTGAACGGTTGCATATATTCTATGGCAACAACATGTACGTAGATTTAGAAACAAGTCTCACATTAGTTCCAGTTTTTTATTTTAATACTTCTACAAACTTTGGAAGCAAATTTGAATGTTAAATCATGAACTCTGAATAATTAAGTAACTGCCAAAATATTAATATTAATATCATACCCTTAGAATTTCGTGCCTCCACGGATTTTATCAAATAATAATTCCCTTTAAAACTCCGCCTTTCAACAAAATGGAAACGTTACTAACTTGTGCCTTTTCGTCCTATGTTCAGTTACTTTTGTTTGTGCAAATAACATTGAGTTTTCGTATAAGTGCGTGGGGATGGAATTGGGCTGAAAGGGGTGGAACAGGGGGAATTGGGCGTGTATCATTAAATTACAACAAGATTCGTGTTTAATTAACTCTGATGGAATGAAAGGAAATCGTCTCGTCTCGGGCTGTGTGTATTTTCGAGAGAAACCTGTCAACATTCCCATCGCTAATTAACATTGAAATTAGTGAATTAAACTCACGACTCGATTGCGATAGATAAAGATGCATATAACGAGCCCAATGCGCCTAGCGACTCGACTCGACTCGACGCAACTCGATCTACTATTATGACAGATAGGGGAAAACATTGCGAGAAATTAAGGACTAAAACGAGAACAGTTATCATTATTTACGACATACAAGAAAGATGAAGCAGCAGAGGCCGGAGGCTGCAAAGTTAAGATATGACGAATTTAATTTCCACAGAGGACACTATAGAAAATAATAATTACTTATGTATTTTCGTTTTTTAAGAGTACAAATTGACATTTTAAAATTGCTATGTAATATTATAAAAGCGTCGTCTTATATAAACCGAGTGGCGTGACACCAAATGTCGAATAAAAAAAATTGGCATTATGTCGAAAGGTGATTGATTGATAGATCGATCTCACTCCAATATGCATCGTAACAAATAACGGAAAAGACTTTTTAAGACGTGGAAAGTGGATAAGTTGTCCCGTGAAAAATGAGTTTAACAACATCAATAATCCATCCCATAAAAAAAATACATTAAACGTAAAAGGCAAACAAATTATAACTAGAACAACTAAGTAACATTGAATTATTGAGATAAACAATTTACTTGACTCTGATGCTACTTGTTAATAGGGTGAGGTTTGCATAAGGGGTGAAGTCCATTAGTTTAGAATAACTGACTGAAAATATTTGCTGACAAAATATAATTTCTCCAATAAAGATTTTTATATGAAGGCAATTTCATGTTTAAAAACAATTGGACATGATTTAATTAAAGGAAACAAGCTTCACCTTTCGTATTCTCCTATAACTCTGATCGTTATTGTTACAAACCATTTAAAAAAAGATACAATCTGACTACCAGAAGCAATAACCAACAGCTATCGTGTCTACGGAAATTAGTTAGAATCACGCAAAATTTTGTTCTGTTCGTGAATGAAAAAAACCAACTGCATCTAAATAAATATAATACGATACCGAAAGAGTAATACAATGGAATAGGTCTCTTAATTTTTTAAGTACAATTTGCTAAGATCAAATAGCAAAATTACAACCATTTGAAAAATATAGCCCTTCTTTTCAATGTTATTCTTATAGATTATCCCAAATCAATCCTATTTTTTTGTGAGTAGTACCTACATTTTGCTAATTTGCTAAGATCAAATAGCAAACTTAGAAGTAGGTACCTATTTGAAAACGAAATTGTTCTTCTTTTCAATGTTATACAAATTGTCATAAAATTCCATGAGATCCTCTTTCCTATTTTTTTACGTTAGAAGTGGGTACCTACATTTTACTAATTTGCTAAGACAAAATAGCAAACTGAGAACTATTTGAAAAAGAAATGGCTCTTCTTTTCACCGTTAATCATACACATTGTCACAAGATTCGATGAGATCTTCTATCCTAATGTTTTAAGTTAGAAGCACCTACATTTTGCTAATTTGCTAAGATCAAACAGAAAACTGAGGACCATTTGCAAAAGAAATTGCTCTTCTTTTCAATGATAATCATACGGTCTGTCACAAAATTCGATGAGATCCTCTATCCTAATTTTAAAAGTGAGTAGTACCTACGTTTTACTAATTTGCTAAGACAAAATAGCAAACTGAGAACTATTTGAAAAAGAAATGGCTCTTCTTTTCAACGTTAATCATACACATTGTCACAAGATTCGATGAGATCTTCTATCCTAATGTTTTAAGTTAGAAGCACCTACATTTTGCTAATTTGCTAAGATCAAACAGAAAACTGAGGACCATTTGCAAAAGAAATTGCTCTTCTTTTCAATGATAATCATACGGTCTGTCACAAAATTCGATGAGATCCTCTATCCTAATTTTAAAAGTGAGTAGTATCTACGTTTTACTAATTTGCTAAGACAAAATAGCAAACTGAGAACCATTTGAAAAAGAAATAGCTCTTCTTTTCAACGTTAATCATACAGATTGTCACAAGATTCGATGGGATCTTCTATCCTAATGTTTTAACTTAGAAGCTCCTACATTTTGCTAAATTGCTAAGACCAGACAGAAAACTGAGAACTATTTGAAAAAGAAATTGTTCTTCTTTTTAACGTTAATCCTATAGATTAACACAAAATTCGATGAGATCCTCTATCCTAATTTTAAAAGTGAGTAGTATCTACGTTTTACTAATTTGCTAAGACAAAATAGCAAACTGAGAACCATTTGAAAAAGAAATGGCTCTTCTTTTCAACGTTAATCATACAGATTGTCACAAGATTCGATGAGATCTTCTATCCTAATGTTTTAAGTTAGAAGCACCTACATTTTGCTAATTTGCTAAGATCAAACAGCAAACTGAGAACCATTTGCAAAAGAAATTGCTCTTCTTTTCAATGATAATCATACGGTTTGTCACAAAATTCGATGAGATCCTCTATCCTAATTTTAAAAGTGAGTAGTACCTACGTTTTACTGATTTGCTAAGACAAAATAGCAAACTGAGAACCATTTGAAAAAGAAATTGCTCTTCTTTGCAACGTTAATCATACAGATTGTCACAAGATTTGATGAGATCTTCTATCCTATTTTTTTTACGTTAGAAGTAGATACCTACATTTTGCTAATTTGCTAAGATCAAACAGCAAACTGAGGACCATTTGAAATAGAAATTGCTCTTCTTTTCAATGAAAATCACACGAATTGTCACAAAATTCGATGAAATCGTTTATCCTAATTTTCTAAGCGAATAGTACCTACACCTTGCTAATTTGCTAAAATCAAATAGCAAACTTTTGAACCATTTGAATAAAAAATACAGTTCTTCTTTTCACTGTTATTCTTATACATACATTGCTATAAAATTCGACTAGCTACTTTTAAGTACTTGTATTAATTCCTGCCTTAGGAAAATAAACTATTGTATTTGTGCTACCTAAGGAAAAAATTTTTTAGCGAACCAATGTAAAAATAATTTGTAATTTTTCTCGTAGGTACATAGGTAGGTGCGTATGTAGTACTCTAACAAAATGTTTGAACATAAGAAAACGAACTTGTATACATACACACATATACACAATACGACCGTATTTTTAGCTGACGTTTGACCTGATTTAAATTTCGTTGCAAAAAAATTCCGCAGCTGCCACCGTATGGTTTAAGGCTGACGCTGCATGTCACCGTTTCGGCGTCAATTTGTTTCTGTTTACGGTCAGCAATGAAGAGATAAAGTGCGTATTAAAAATTTAGCGGCAATTGCACGTTAGTTCTTTTTTAACGAAATTTATTACCTATACCTACTCTCTCTTTTGAACAACTTTAATCGTGCTTCATGAAGATAAAAGTAAAAAGTGACTGATACTTTTTAATTGTGAACTTAAATTTGTTTACATCAAACAAACCGACACAGAATAATCGATTTCTCTTATATTTGTGTTGACAAACCCTAAAAACTTTATCTAGATATAGGTATACGTATGTGCACATCTGCCAGAAGAAGAAAATATCATAAACACTTTTTTAATTAGACGTCTCTCTTTTGCTAAATATGTAAACTTTGAACAGGTCCTTTCCCCGCTTTGTAAGCATTCATTAGTGGCAGACAGAGGAGGTGTAGGACGCAAAAGAGATGAGGAAAGAAAAAAAATTGAAGCGCTTTTTCTTCAACCCGCGTTTGCATTTTAAAGGCAAATAAAATATTTTGGCAGCAGCAGCTCTGCAGGCTCTCATTGTTCGCAAAAGGTATAGCGTGACTATTTTTAGCACCACTCATTTTTAATCGCAACGTATCCTCCACAATCATCCCTAATTCTCACGTTACATTCTCGTTTCTTTTTTGTGTATTTATTCGTTTGAAGAAAATGTGCTACCACATAATAAACGTTACAAAAAAAAGTGCGATTTGATTATAAACGTTCAACTTAAAATTTGAATATTTTTAAATTAGATCAGAAACACCCTGTATTACCCCTTTCGACGTTTTTATACATTGAAAAGCTTTGTTAAATTTGTTTTTGTGCAATACATATGTGTAACCACTAGCAATACCATAAACTAATCGTTAATACAAATTAATAATTACCTATATGTACGTATCTAGTTAGCGCTATTACTATTCCCTAATGTTTAATTTACGTCCAAATTTATTAGAGTCCCTAAATCAATATTTACGCAATCCATCGGATTTCATAATCTCATTTATCAGCCAGAGAATATTTTTATTGGCGCAAACAACGAATGTACAATTTGTATCAAAATAAGTAAGTGTAAATTTGGATTTGGATTTTGACAGTGTATCATGTCATAGTGTTCTGTAACCAAAATATGTATGTCGAAAAGAAAAATAATATGCTCAATACGGATAAATACAAAACGAAACATTGAAACATAAAACTCACCCATAGAAACTGTGTAGTCCCAACTCTCTGAATCATTCTTGTGAACGTTCAATTTTTCTGGCTGCAAAGAAAACAAAAAGTAATTATACAGCGGAACAATTAGACGTACGGGGGGGGGGGGAGCACGCGGAAGAAGCTAAAGAGGACGGGGAGTAGGAAAGATGAGGAAAGAGAGAGGGAGAAGAGATAGACGGGAGGAGATGGCAATGGAGAGAAGATAAGGAGAGAGGAGAGTGGTGGAGGTGGGGGTAAATAATGGAGACAGAGAGAGAGTGAGAGAAGGGGGAGAGACAAAGAGCTTAGCGCCTATAGAAGTTTTTTGCTTCAAAATATTAAATTATGGAAAATGAAAAACAATCGAGAACTTTATCTAGCTGCAGGGCTGCAAAGGAAGCTAATCGGTGTAATTAACAAAACAGAATACAGATGAAACCAACAGGAATGGCAATTAAAAGTTTTACGGATTCCGCAGGCAAAGTCCAATTTCAACGAAGTTTCTGTGACAATAAATAGATAGTATTGTAGAGTTGACACTGAACTCGATTAAATCATTAGATAATAACGTTATTTACACCGACGCAGCGCGGATTGAAAAATCAATTACAATTCGTACTTCAAGATTGAAACTTTAAAAATCGTCCTGCCACTTTAATTTTAACTTCGTAGACTAACGAAAAATGTCTGTTTTATTGGAGAAATAAGACATTGTTCATAATCGAAATTTTACCTGAGTAGTTTAACAACTAAGTAATCGACTTGTAATATGGTTTTTAGCTCCTTAAAATGTTTGTTTTTTACAAAATAATTTATTGGATAATAGTTATATATCAAAATGCTATTTTAAGCGTTGAGCACTTGAGCAGCTCTTACATACTAAAGATAAAGTGACGTAAGCATGGGGAGGCTAATGACCGGTACGCCCACTTCATTATTGACTTGTTATTTTCGATTGTTGCTCCAGACTCCACTTTAGGGTCGGAACGCTCTGGGAAGGCATTCGCTGATGTAATGTCGTCTACTTATAATAGTATAATCGGCTAGGTACGTGCGTTACATTCGTTCGCAGCCAGCATGCTCTTGTCTTCTCGTCTGTATGACAAAGAAGAATTTTTTCTACGCCGCCTGCCAAATAGTCGCAGCCTCCGATGAGCGTGAAGAATCTCGTACGGCGACTCGACTCGATTCGACGCGACGCGACCGTTTTAATTGGCATAAAATGAATACGACCGTTAATTCCGCAAATATTTATTTTTGTCGCGTGACATTTAAAGATCGTTTGCTATACGGAAAACGAACGGCACAACGGCTCACAATATCCGAAATAAACAGGATACTGCACCTATTTGAAGCGGGTAATAATTCAGAAAAAAGAAACAAAAACAATGTACATATACTTAAAGGTACTGTTATCGCTTGGAGAACGAGATACAAAGTTTCCATACTGATGAGAGACAGTAGATACTAACTACCTCGCTCGATGAACGAGTAACGTCTCCATAGCGATAAGAGATATAGAGTCGCAAGCCAATTGATAAAAGAGATGGAAAGTATCGATGAGAAAAGAGAAGGGACACTTCAAGCAATGAGTGAGAAACAACGTCTCTATATAGCGATAAGAGAGGTAGAACCCCCACTCTCCGTAGCGATGAGAGGGACAGAGGCGCTTGCCACGAATAAAGAACCACCTCGCTCGAGAAATGAATGTTACGTCCCCACTCTCCATAGCGATGAGAGAGATAGAGTCGCAAACCAGGTGTAACGCACCATCTCAATCGATAAAAGAGATGGAAAGTGTCGATGAGAAAAGAGAAGGGACACATAGCGATAAGAGAGGTAGAACCCCCACTCTCCGTAGCGATGAGACGGACAGAGGCGCTTGCCACGAATTAAGAACCTCCTCGCTCGAGAAATGAATGTTACGTCCCCACTCTCCATAGCGATGAGAGAGATAAGAGTCGCAAACCAGGTGTAACGCACCATCTCAATCGATAAAAGAGATGGAAAGTGTCGATGAGAAAAGAGAAGGGACACATAGCGATAAGAGAGGTAGAACCCCCGCTCTCCATAGCGATGAGAGGGACAGAGGCGCTTGCCACGAATAAAGAACCTCCTCGCTCGAGAAATGAATGTTACGTCCCCACTCTCCATAGCGATGAGAGAGATAGAGTCGCAAACCAGGTGTAACGCACCATCTCAATCGATAAAAGAGATGGAAAGTGTCGATGAGAAAAGAGAAGGGACAGATAGCGATAAGAGAGGTAGAACCCCCACTCTCCATAGCGATGAGAGGGACAGAGGCGCTTGCCACGAATAAAGAACCACCTCGCTCGAGATATGAGATGTTACGTCCCCACTCTCCATAGCGATGAGAGAGATAGAGTCGCAAACCAGGTGTAACGCACCATCTCAATCGATAAAAGAGATGGAAAGTGTCGATGAGAAAAGAGAAGGGACACATAGCGATAAGAGAGGTAGAACCCCCACTCTCCATAGCGATGAGAGGGACAGAGGCGCTTGCCACGAATAAAGAACCTCCTCGCTCGAGAAATGAATGTTACGTCCCCACTCTCCATAGCGATGAGAGAGATAGAGTCGCAAACCAGGTGTAACGCACCATCTCAATCGATAAAAGAGATGGAAAGTGTCGATGAGAAAAGAGAAGGGACACATAGCGATAAGAGAGGTAGAACCCCCACTCTCCATAGCGATGAGAGGGACAGAGGCGCTTGCCACGAATAAAGAACCACCTCGCTCGAGAAATGAATGTTACGTCCCCACTCTCCATAGCGATAATAGAGACAGAGTAACATACGCAGTGTAATGCATGAATGATGAATGAGATGTAACGTCTAAACAGCGAAGACAGGGACAGAATCTCTAGCTTCTAACCTTTTCAAAGAAAACTAAAAGTGATATAGACGAATTCGCTCTTATTTATTAATCTATTAAACAGAGTTGGTACATATGCATATTAATTACAGTTACTCTATTGATATAAAAATTGCTTTTACGCTTTGTAGTGTGACTTTCTGTATCAATATTTGACTTCAGCCATTAACTTATTTCGCATGATTGTCTGTGTATAAGTCGCGACCGTTACCGAAGAAGGAACATAATAAACGACTTCATAAACATTACTCACAAGCGCCGGTATGTGAAGTACGAAGATGTAGAGGAAATGAAAAAAAGAAAATGAAATGGAAAACGAACGCGGTCATTAAAGTCACCGAATGACCGAAAGAGATGGCGACGTTGAAAAAATTGCAGTGAATTTAAGCGAAAACGACGCCCACCCGATGACAAAAATACAATTTCAAATTGGCAAATGGTACAATGTAAGACATTTTATTTCCATCCACGTAAAGAAATAATATCCTTATATTAAAATTTCTAAAAATTTCCTCGTAGCAATAACGATCCAATTAATGTTTTATATTGTTAGACATAATGTACTGGCGGTCATTTCGTAAATAATTAATAAACAACTAGGTACCTAAGTACATTCGTGCGTTTTTTCTTGGTAATTAAATTTCATTTTTCCTCGAAATGATTTATGCATTAATTTCAATAAATGTACAATATCTGTCCACAGTAGATAACACGTAACGTTCTACTTGGCCGTTAATTACAGAATTATATATATTTATTTCAAAACATCGATCAATAAATATTTTTGTTCGAATATTAGCTCAAGCTTCTACCTATTTGATTTTAATTACAAATAAACGCAACACGTTTCGAAAAATGTATTTCACTCTTCCATCCCATTCAACAACTTTAATATTCTCTTGTTTCTATACACGTCGTATTTTATTTTAAAAATTATACGTATACATTCTAAATGCGGTAACTTCTAATTTTTTTTTTATTATTATTATTTTAGCGTTTAGAACTGTTCCGTATATTTTCGTGACCATTACATTGTGTAAACGCGCCCAGATGTGTCGTTAAAATTTTGCAGTATTCTTTTCCGGTTTGTACAGCTGCCTTTAATAACTTGTGCGTACGATGTAAAAAAAACTAGGAACGATACGGTTGTTGCATCGGTGATTTCACGCTCACGCAACGATAATTGGAAAAATTAACGTTAACGATACAAAGCAAAACAGAAAAATCAGCGTACATGGCATACGTATCTGATTAAAATACATGTTAAACGCTAGCGAACATGAATGACACAGAAGCACAATAATGAAAACATTCTGTAAATTAATTTCCCCATAATTAGTGTCACATGTGGGCAGATCCACATATGCGAACTGTATGTGATAAAAGCGCTCGCCAGAAGTATAGAGAGGTAATGTTCTGCATCTCATTCTAATCGCGCCTGAGGTGCGCACTCGCCGTTGACGGTATCGATTCGACCTAAGACGAGTTCCCCCCCCCCCATGATATCGATTGCGCCTGAGGAGCTCTCGTCGTTACGTTAATAATATCGATTGCGCCCGAGGCTAATTCTCGCCTCTAAAGGTATCGACTGCGCCCGAGAGAAGTTCTCGCTTCTAAAGGTATCGATTGCGCCTGATCGTGAGTGGAGGTTTCTCTGCTGATAGCTAACCATTATTGATCATTCTCGTTGTTGTGATCTTATCATGAGTTGCATCTCGTAGGTACTTCATAGAAAACATGTTGTTAGACTGTACATTGTAAGAGCATGATACTGAAAATTCTAAACAATTCATCACGCTACCTGGAGCGAATGGCAGTGAAAGATCTTTTTCTAGTGTGTGTGTACTTTAGTCGTTTTATTTTTCCTTTTGCTTTTCCCTACCTTTCGCAATTATCTCGTCACCGCTGTCTGGAGCACTTACCGTTAACAAAAATAATTCACTGACTACATCATTTCTCCTCATCATCACTTAATTCCTTACGTCTACGTTTACCATCTGTAAATTTATTTGCCCTATTCTACTATAAAATAATCTAGAAAACTGACACTGAATATATCAGGAATGAAACTGAAAAAAGATATGTAAAACCCATCCAGATTTGGATTGATTGTATAAATAGAGTAATGTCGTCCCATTTAAATAAAATTGAGTAAATGTACTGTCGCTGGTAACCCGTGGGCAATTTAAATTAGATGGACGGAATGCATCGCGCGAAGTGGTTTATAATCACCTTCGGTTCGCGTTCGGTACGTTCGAGATCGTTGCATTTTCTACCTAAATCCGATTCCGCGGCAGGATGATTCATAATTTTAGACGTTGGCCAAGGTCCAGGAGACGGACGGGGACCGACAGGTATTCGGGAATCTGAATACTCTGGCCAAGGCGCGTATAAAGAATGGGGAGTTATTGCAAACGATAATACACCCGCTTACTCACGTTGATTTTCTTCAATAAATCAACAACGCGTCCGACGACTTTGTCAGATTTAGACAATTTATGCGAATAAGAGCCGGTTCCTATTCCATTTAAGACCGCGAAAATTTACATATCGTACAGGGTCACAATTTCATACTGCATTTTAACAATTAGTGATTGCAGTTGTTGATAATAAAACAGAATTAAGAGAAAATTCAAAAAGTCCTCGAAGAACATTCATTCTTTCAGGAGTGATCACAATACAAATTCAACAGACTGATATTAAGTATAAATGATATAGTGGAAGAAACAAGAAAAAACCTCAACTGAAATCAAGAGTCTTTGACTGCCTCCAATACTTCTAATACCAAGTTTTGAAATGGGATACCCTGTATATAAATCTACAAATATCTATAAATAAATACATATCCTTAAGTTAATTTCTTGTGACGACCGCGTCGTTCGTGCACAGTTATGATTTATTTCCACCGTCCACCTCGTTTAATTTTAGTCCATTCTAATGAAGCACTTTATCATCTACTGGAAGTACGAAAATACATAACATTCGAACCTGACCAAATGTGGTTATTTTACGTCTAAACTTATTATGTCGAACTGCACCCAATATGGCAAGTTGCACCAAATGTCACAATTTGCACCAAATGTCACAAGTTGCACCAAAAGAGACGAGTTGCACCAAATTTGGTGCAACACACTAAATGTAATAAGTAAAGTACCCATTTAAGAAGCACAAAACTATTTTAAAATAATCAGTGGCAAGTATACGAACATTCGATTCTGCAGTTGAAGCAATGAAATTGATTTTTTTACAGTCTCAATCCAACAAAATGATGAGAATGACAAAAGAGCAAATATATGTAAATGACGAACGAGAAAAATTTATTAAAGTATTACCATAAAGTTGAAAGTTACCTCGTTCGCGTTAATTAAAAGTGACAATGGCAGTCGATTCTCCAAAAGGACGAATTCGGCCACGCATGTATTTGCAAACAAACGACCGTGTTTTAGAAGAGTTTTAATGTCGTCAGGCCCTACTGTTTAATACGTGACGTCCCTTTAAAAAAAAAAACTCATTTTGTTGAGAGACAAAATGTTCTAAATAAAAAAAAAAAAACATTTAACAAGTGTCTACATACATACAATCTGTTCCAATATATTTCAAAAATTTCCTAATGTGTCCAGTAATGTAGGGCACCCTGTATATTTTTGTTTATTTAAAAGTAAGATACCAGAGTAAATCATCCGGTTAATAAATGATCCATTAAACTTTTTGAAACATACCCTCGTTATTTAAATAAATCTGTCTCGTTCATCATAGCGATGGATGTGTATCAATGTGAAAAAAAAATTCCGTCAGTTCGAAAATTTAATTTCACACTTCGCCATAAATAATAGGTAGCAGACAAATTGGAGTTCACCGTTATGTTTTTATTATGAGACTCTTTCCTGGGAGTTTGACTGAAGAAGCGGTCATAAAAAAAGATTTTTTCGAGTCGATAGAACCCAATAAATTTACATAAAATATTCACCAACGAGAATATAAAATACCTTGTCGAGGACAAGCTAATTTCACAAATATAATCATGCAAATTGCACTATTTTGGCACAAAAAGTCTAACGTATTCTAACATCTTCAGCATATATACCTATTTAGTTTTTTTTACCAAAGGATTTTTTTCAGTGCCATTACTAAAAGTAGGCTATTATATATTTTTCTGAATATATTAATAATTAATATGAAAAATATAATATGGCGAAAATTTGCATAGCCACGAACTCTCGTGCAAAAGCTCGTGAAGCAATAATAATGAACAGACTATCTGTCGCGTTAAAAGCCCGGTGCCTATTAAAAAGCTTAGACGACTACGTAATCTCTTACACATTGCGTACTGCTAAGCACATTAGAAATTATGGCTCGAAAGAGGATTTAATGTAAAGCTTGTCCTGGTAGGCAATAAATTGTCTGCGAAAATAAGCGGAGTAAAGACCCAAAATCACGTAAATGCTGCAAATAATTTATTTATTCGGGCAGGAGTTATCATAATAAAATCACTGTGTACCCTTACTTAGGCACAATAGATTGGACTAAAGAGTTTTATTTTATTTTTTGAATTAGTTTTTAGTTCTTTTTAGCAACCTGTAAACGTCCGTCTAAACAGGTTTCACTGTACGCGTTTAAGTCCACTCGCAAAGAACCGGTTCCGCCTTACTAAGTTTCTTGATTGGGATGTAACAGCCAATCTGCTGCCACCAACTGCATTATATAAATTGCACTCGGAATTCCTAATAAGTTACTTGCGCGTTGTACTTGGAAGAGTACACTTCGTTCTGTGAAAATTACAGCGCACAAAATTGCTGTGTTAGTCAGAAAGATTTCATGTTTTAATGACGACGAGAAGTCGCTCTTTTAGTTCAGTTTTATTTGTACAACAATACGTAGTGACATCTTTTCTCTACTTCCCGGCAGAAAAAAAAATCTTAAACGCTGCTGTTGGTCACAATCTATTGTCTTTCGACTCCAGTTCTTGAAGCAAGGTCCGGGTCAATCTGTACATGACCTTATTCTCTGACGTTTTATTTCTAAAAATACCTTACGTAATTTATTGATCGGTTCCGTTCATTCTTAGATAATTTTGTCCCTTTCAATACTTATCTTCTTACTTTACTTTTTTGTACTGCTGTCGATAGGTATACATATAATATTGTCCACAATCTCGGTGTCTTTCAAGGCATACACGTCGACTTGCCGTAGGTGTTATATGCTGGCAATATGCCAAATCAATAATCGAATACCTTCAATTGGTTTCTTACAAATAAAGTTGTCGGTTGATGAAGGTAGAGATTTAAAATACGATTCAAAACGAAAAACGAAAGATGACAAAAAAATCCCATTCCACATGTACATATCAAGACAAGAATCGACTTTATCCTTGAAATTATAAGAAATTGATCCCTCCAATCATACTCTATACTACAGGATGACCCAATTTTTATAAATAATTCCTTAGACAAGGTCTAAATAGATATAAAAGTTATAAATAGAGTCATGACCATAAATTTCAAGGCTCAGTAATTTTCTTTGATTCCTGATTCTAAAAGCGCGTCAAGTTGTATGATTGACTATACCGTCACGATAAGAATCAAAGGTCAGTTAAGGTCATTGCTTGAGACGAAGCACATAAATAACTCCTCATGATCTTCACTGTAACTTTTAAGGCTATTTCAAGGCTTATCAAGGTTTTTAATGGACACACATATTTTAGCTCTAAGTTTTTATGAAAAGGATAAAACGCTAAATCAAGGTGAAAATGTTAAAAGGCCTTGAATTTCAAGGCCAACATAAAATTCGAAGTAATCAACATTAAACTCCTTATTGAAATAAGACAGGGAGAAGAAGAAAAAAACTTCTTAACCTTAAAATATGTTTGAAATTTGACCACAAGTAATGCTATTTTGGGTCAACCTGTATATTTATAACGAATTTTATGCCTGTGATAGAACTTCGAGACGAGAATATTATATGACAGAAGCCAGATATACTATGAATTAATAAAATTTCATCTGAAAATATAAATTCGGTAGGTGCACCCTATGTTAGTATTACATATATATATATATATGTATATATAAAGGAAGCCGGATTCATTAGTATGGATGACTTGGACAAGCCAGTGGTACGTTTGTTGTGTTACAATCCAAAAAATTCCACGTGATAAGAAGAATAATCTTTTTTTTATTATTCATTAGTTAAACGAAACTATATTTTCTTGAAGTGAAAACTTCTTTAAGCGAAAAAAATGTGGATTCCTGTTACCGGACGTCGCCACAACAGACCGATAACGCTCCAGCACTAGACGCTCGCAATACAAATGAAACTTCTATTAACAATTTTGATTTTAATTCTTTTTAAACAAACAAACAAACAAAATAAATAAATAAAATAACATACGATGAATCACAAACAATAAACGTTTTAGGCACAGATTAAAAAAAAATCAAATAATAGGATGGTCAGTTTGACTGACATTTTGGCGCAAAGTTTTAATTGTGTAAATTTCGAAAATATCAATAGAAACCGCAGCATCCGGCTTTTAATATAAACAATTTTGAAACAACGAGCTGCCAAATAATTTTGGTACAAAATTAATTTCATAAACTAATTTAATGTCAAGTGAGGATGTAATTATGTTTATGTTGTAAATATATTCAGACGCTTTCAATTTCAAAATTGTTACCACAAAAACATATTTTCAAGGACTACAATTTCGAAATACATAAATATTTAAATCAGCTAAGGCTTGTCTCTATTTTTTATAGGTAAATAAAGCATATTATTAATATGTTATTTTTTGGCCTTTCAAAGTTAAAATATAGTTGTCTGATATTAGAAAATCAACTTCAAGTCAGACTGTGACCTTTACATTGAACGTTGGTCTACAATTTGTGAGATGCAAACCTTTGGTTTTATTCCCATAGATTAGAATGGTTTAATGTGGCTGCAATATTTGCAGCGAACGGCTACAAATTGAACCGAAAGGAACAACAATTTTTGACATACAGTTGGAATAAGTTCTCTTGAAAGGGTGGTTAAATTAGGTCACCGGCTAACCTAATTTCTTAAAATTGATCGACTAAACACACAATTATTTCCGAAGCGATTAAAAACTACAAGGAAAAGTTAGCTTCCAGAACAGACAATTTTTCCCATTAATTATAAATAACCGATCCGATCCGATGCGAAAGGTTTCTTGTTACAGCGTCCCTGAAGCTAATGATCCTGTTCTGGGACCTTCGTTGCCATCTCGATTAAGAAATAAAGACGCCCGAGTACCCGAGAAAGAGGCTATTTCAAGTTCAAAAATTACAATAACGTCTTCGTTGCCAAACGATAACAACGAAACCGGCAAGGACTTGGTCGTCTTCCAAATGTCTTTCAACCAAAAAGGGATGAGCAACACGCTTGGGAAAACGTTATCGTCCGGGAACCCTTATCGGACCGACCTACGGATTACGTACGTAATAGACGAAGTAAGCTGTGGAATCTAATAATAATAATTAGAATTTAGGGGTTTTAGCTGGAATGTGACACTTGTGACGAAGTTTGTGAAAGTTTTTGTTTGTCTAATAGTCAGTCAGTTTTTTTTTTGTTTTTTAACGATAATTGTTTCCGTTATCTCACATCCGCAGAACACCTTATTGATTACATTTTTGAGTTTGTTCTGTTCTCTAAACGTTATATTTTCTCGTTAGGAACGGAAACGGCAAAATACGTCGCTAACGAACCCATTCTCGCGCCCTTTCGCTACAATCACCAATCAAACGGAGAAAAAGCCGGAAATTGATCTGTCGGCGTTTATGTTGATATCGACTTTTTTATCACGTACCCATCATGGCCACAAGTGCAATAAATTCGACCCAGAAATCGTTGAAGTTTGCAGACAATTTAGGTACCTTCTCTCATCGACCGTAAGAAAAAAATATACATTCCAAGTAATACTTAGTAATGAACTTTTCATCATTTGCAACAAGTCTCGTTCGTCTGTTAGAATTAATGATGTCAAATTAGTCCACGCTGCAACATGCAACGTAGACGCGAGATAGGGGCTGTTCTACCCCAGCATATTTCATTGCATTCGAATTGAAGAAATTAGATTCCGCGACAGAGCGACACTTGCAGTAACGAAGAACTTCAAATCGGGTTAATCAAACACCATCCGAATAGCTTCCGCGTAATAATATTGCAGATGGAAACAGAAATACCTATCTTTAATGCTAGTGTAGTGCTGGAGCGGTATTGGTAGATATCTAAAAATCGCGACCAGAAAAGGTTGAAATTCTCCATTCGCCGCGACGAAATTTAATTCTTCCCATCCTATCGCAGATAACAGTGGCGTCATACGTAGAACAATTCGATATCGAAATGAATACCGTCAGATTAAGTTCGAGTTCAGTAATAAATAGGTCGATAGTTGGTTAACAGCTGCTATCTAAGTATGACATGAAATTCGAGTCGTTTTGAAAGCTGAACACTGCGCCGAATGTCACAGTTACATACGATGTTATGTCGTGTCGGAAACAATATCTATATCATATTGTTATGGATCGCAAATAGGTATCTTATGCAGATGAATAAATTGGATTGTGTGTAGAAAAAACGAGGTAAATCAACCGTAAACAGTTCAAAGTGACGAAACAATTTATGTATTTTCTACATAATTAATCGACTTCAAAAGAGATCGTTTCTATAATAATGATTCTTTTTTGTACGTTGCATCACTACTGGTCGTAGATACCTACAATATCTGTGTGCTTGACAGCAGCGGGACGAATTATTCTCTTTCTGCAGCTGCTGTTGCAATTTGTGGTTTGTGGTTGATATTTTATGACAAACCACGAAGTGCAAGTTGGTTTACATCTGTCACTAACGGTTTATGCGTATAGTTTCTTTAACCTCTATGCAATGCCACAATTTCCTTGTTTTGACGTGCTACCGAAAACCTAACTGTAAGATAGGTGGGGAAAGCATATCTATGAAAGTCGCAGCGGTAGTTCCGTTACGCTTACATCCGCTACGTTCACCCTATGTTACTCTCCATAAGTTTTATGTTATTAAACTAAATATTCTACTCGTATTCTCTTTAGACGAGGTTTTGTTGGTGATAATTACTTGTTATATGTGTTAGGTACCTTACGTACGTATATATAAGTAAATAACAAAGTCACTTGTCCCATAAAAAGTGAGGCGATTACACGGTCGCGAAGGTAGCGAGCAAAACGAGATTTTCCGCCTCGGCCGATGTCCTCCTGAGGTCAATGGCAATTTTGTCACGGTCACGTTTCGCAGCGCGACAACTGGACAGGTACGTACCTATAGGCACTCCTTTAGCACAACGACTTTTTGCTAATTACATACACGCAATTGCAATTCCTCGCGACCATAAACGTACGTACGTACGATTGCATTCATACGATAGTAAGGACCCTAAAAAGAGTCTTCTTAAACAATTAATTATTTATTAATAAATACTCGTGTAATATTAACACGGGTCATTAAATAATAATAAATTAACAAGCTCGGAACAATAAACGCCCACCGGCGATTATAAATTATTTCGGCAACTGCTTTAGTAGACAAATCCAAACAAACAAACAAACAAACATAATAAATTATAGTAGTATGTGGTAGATGTTGGTACGCCTGTCTTCTGTTTATATTGCCTACCACTCAAGACAGGACCATAAAAAAAGGATGACCCAACATTTCACTTGTTCCTTCGACCGTTTACTCGTTTTATTTAAGCGTTCGTACGTACGTACGTACTGAACATCAAAACTGATTGTGAGAGCAATTTGGAACGAGTTTTATTACAACTTTTGGCCCCCGACGTCGTTCGTATTTCAGAACCACAACGCCCGTACAGCCCCCCGATCAATAATTCTCATCAACCATTATTTTCAACAGACAATTTTATTGCGAAATTAAAATTAGAAAATTTTTAGATCATTCTTTAATGTTCTATACGTAAAATTCTATAATACTGTGGAAGTTCTAGAACTTTCTGGAAAATCTGCATCTCACTGCGCAACGCTGCAAGTGCAACTCTACACCTTAGTGATGTAAAAAAAGTAACTATTCGTTACAAAGTATTCGTTACTCATTAAGTATTCGTTGTAACTAATACTCGATCTTAAAAGTATTCGCTCCTTGTCTGGTTTCGTTACTGATATACTAATACGTTATTTACCGAGAGCTAGTTCAAGTCAATTAGTAGGTACTAGGCATTCGCCATGTACGAAGTCATCGTAGGGTAAATGAAATCAACTGAACGTTTGCGTTCGCAATTGTAAGCAAATACGTGCCCCGCGCACCGAAATTTTATGTTTGCATTGCATCCTCGCGCTTATTTCTTAAGTATTTTTAATTAATTTTATACCATTCGAAAGCTCTATCTTTGTAGATTCTAAATCTGTAAAGATCCTAAATTAAATGTTATAAACAAAAGCGACGGAATTTGTTCAAACGAAACGTACGCGAAAAGTGCAGGCAGAAATTGAGCATGCGGCAAACTTTTTTATTTTTAGAGATAGGTGGGGTATTAATCGAGACAAAATGTAGGAAATGAATCAAGGAATTTTTTTTATTTGAAACATTTTTCGATAAAACGTGTAGTTTATGAAAAAAATAGGTTATAAGTTGCACCATTGAATCGTCGCTTCCGCGCGCACCGCTACCGATGGATCACGCCGCAACTTAATGTATAAAATGTAAGGAGAATACTTTATCTATCCGTACGCCTACGGCCTACGTCAAAAACGAATAACGATTGCTAATTCGTCCTTCTACACGAGTAAGGAGAAGTAACGTAGCGAAATAACGAATATCAAGTAACGAATACTAACAACGAAAATAACGAATCGTTCCAAATACTCAAAAGTAACGATATTTTACATCACTACTACACCTGCTATCGTCTGCTAATGCCTACGAAAGTGAGCACACATTATGATCGTCTAAAGTAGTAACTAATTCAACACCTACGGCAATAGAGCCAAAGAATTTACTCGGAAAATAGGAGTCGCTACACAATTTCTGACGTTTGTAATAATTCGGTGAATCTCCATGTATATTTATTTGACTGCTCTTAGTAATTATTTCTGATAATCCAATGTCACACTAAATTCAGCTGCATCTACACCAGCCAAATTTCGAATAGTAAAAGTAACAACAGTAAAAATAATTTTTTTAAATAAAACCTCTGTAGGTAATGATAAGAATTTAATTTTGTCGGTTATTGCAAAAAAATTAAACCGTTAATGAAAATTCGACCGAAGCTTCTGTTTTAAAACATAAAAACAGACTCTATACTTAATCGGATTACAAGCTTTTGCTTGTTTTATGCCTTGTAAATTGTTATTTAAATTTATGCAAAGACTTTGTAATACCTAAAGAACCTTAGGTAGGTAGTATTATAGAAACTTACAAATATTGCTTATAGAATTTAATATTTATTACCTACTGGAAAATGATTATCATTAACGACTTAAAACAATCAACAAACTTTTTTTTTTTAATGGTAAAAACAACCCTACTATTTGAAATATACATATATCCCTAATATTTTTTAGATAGTTATTGGAGTAAGAATAACCTTTTTCAGTCGTAGAAGAAATAAAACTTTTTTAAGAGTTTTCTATTCAAGAAATAGCCACTTCAACACAAATCGGATATTCCTCCTAGTGAATGAATATTCCGGAAATGAACCTTCCCAGCGATATCCAGAAGAATTAGTGCTTAATTAAAAGAGTGACAACTTCCAAGAAATAGATTCAAACTTTCCACATTGATTCGTCAAGAAAGAAGACAGGAATTGGTTGTACAAAATAAATTCTATATAGCGACAGTTCTGCACATTTTATGGCGTTACTTGTAGTGGATGTGACGCTACATGGAATGTATCTCTGTCAAAGTGAAGTAATTTCGACGTTTTAGAGAGTTTTACGTTACATGGAGTTTTCACTGTTCTAGCGTAATTCTATCTGATTTTATCCAAATGGAAAACGATTTATTCTCCGACCATTTAAGTTGATGTCGTCAATATTAAAAGTTTTTTTCTTTTTTCGATCGTGTTCATTAAATTCGTCTTGACAATGTCGGAAAACGATTTCTTGCATTAGAGACGACGAAGCACCGGCTCATAAACGGCGTTTATGACACGAGATAACTTATGTAAAATTCGTTCCAGTTTAGTGTGCACTTACTTCACGCTATATGTCCGTTAGCAAATGAAGATAAAGCCGTAAAACTAGCGTCTGTTAACTCAAAGCGACTCGACTCTGCGACCGTATAACCGTGAAAACTACTTAATTGTTCCCTATTTTAAATAGATAACGATACACTCGATGGATTATCGTAATAAAACGTCACTCCCACAGGAGCAGCTAATTTCGATTTATTCTCACTATCAAATAGTTCTACATTTTCTGAACAAAAGTCTAGGTCTTCATATGCACCTGTTTCTGCCTCTAATAAGTCGTTAACTGTCCCTTCATTTTATTACTCTATAGTCTATCGATTTATTATACAACTCAAATAATAACTGCTTCATAATTACGTAAGTTTCCTGACTAATTAATTAACTCTAAAAATATCAGCAGGTAGGTGTCTAATATTTACTGAAAAGGCGTCTCAAATTTTTGAAGTAATTTTAGAAAGTTCCCCTAACGACAAGTCGATTTCGAACAGAGTGCTGTAAACAATTTTCATTGTTCTATAATACTTTCCCGGCGTAGGTAATCTGTAAAATTTTCACGAGAGAAAAGTCAGATTAAAAAATAACAACTTTAAATACTCTTGTAATTGAAATGTCAAATATTTTCAAGTTGTGCTGTCAGTGTATAGAGATACGAAAAATAAGAGGGATGTAATTCATTCCCGGTGTCGTAGGGCTTGAAAAATGAACGAAATGAGAACCCCTATTTTGCCACTAGAACGAAAATGAATGGCACTCCGTCACACCCTCCGGCCTGAGCATGGCCCGAGGGAGTCCCGAGATAGATCTAATTACCAGGAATTAATCTTTGACTCCCCAGAGAGGGGCCTGTTGAATTCTACTTGAATAACGTAGGTACCTATTTGAATCATTTATGCAAAAGTAAATAAATCTATAGATGAGTGAATTAGTGATGTAAAATATCGTTACTTTTGAGTATTTGGAACGATTCGTTACTTTCGTTGTTAGTATTCGTTACTTGATATTCGTTATTTCGCTACGTTACTTCTCCTTACTCGTGTAGAAGGACGAATTAGCAATCGTTATTCGTTTTTGACGTAGGCCGTAGATAAAGTAGTCTCGTTACATTTTATACATTAAGTTGCGGCGTGATCCATCGGGAGCGGTGCGCGCGGAAGCGACGATTCAATGGTGCAAGTTATAACCTATTTTTTTCATAAACTATACGTTTTATCGAAAAATGTTTCAAATAAAAAAAATTCCTTGATTCATTTCCTACATTTTGTCTCGATTAATACCCCACCTATCTCTAAAAATAAAAAAGTTTGCCGCATGCTCAATTTCTGCCTGCACTTTTCGCGTACGTTTCGTTTGAACAAATTCCGTCGCTTTTGTTTATAACATTTAATTTATGATCTTTACAGATTTGGAATCTACAAAGATAGAGCTTTCGAATGGTATAAAATTCATTAAAAATACTTAAGAAATAAGCGCGAGGATTCAATGCAAAGATAAAATTTCGGGGCCTCGCGCATGTATTTGTTTACAATTGCGAACGCAAACTTTCAGTCGATTTCATTTCCCCTGCCATGACTTCGCACATAGCGAGTACCTAGTACCTACTACTTGACTTGAACTAGCTCTCGGTAAATAACGTATTAGTATATTAGTAACGAAACCAGACAAAGAACGAATACTTTTAAGATCGAGTATTAGTTACAACGAGTACTCAATGAGTAACGAATACTTTGTAACGAATAGTTACTTTTTTTACATCACTAGTGTAAATAAGTAGAAAAATAATTAATAATAATAAAAAAAATATTAATATCAAAATGTCAAGATTTTAAACACCTTAAAGAGGTTTCTCGTAACATACTAAAAAGTATTTTTATTAAAATTCTCTAAAACTCTAAAGCTCAATGCCGGGTAATTTAATAAATTTGTTAGTTATTAAACGCCTGAAGATGAAAAGAACTGCTACTGGGTCAATTTAAAACGGCATTTAAAGCCTACTGAATAAACATCAGAGTAATTTATTTTTAAACAAGCGCCAGGTCTGAATTTTAATACGTGCAATTATCCAAATTGGTGCATTAAAATTCCACAAACTTCTCTTTTTTTAATTTCGTTGCCTCGCTCCTCTTGCTTTTAATTTTGAAATAACTGAATAACCCGAACAAACCCTAGAATTTATTATCACAGTTGTTGTTCCTGTCTTGTACACAATTAGACGTACGTACATAGCTTAATGAAATAATCCGTCTACAAGACAAAGTTATTCCAAAAGGACCATCAACATGATCAACCAAACCCTTACTGTACTGGCCATAATTTACGAGTAATTCCCGGTACAACTGTCTGGGATTAATTAGGTACCTTACTACTAGTAGTAATCGGCGATATTTCATGAAGCTCAAGTTTAATTTGAGATCAAATGTTTCCGTGATGTACGAAATTAGAATTCCTATAGTCTGACAAACGTGTCCGTCTGTCTACCGGCTGAAGATGCACGAATTCATAATATCTACGACCAAACAAGCGCGAGCAATGTACAAGATATGCAAATGAAAATTGAAAACTTATCAACTGTCGACTATAAATTTCCCACCCTTTACCCATTATCTTCACACTTTTTTGACATACTTTCGTAGTACAGCAAACATCCGCACTATCACCAAATTTGCAACATTCCCTCAGTCGTTTCGTCTTTTATTACATATCGATTACAAGCGCGACATCAGATTACCGGAGTAACTTTCGTTTTATCATCTGTCGTCGTTGAGGGGTTCGATGAAGCTTCTCTTTCTATCTTCTATTAAACTGAAACTTTGGGCGGTCTCGGAGGAAACTGATGGATCAGTATGATGGATTATACATAGCGTTTGGTGCTTATGAAGCTTCTCATCCTTGATACTACCCCCCTATACACCCTTGCACCACCCTTACGTCTGTCCATTAATTTCTTCCGAACACGTACGTTATCACGAAAGAAAAAAAACAAAAGATTATACCAAACCCCTAGCTACCAAAAAAGATTAATAAACTCCCACAGACGTGAACGTCATCTGTGACTACATGCTGTAATTGGTAGAATAACTATTATATTGTAACGAGCGTGTATGTATGCGAGAGCGGCGACGAGATCCGAGAGCAGATAAGCGGAGTTCAAAGAATACCACCGTCGATGATGACAATAAACAAGGCCATAAATTAAACGAACACAACAGGAACTCGCGTAAAGTCTAGTACGTCATTCTCGATTCTTCTGGAACTTTCGGTGTCTGTATAAATACTTGTTGACGTGGTCAGTGACAGTAGTTTACAGTTAGCTTCCGAACGAGTAATATAAATACCGAACTACGATATACCGAGTGATATAAATACGCATTTTCCTTGTCATATAAATAAGTTGTTGAATTGTTATTAGTGTTTAAGTGTTAAATAAATAATTGTAAATAAATATCCGTTAAATAAATAAGTTAAACTAGAAAAGTCGTTACAATATGTAGTAACAACAGATGCATGTTTTTTTTTTTTATAACTAACAGTCCAGAAACAATTATCACTTCTTAAACTCGAACGAATGTCATACCCTAAACCCGTATCTACTTGTATAGTTTTTCTAATCTCAATTGAAAACGATATAAAAAACCAAGACGCGGTATTCGTTTGTAATGTGAGTCGAACACGTGCCGTCTATGTATATAGACACCTGGTCGACTACGCTCACATACAAGGCGAGATATTAATCGAAAACGCTGTTTTGCGTGCCGTAAGTACGCATAAAAATAAACATCCCTCGTAGAGACGCTGAATTTATAATATTTTCAACTGAGAATGGATCCACTATACTAACTTCAAAGTACGATTTTAGGCTATGTATGTATAAATACATTTGCGATACCGCTACCGAAGCCCCGAAGGCCACTCATTACTTAACAGACTGTTATAAACGACACACCTTGCGACCACCCCGAGGCGATAGACCAAATCAATAAACAAGTCAACCCTTTGACTTTATTGCGCGTGGGGTTAGAATGAGTTTGAGGACAACCAAAGAGACGACGAAATGAGATTAAATAAACCACTTTAGCAATTAGTTGCAAATTAATGATTGATTAATATCCTTTTCAGAACTACTTACAAACTAAAATTTAAGGTAAATAAAATTTGAAAAGCTACTCACCTTTGCGAAGTCAATTTTCAGCGTGCAGCATCCAGAATATATGTCAGCTCCGTTTAAGGTGTCTTTTGCTCTCATTGCAGATTCTAAACTATCGAATGTGTGTAGGAGTTAAGGAAAAAATTACAACATTTATGTACTCAAAAGCTACAAAACCACCGAACTTTACAAGATGCTGAGTAAAACTTAAATCCACACAGGTCTGAAGATGTAAATTTTTCAATTAAATGAAAGGCCCATAAAAATTACTCAAAAATAAAAACCCTTTACACATTCCTATTATTATAAATACTTAACAAAAAGTGCGACAACTTAAAAGAAAAAAAATCTATTAATTAATGACATTGGGATACAGGAATGTGAACTATTGAGGACGTTATCACTGACAGGTCTTTACGTCTCAGCCTTACGGTTGACGTGCAATTAGGGAAAAGATGGGACTCGTGGCATCCATCCAAGACTTTTATCGCCAAGGAGAGGCGCGTTTGATTGACACGGTGATGAGTAATGAACAATCCTATTAGACACCTGACAATTAAGCCTTTTTAGTTGTCGCTTTTGTTCTTATTAAATAACGAGACAAAGTAATATCCACGTGCGTGAAATATGACCCACCAACCTAATCCTTATTAAACTTGCGAGCTTTGAGCTTTTTACGTCACGTTTAAACTCTAAAAATTTTTCGCATATGAAAGCCGACTGTCTTTCCGTCTGTCTGTTACTAAATATTGTTGTCCTGCCAATAAACGCTTTTAACGCGTCCAAAAAGCTTGCGTTTTTGATTTTATCCAAAACTCAGTGCACATTCTGAATCATCACACATGTTGGTGTCCTACCTCTGTATCCGTCACGGCATAGAATTTTAATTGAACGAAATTGCGAAAATAGTAAAACGCGTTCGAGTGGTTATGACTACTAAAAATAATTTTTCAAACGATTGGAACTTTAGGACGGGACACCAATTGGCCAGCAAACATTGATTGTAATATGTTGGTTAGTGTAAATGACAGGTCATTTATCAAAACCAGTCACCCCATTCGTCATTAAGGGTACAACTACAACTACACGGTCTACATTAGTCTAGTGGTCCTCAAAGTGATGTCATGACTACTTAGAGTGCTACAAGGATTACGCGAAACAAACAATGACCGTCCGTTGCCACAACACTCGTGTGTACTTTCCAAATTTATCGTTTTTCGGCCCATTTTTATTATTACCTACTACCTATTTCCACTGAGTTATTGTACGCTCAGTGTCAAACGTAAAGAACGTAATAAATTGTACCCAACGAAAAAGAAAAAATCATGAATAAGAAAACTAGCTCTGTGTCAACAGGGAACTGTCAACGAGAATTTTGTGGACAACTGCCAAAGATTTCGTACAACTAGGTAAGTAGATTAAAATTTAAAAGGTCTACTAGCGTATGATATATACGGGGGTTGTTTGAAAAGCTTTCGAACTCAACACGATGACATCAAAAGTTGCCTGACGATCTTATGCGAATTTGAAAAGAAAAATGATTCAGATTTTTTGCTTCCACTCGTAATTGTTATTGAAACTTCAAAAACAACAACAAAGTCGTGGACTGAAAAAGATGAACTTGCTCCAAAAAAAGGAAAGAGGGTTTCTTCGGCAAGTAATGTGATGCTCACCGTTTTTTTTTTTTTGGGCAGTTACTCATAGATAAAGCAACAATGAAACGTCTGTGATTTTGTTAAGACATTTTTCCTAACCTCAAAATTGTGTTTAGAGGAGAGACATCTCGCAGAGAAAGACGTCAACTGCTGTTTGGAACGATTAAAATATTTGTAGCATCGCTTATGTTAAAAAATAAAAAAAGTCTCATTTGATTTTTATGCCCCATTAATTTTTCAGACAATCCACGTATGCGTACGCAGATATTACCTAGATGCGTCCAAGAGCCAGCCGTAGGTACAAAATGCAAACGTAATTATTGTTTATATGCGACAATAATTACGTTTTACGAGCCACGCAGATTAGACCTTGACTGCTTTACTGGGCTAATTTCTGTCACAAGACCTAGTCAATTTGTCTCGTATAATAGAACGACACACATTCCTCTTTTGCTTCATCTACTAACGACCTCAACCGAGTACAATAAAAGATAAGACGTTCTTTACGATAATCTAATTACTTTTTAAGTGGCATCATTAATAGAACAAAAAAAATTTCAATTAGGTATATGAATTTAATTTTGTTGACCTAAAAATGTAATATTGTAAGATTAATTAATGTCCTTGTCTCACGATGGTAACAGTCGAACCTACCCGTTACCATCCGTGGTTAAAGGCCAGAGCGCTAACGCGTAACGTCACATAGGGAGTCCTTATATATTTTTTTTTTTGATTGATTCAGAAAGAAGACAAATATCTACCTAAGATGTAGAAAATACATTTGAATTTTAAGTTTTACTCAAACAAACCTGTCTTAAGTTGGATACTAAACGAGCAAAACTAATGTTGTGTAAAAAGGATATTCCACCATAGCTTGTACACCATTTTTCTTGAAAATAACTATCCTTAAGACGTTACCGCTCGGCTGGCATATTGTATGAAGGACTTCCTGAAACAACGGAAAATATTCATGACATACAATGTACAAACTACAAACATGTCACAATTTCTATACGATAAAATTCAAATTAATTTGAAAACTTTTATCTTGAATATTCCGAAAAGAGCAATTTTTTGAAATCCCAGCACGTTTTGGAACCGACAAAAAAAAAAGAGTCAAACAAAGTGAGTCATCCTTTTTGCGGTTCATACATATTATTTATTATTACAAAGGCACTCAATATTGGCGTCAGTATGTTTGGCATCGGACGTGGAACATCGCGATGCTAGTTATCTATTACGTAACAACTTTTCGAAAGAAAAAAAAAAAAAAAGAGCGCATCCGTCGATTCAGCGAACGAAAATAGACAACAAAATATAAAAGCACTTCCGAGTAATGAATAATGCCGGTCAAGTTAGTTTATAGGTACGGAACGTTTTAAAATAAATGCCCGAAACATATACCACACATTACGACTCTATGTCGCAACTTCAAAGCGATCGACAGTCGTTCTATCTGGCTAACTGATCGAGTATACGAAACACATACTGAGAATCTTTAACTTAATATGAAATAAAAATTGTTACTAAGAATAGAAGAAAAAAGTTACTAATCAACCAAAGGGAACAAGAACATTATGATCATGGGAAAGGCAAGATCCTCAACCGTGCTCTATCATCAAGAGATAAAGCTTAACGAGAGACAAATACATTTCATTTACTTTTTCTAGAGATGTGACCTTTAGTATGACCGGCGCAAGTAAAAAAGAACGGCACTAGGCCAGAAAAGGAAGGAGACAACTCGGAGCGACAGGCGCTACCGGCAACAAGCGTATAATTTGTACAGTACCGTGCAGAAGTGTTGACCACTTTATTTGCTAACATTGCATTGCATGAATGTATTAGTATTACCATCGGTATTGTGCAAAAAATTAAGGAATGTTGCTTATCTGCATCACCAGAACCTCACGCGTGCATTTATTATTTGTATTTATTGGGTTTTAATGGGAAATAAATTTATTTATAATTGTTACAGTAATATAATAACTTCTTTGGGTCTTTGCACTGGATATCTAACGTTTGTTTTCGACTCTCTGTATTATAAATGGTGAAACTAAACTTTTGGCAGGTACTGTATCGACAACTATGTTACACAGACAAGAGAAGAGCGGAATGAATAATGAGCTCCGTATCCCTTCCTAGACTTTTGTCGTTGCGCATCTAGTACGTTGGAGGGGACATATCTCTACAGAAAGTAAATGGAGTCTACATTCGAATTTATCTGGTATATTATTCAAAAAAAAATTTTAGTTTCATTTTCGACGTACTGATACTAATGACAAAGCACTTAATGAAACGTTAAATAGAAATATCCAATGCCCGTGACTAAATAGAAAACAGCAGTTGTTGCAGTAGGGCAAAAAGGTAGTAATTATTCGAAATGTTAGGGCCAGTTTATAAAAACGATACAAAAAAATTAAAAACAAACGGTCTGTAATTCCGCAAATTGCACAACAGGTTTCAAATCAATGCAAAAACCTGATGGCCATTTCGACTGGAAATGGTTCTATTTTCGTGACACAATATTATATGGTTTGTGACAGGCGAAACTGCTGTTATATTAAATTGTTTCAAAAACACTGTGTTTTCAAAATATACACCTTTTAGGGTAAAAATCTATAAAACAATCAAATCAGTATATGCTAACGTACCTACTATTTAAGGAAAAAGAAACGATAAAAGTTTTAACACAAATTGCTTGTACTTTTTATGTGAATATTTTCTTAAAGTAATATAAAATAATTTTTTTGTATTTACTTGCAACTTAAAAAAAATTTCCTTCAAACACATTTCTTCCAAGAAAAAATGTCACGAAAAAGGAAGTTATTATTAATCATTTTCACCTCATTCCGCTTAAAACGGTGCGCACGAATTTAACTGACCCTGGTTAATTTTCATTTTCCCAGTGTCCTTGGTAGCAGTAGCACATTTAGAAGATAAATTTAAAACATCAAATGCAGGTTTATTTCTACCTGATGCTTCTACATGGTCAATGGTCGAAACATAGATAAATGTACACGACGCGTTGTGGTCACTAAAAAGATCCACAACGTCTTGAACAATAAAATTGTATGAACCCAGAAAACGACAGGATTTCAAATATAAATAATAAACTCTATGAAATACAATACAATATTGTAGCGAACGCGAGCGTGCTTGTGTGCGATCGGGTACGCTTGTATGCGTCGCCGGCCAGCTCGACCAGCCGAGGCCGGTGTCGGCAGTGTGCGTTGTATTTGTGCACGTGTGTCTCGTACCTGCCTTCCAAGAAAGCAACTAGCCGTTCGGCGAGAATGTAAACAATCTTTCGAATATTTCGGACTTTTTCTCGATTGTTCTATGATGCTATAAAAGTGGCAGAGACGTTCGCCGAGGGAGTTAGTAATAAATTGACCGTGACAGTGGTAACACCCGGAATAAATCGACAGTGTTAGAAGTGAAGAGGCAAATAAATAGAGACGCGCATATAAGTGAGTGTTGTAAATAAATTGTAAGCTAAGTTCCGTATTAATTAATAGTGTTTTTAAGTAGTTATTATTAAATAAGTGTTATATAAATTGTGTTCGTGTACTTTAGTCTTGTAAATAAAATTTTAATAAACCCGCGAACACTACAATATGTACTAATTTTTTGAATTGATGACAAATAAAATCCGTTGGCCAGAAAGAGTCTGTTAGGAAATGTGCGTAGACGAGCAAATATTAACCTCCGGTGCATCTCGAGACGACGCATTCATTATGCAGTTTTGGCTGCGTTAATTATAAATAAACCGCTATTTGCGAGCTCCCATCACACACACGCGGCGGTATGCGTCACCGGATAATCGCACCTTTTTTCTGCGGTAATTTTAATAGACGCAGCGACAGTTGTTCCCTTCATGTACCTGTCACGTTGGTAATAACTAAACAACAACATTAGTACTAATCGTAGGCCTAGATTTCATTACTTATCAGCATATTATATAGGCACGTAAGTACATGACTTCTACGGTTAATAAGACGCATCTTTTGATCTGTAGAATTTCAGACAAAAAGAAGTTTTCACTTGGCTAACAGTTTACAAGAGATCAGATCCAAGACAAAATACGTAGGTACATGGTTTTAATTCGATTAGAGAACTTTCTCATTGATGTGTTGTTCTATGATAATGGAACAAAACTTGGAAATGTCATTTGCGAATGCGGAAATTCGGTTGGGAAACTTGCTGTCGGAAGTACACGAACATTCCGACATCTAGAATTTCTAATTGCTTCGACGACTTCAAACTATGAACAGAAATTACAACCAAAAAAAATATATGTTCAGGATGGACAAATTTTGATCTTATTTTTTTTTTAATTTTTATTTTTTATGATCTTCTAGATCTCTTCTTTAAGAAAATATCTACTGCTGCATTCAAATATAAAAAAAAAATGTTTCTATTTTGAGTAGAATACATTGGCGTCAAAAAAAAATTAATTTATGTTTATTTTTAGCAGATGTCTGTTTGTTATTTATTTCCGTCTTCATAAAAGATGTCTTACGAAAATGTGACGAGTTAGATTGCTTTATTCAAAGTACGTAATAACAATTTCAATACAGCATCCGAAACAATTTCAAGACAATCTCACATTTGCGAGAATATAAAAGAAAACTACCAACTAGGTCACAGCAAACACTGAAACCAAATCGTTCCTGGGATCAAATGTCGCCAGTAAAGTGAGGGTTGCTCTCAAATATGGAATTAAGGGATTATTTTCCCTTTGGATAATAAATGAACTACTTACGTTTTGAATGCCACACATTAAAAATGTATAATTCCAAGAAACTAACGTATAAATGTCGGATTATTAATAACAATAAAACTTTGAAATATGTTATTTATAGTAGGTAATTGTCAATAGTTTTTTTCATTCTCAATAATACGTTACTATAATTCTTGTAATTAATAACAGCTGTCACTTTAATTGCACAAATAATCTTATCAACATGAGACGATAGTTTTTAACTTCTCATAATAAGAACAAATAAACAGATGACAAATGTATTAATAATGCCACAAGAAAATTCGTTTTTGCTATGATAAATAACCACTTTTACAACAAGATGTAATAAATTCCGGCGCTTTTTCTTCCGTTCTTGTAGAAATAATAAGAAAATTTCTCATTTTTTATCGCCAAAGTAAAACGGGGAAACATCTCGCCATTGTTTCGCGAGATTTATTGCTGTTTAACATTTCAGCAAATCGAAAACTGTGGGCAATAAATTAACTAACCAAAGAGACGTCTTTTAATTATCAAATCCGCACAGCTGAGCTCCTGAAGAAGGACGAAAGGAAACAGGAAGAGCTCTACTAGCAATACCAATCTTTTTCCTTTCAAATTCGTCTTATCAGTATATAAAAAGAAATTTAAATAATGATTTTAAAAATAGAGAACGTAATACAAGGGTACAACGAAAATAGAAACTTTCGCAATAATATCCTGATCCTTTTGAAAATAGACCACCGAACCGTGAGTTAATAAATATAATTGTTCAATGCTGATCGCATCGGTTCACGTGACCTCTAAGTCATGTTTTCGGAAAAATAGCGCATAAATTTCAATTTCGGTACCCACACTTCATCTTACGCGATAGTCGCATGTACTTGGGGTCCTTCATGAAACCGCATTAACTTTACCGTTGTGCCAAGATTTATTTCTCATAAATCTTTAGTCAGGACGAGGAACATACAGGTCTGTTGGAAACGAAATAAATGCGCCACGCATTAGTTGATTTATTAAGTGCAGATTCGATATTCTTAAATCCTGGCAAAGGACATAGACTAATTTGCAATCGCTCATATCGCGAAAATTCCAAAACGCCAACATTACTCAAACTCTCACACAATATTATACCAGGGGTAGTTTATAATTTACACCTACCTATAGGTACTGTAGATTTAATTAATTAAAATGTAAAATCTTAGAGAACCATTTTCGACCCCAAAATCATGTTTTAATCCAACGAACACGTTTGACCTTCTTGTTCCGCAAATTTGAATATCATGCTCATCTACTCCACGTAATATCCATGCAAATTGCGATTATTAATAGTCGATCCTGCAAAATTTATCGTAACAATTTGGGAATACCCGAAAGGCCGGGCTACAAATTCCATATCCATTGAGTTCAACGTCTGAAGGATATAAATTACAAAAAAAATCCTTCCGTTATCTAATCACATCGCGAAGTTCAATTCAATGAAAGTGACCAACACGAAAAAAAATTAGAATTCTGGTGGATTAATGGAAAATAGCAATAGATAGGTTATAACGTAGGTGTAGTAGGTACTGTAAGGAATTGCGATAAGAGATAGGCAGCTGGATCGATGGAATGGAAACTAAACAGGACACGTTGTCTAACCGCTGTCTGTGTTAGTTGACATTTTCTATTAGTAGGAAAATAGGTACATACGTGCAATTAGATAAATAATAATAACAGTTGAGTTTTGAATTAAATCAAAACTTATTAATCTGCTAGTTAAAGCCATCATCAATTAATGAAAAACAAATAGAATCGCTCCTCTGCAATATGCAAACATTACTATCACAGGTAGACAAGGCCCGGCAGCTCTCTGACGAACTAGTCAGACATGGCGGTGTAAGTAGGCGATTGTACAAAAAGCTTTTAGTTTAGTAGCCAACGAACAAAATTATTTCTATGGCGAATTTTTGTAAGGGTCAATGAAAAGAAGTTTTTAACATTGCCAAATGATTGTTACTATTATTTATTTAACGCTAATGTAATCTTAGAATTGAAATTTGTTACTCAGTCTTCAACTGAGCCCACACTTGTTTAATGAGTATTACATTAGTTGGCATAAAGTGCTTGTCGCAGTCAGTATACATCACTTATTTCGAGACAGAGTAAGAGCGGAAAGGTTACAATAATTATTGCTGAGAAGCCAAAAGTCAGAAACTATGTATTTCGACTGTAATTCGACTTCAAGGTAGGCATTTATGGTCCAGTAATTGAGATCAAAGTAAAATTCGGCGTGTAATTCGTAAATACAACAATTGCAACCTCAAGCGGATGGTAAAGTAAAGCATCCGTGAAATCGCTTATCGAAATTAAATATGTACGCATGTACATACAACGTTGGAAAACTATTTTTTTCATTTCCCAAGGAAAAGCGCTAGGATTAAAAATGGGATCTATAACTCAAAAACTTTTTGAAGTCGACAAAGTTACACCTTATTAGATTATTGTATTGATACAAACTAATAATGACGTTGGCCATAGTGTCTACAGGGTGTCCGATTTTCTAACGTTTGTGTGGTCATTGAGAAATTGAAAATTATCTTATTTACCTTGAATTTTAATAAGAAGCTGATAAATAAATTTGAAAAATCACAAAAAACTGAAAAGGTTAAACGTAAAAAAAAAAATAAAAATGCAGCTAAGAGCTATTTTTGAAAGTTCTAGGTCAAATTTTTGTAGTTTGGATCGTAAAACAAACCAAACGCCACATTAAAATAATATTACAATAAATTCTTTTTACTACTTTGGCTTTTAGCAAACTTTACAACAGAATATTATTAGCATTGTTGGCGGAATAAATAAAATGGTATTCACAAAATCACTTATTACAAGCACAGTCCATTTGGATTTATGATACGAATCATTAGATGCATAAAACAGCAAATGTAATAAAATATGGCCCTGTGTAGTTTTACACACACAGTGGTACAATATAGTAACTACTTCTATTACACTATAAAAGTAGTTAAATACAATCCAAAAGTACGTAAACTGTTTATGCAAATAAATTAGAGTATCGCTAATTTGGCACATTCATTTCCTCGTTTTTTATACCACAATAAAACTAAATTTTCTTTCGAAATAATTAAAGAATAGAAGCCGTGAAAATTTTGTTAAATCAATAAGCTTTTTGTTCGAAGTTACAATATGGACTATTCCGATGACGCTAATTATAAAATATCAGGCGCCTCAAACTTCAAAAGTCATATATGTATATAACAAGGAACCGTAGCAGAAGAATTATGTTTAGAAAGATGCGTCCTGTCAACCTGAGGCAAACGGACGACAGACAGCTTATTTCATCACAACGTTACTGAAACACCCACTACATACAAGCAGCGTGGTGGGCCTACCATATGGTGACAATTCCATGTATAGAATGTCCATAGTCAGTTAAAAATATTATCAATTTATCGTCTCTACCAGGGACGTTCGTTCCTATTTCTTTATAAAAATGCACGCAGAGCAGCGTTTTCGATAAATTTATTCCCTTGTATCTGAGATGTGGCATCGTTATTGAAGGGCAGAGAACTAACGTGCAACGTCATCCAAGGGAGTCTTCGTAAAACTGAAGTAGGTACATATTTATGGGGAATGGTTTGGTTAGGTTGGATTAGGTTAGAAGTTTTTTTTAGAAGACCATGTATAACTAACAGAAACATCGTTTAGTCAACGATGGTAGATGTGCCGGTAACAAAACGGCACTGAATGTAGAACAAATCCAAACAATAACGTGCAAAGCACAAAACGCGGGCCAAAAAAAAAAGCGTCCATATGCTATTTCTGAATAGGAAGCGATAAATTCAAAGCGGAAAGGTCGCTTCTAATTAACGCAGCACGAAATGTCAATTATATTGGAACGTTTAATTTACGGTAAAACGAATTTCCTGTTGATAGGAACCTACGGATGCAATATAGAATATACATACAAAAACCTAATTAATAAAAACGACAATACGTACATTACACGAACATTAGTTTTTCCAATGGGAAGATTATTAATTAATTTATAAATTCATTGGATTACATAAGTACTTATAAATATAATATTCTTTTCGCAATACAAGATTTAATTTTCGTAAGTAAAAATACCACTGCCGTAAAAGAATCGTTCGATACAACAAGTAGATAAGTAGAAAAAGGAAGGAAAAAATAACGAGAGCCCTTGCAATATAAATACAACCCCATACATGTGTGCTTCAATTTACATCAAAGCAAGAGCACAAACGAGAAGATATTTACATAAGTACTAAAAATCAGTCAAGTGAGAAGTGCTACTTTTAGCTGAAAACAAAAAGCAGTTTGTCTGCAATCTCGCAAATGCTGTTGTTCACATTACATCGACTTATTGGAAGAAAAGACGCAATCTAACAAATGTAACCACAGTCAGTACAATCGTTTAAGAGAACACTACTAAGTACTAGACGACAGTCAGCCAGCTACGTGCTCCCAACTTATAGGCAACCGGTTTAACTAACACAATCGATTGTTTTGTAGAAAAAAAAAACTGATGGGTGAAACAAAAGCAAAGATAATAATTTCAACGCTTCCAGCTAATTGTTAATTCCTGTTTCTGTAAATTAAATAATAACTACAACGTTTTTTTTTTAACACTGCTTAAAAGGTGTAACAAGTTTAACTCTGTGGATCATTAATCTGCTAACAGATGCTATGCTGCTTTTGAAATAATAATGAGATGAACTAAGCATCCATCCACTACCGGTTGTTGTCATTTGTAGAAGAAAACCCAGAAACGATCAAATGAAAGGGCCATTCTGAAGCAAATTAGTTATGGAAGTGCATAATTGAAAAGAAGAACGAATTCAAACTAATTGGTTCTGATTAACCACGGGCAAAAACAAGAAGATGATTAAACGGAAGCTGAGTGAAAGGGCCGTTAAATTAAATTCTTTTTTTCTTTAGTCAAGAAAGAATCGGATTTCGTTATCATAATTTCCTACCGATAGTTTTAAGAAATTTTACTCGGAGCGACCACTTCCTACCGTAACCTCCTGGATGATTTTGCAAATACAGACAAATTTTATATAGAACATTGAAATAAAAAAAAAAAAAAGGAAAAAACCCGATCAAACACTGCAATATCCCATCATCGATCTTTTAACCCTTAACTTTATCTCGTTCTTATCAAGTTCAATGAGGATACATCTTCCCCTTTTTCCCATTAATCTTGGAGGTTCTGGGAGCAGCCGGATATTGTTTTCAAAAGACGTAAGCCGCAAAACGTTTTTATGGTTCGCACCATTACGTCTACCGATGGGACGAAAGCGTCGTGCTTCCGAATTCCTTCTGTGTGGAAGCTTTTTGCCATTTATGAACGCGAGGAAAAAAAATCAAAATTACAATAAAACGGCATCAGTAACGTATAGCGATAAAAAAAGGAAATAAAAGCCGATAGGCAGGATCATCGAGAAAATTCCCAATGTTTTCAAGCGGATAAAATGAGATTTAAAGTTTTTCTTTGCAAGCACGTAAGAAATTTCTCTCTATATAAATGAAATTTACACTTTTGTTGCCTCATTTACTGGTTCTTTTTAATCACCAGAGGGCTTATGATATTAATGATGAATCAGGTAAACAAGTAACGGACATAAATAATATTAAAAAGTCGGAATCATGCCGCTTCCGAGGTAAAATCTACGTAATCTTTAGACTCTCAACCTTTTGAAAAATATACACTTTAGTATACAATTATTATATTATGTACCTACCCACAATCGTGAACTAAAAAAGATCATGCGATTAAAAATTGCTCATTCCTGGTTTTAAAAACAGGATCAATAAAAGGAAAAGTACTTAATGTATGTACGTATTATCGAAAGTGAAAGCTTTTAATTAATAACTTTCACGTGTTTATACATTTAACTAATGAATTATGTATATTATTTCTTAATTAAAATTACTACATTAGGTGTATACGTATGTCTACATGTTTGAAAGCAGAACAGAATACAAGTGCTATTTTAATAACAAATTTCCTCCAACTTTTACAAAATTTATTATGTGAATGGGTTTGTGAAATTTCGGAATTTACTTTCTTCATTAAAATATAAATGTATTATAGGTACAAAAAACATAAAAAATATTCAAATTTTTTCAAGTAAAAATTGTTTTCAAAATGTTTTACAATATTTTGAAGAATGTTCTAAAAGGTTACAGAATGTTCTATGATGTTCCGGGACGATCTAGGAATTTTGAGAATTGTATAATTAGATTAAAACTGTTTCCTACGTGGACCTCCGTATGCCACGCCGCAAATCAGCACTCTGGCCTTCTTTAACGATGGTAACGATCTACCGCTTACGTTTCGCACCCGTGGAGAGCCGTGCTCCAGACATAACTATTTTATTTTTTTAAAATTCACGATTCTCGAGCAACATACCAGTATTTATTTACATAATAAATGATTTACTTTAACAATTAATTAGTAACAGTAATTGCATCTTCTAGACACACCTGCATCCCTAATAACCTTAATCCACAGTTGGATTCCCTCTAGCGTAGATTCACCTGAATTATCTATTATTGCAAATTCCACAATTACAACTAGCTTTTGTGTACTGCTTGGCCATCGCGAATGTAACATAATGAAAACGTTAATTGAACAAGAACAGAAACTGACAACTAATGGATTTCGTACGTACGCAAACTTGTGTAAAATATTCAACGCATTCGGATTCCGCTTCATTATTGTTTTGCAACAAAATTGTTAGAGGATTTGTGCAAATGAATAGAATCATGTGCAACATCTTTAGTTCTCGAGTTTATGTGAGACTGACGACTTGTAAAAGTGTTGAAGAAATATAAATATTACCTACTTGCAGCATGAAAGTTTTATAGCGGCGTCGTTAATAAATACAACGACAGAAATAAAGAGCCGATGACTGACTAAGACAAATAATTTAAATTATAGTTGTTGTTTATCTAACTAATTGTGTACATCTATTCTACAAGCAAAATTACAAATAAACAGTGGCGTACGAATAACACAATTGTTCTCTCGTACTTATCTGCCTAAATTGGCCCATTATACTATAAATTTCGACTAATCATTTCGACTGCTGAAAGTTTTGAGCAGAAGAAATGACTTGTAACTTTTTATGATGAGCAACTAACTATACATTTTATTGTGGAAACGTGAACCGTACATTTCTATGCTAATTAAAGTACCTAAGTAGATATTTAAACCAGACAGATATAACACAAAATTACCTGCTTGACATTTCTGTATTCAACTTTAAGAACATCTTAGCAGCTGCAATATGCGCATAATCTTTTACAAATAAGGATAATAATAAGTCGCTACCAATCACAAAAAAAAACAGTCCGAAAGGACAAAGTTACCTTCTAAAAATTATAATAAATATAAACAATTTCATAAATAATTCAAACGAAGAACATAAACTTTCAGAAATTAAAAGATGCAGCCAGGTATAGAAAAGCAAAAAACAACTACATATGTATCTAACTGTAAATTGTGGAACTCCAACTAGCCGATTAGCAGCGGACGATTTCGGCGGTGTGCGTCGTATTTGTAAACACCTCCAGAATATGTCTGGGGACTTTTTTATTTTTTTTTTCGTATCTATCACGGTTTGGACTACGTAAGCGTCAAAAGATCGAAATACACGTTTTGCCAAACTTAACGCTAAATAAAAAGTAGCAACAATTATTTGACAGCATAAAAATTTAAACAAATGCTCCCCTGACCTTCATCTACGAGAATCCGCGATCAAAAAAAATTTTTGACGATAAAATCTCTTGGCCATTAGATTAAAACATTACAACCCCATGTGTTGCTGTGCCACAACATTTATCATAATAGCGTAAACTGTGTACCTAAGCTACCACGACGGCGAAGTTTTCAATAGAATTAACAATACGTAACATGTTCCAATTCCGTTTCCGTATACGTACGTTTGTGGGTAAATAAACACCTTTACTTAGTGGCAGAACCCCGGGTTACCAATTTGATTAAAAGCAAACAAGAGGGTTCTCACGAGCCCAATTAATTAAATTGCCGACTGGAAAAGCACTACCTACCTAGGTACGTAACTGCTACTTTACTCTACTATCTCTGTGCTCTCGTGTATCTTACAATAGAACACAAAGAAGCTGCCGTATTTTATATGGCTGTGTAGGTACATGATGTGCAGGGTCAAGCATTAAAAACTAGGAAATGTATCAACCGATACCACGGAAAAATAAATTAAAAAAAAAAAATGGTGAAAAGTTCCTGAGTGGAATGAGTTTTTTATTCGAAAATACGAACTAAAATGTTACGAAAATATTCTAGAACTATCTAGAAGATACGAGAATGACGGACTGCGTTGAAAGAAAAAAAATATGTAGTTTCGTTACGTTTCATTTTTTTTAAATTTAGGTACATGCACTTTTCAATTTATGTTTATTCTCACTACTGTCAATTTATTTCCGATGTTACCACGGTCAATTTATTACTAACTAACGGCGAACGTCTATCACTTTTTCTAGCATCATAGAACAATCGAGAAAAAGTCTGGAATATTTGAAAGATTGTTTACATTTTCAGCGCACGGCTAATTGCTTTCTTGGAAGGCAGGTGCGAGACACACGTGCACAAATACAACGCACACTGCCGACACCGGCCTTGGCTAGTCGAGCCGGCAGGCAACGCATACAAGCGTACCCGGTCGCACACAAGCACGCTCGTCTTCGTTACAATATATTTTATAAACTGAGAGAATAAAATAGTAAAATTCATAATAAACCCTCTCAAGTTAGGATAGAATCAGAAAATAAGCAAAGTAAACCTTAAGACTTGGATGAAAAAAATTAAATTGCTCTTAAATAAAACGTGTCTGGAAATAAGTTTTTAAATCCGATAACTCGAAATTGTGCAAAAAATAAAAGAATATGCTAAGAAAGAGTAGCACGAAATTGCTGCTGTTAAACGAAACAGGTTTCAGTAATTTATGTAATTACAGTCGCAGGTTATTAATTAAGAGTAGAGTCACGAAATTTAACCTTTAAATAATTTAAATATAAAATGTACCAAACTAACATTTACAAAAAAAAAAAAAAAGAAAATTCGTATCTATTAAAAGACTTACCACTGTGATTGGATACATGGGATTTATGATAGTGAACAGCAAAATGTGATTTGGTTTACTATCGTCAGGTCTTTTTCGACGCGGTTCATCTCCGCCACCATAGTTGGATGATGGGTGAACCTGAAACAATAGAAATTAAAAATTAGAGTAGAAATAATTCATTAATACTATTACTGACCACAAAAAAGTAAAAAAAAAATTAAGTGTAACACAATGTACATAAACATATTCAAATGCATTTTACATACAATATTGTTTTTACTGATGTCGACTTACATAAGTTTATAAACAGACGTTGTACCTAATGTTTATTTAATGGTTGTTGTTTAGTGTTTGCATACATGTGTGCTTACTTTTTCTAGCCGTAATTGAACGCGTTTGATTATAAATAACCAAATGAAACCGTCTCATTAAAATATGTATGTTTTGAGTTCTTTGCACTAATGGACTTGTACAAACCCTTGCTGTAAACAAAAACCTCCTGATAATAAGACTAATGAATAATGGTGTGCACAGGTAGATGATAGCAATTTTCTTAGCCTAACTGCTTCATTAGCTATACATTTTACGATCTTGGCGTTAATAAAATGAAGGCGCCATTATTAAGTTGACTCCATGTCGCCTAGTACATTCATAACGTAAGTAACATTCCGCGTTTTCGAAGACAAAGTTCTGCAACTTGGATTATTAAGGTTGATAAAAGTGTATCTCTCCAGTGTCGCACGAGTTGACAGTTTAAAATTTAGAGGGGTGTTATATGCCACGAGAACACGAACTAACTTTACTGTGTCACTTCTACCATAGACTAGAGTTTAAAAAAAAAAAACCCACCCTTACGTAGCATTTTGTGAACAAAAGTGTCTAGGTACTTAAAAATGCAAATTTAATCTGCCGTCAATTTACTATCAAGCTGCGGACTTGCCAAAGCTCTTGAAAATTGTAGTATGTACAATAAATCGACACGTTTTCATAATCCGTTAACTTTTAAACCACCCTAAAAATGACAACGCCCATTAAAGACGTTTAAAAAATTGCTGTTACGATGACGACGTATTTCGTGCACCAGGAAATGACCAGATGAACGGCTTGCAATAATAAAATAAAAAAAGTTGAGCGAAGGTATATTTTATTTGTTTTCTGCAGGCGTGTGACGTTTGCTATAACCTGCGCGTACAGAGAGAGCGCGCATTCGGCCAGAAAAGGAAGGCACGTGTATACATACGTAGCGTACTTAAGAATTTGTCATTGCGCATCCAGCGCACAGGAAAGGGTAGCCGCCTACAGAAATCAAACGATGTGTACCTACAACGTTTCTTTATCTGCCATTAACAATCGTTACACAATCACCCGAATCAATTGTTTCAGAAAGAAATAAACGCCAACATTAAGAAAATTTTACTGCATCATCATGAAGACAGTGATGTTTTATAGACAACTCAGAGATAATCCAAAAATAATTGATTAAAAAATGTCCGTTGAATAGAGAAAAAAGAAAGATATGAATGAGGAGCTTTTAGAAAAAAATAGGAGAAGAAAAGAAGAAAAAAACAAAGTTTGAAACGATCCAGTTGCAGCGTTCGAACTTTCAAATGTTCGCAAGAAATAAACTGAACAAATGAACGAGTGGTGTTTATTATAATTCTGACATCTTGTAGTGTTGTATACGTTCTTAAATAGCTTCTGTAATGGACGCGTAAATTAGTACACTGTATTTTATAGCACAGCGCAGCGCCGCGACGCGCCGCGCCGCGCGATATAACGTGATGCATGTTTACACGTTTGCTACCGTTTCCGTTTCAATGGTAATTTTCATAAATAATCGAAAAACTCAATAGAAAATAATAAAAACTACACACACACACTTGTATCTATGTCATTGCCAGGATTTTCGTGTGGTTGTTTGTCGTTAAAAATTTTATAACAAAAACATTAATTTTAATCAAACTTGTTTGTTAACGTTTATAATCTTTAAAATTATCTGTCATTAATTTTGATGATATAGAGATACGGTGTGGAAAAAACTAAATATTAAACAAAAACTTCACACGTAAAAAATGTAGGTATAAAAGCTAAAAGTTTGCGCAACTTTTCAGACTGTGGTTTAGCGATGAACTGTTCATTTAAAATGAATTTTATATAAGCAAGAGGATTACAACAGACTGGTAGGTATATAAAAAAATAAGTAGGTACATTTTTGAGTAGAAAAGTTTCATGATTCACGTTCGTCTACTTTAAAATAGAAGCGACAAAAGAGGGGTAAATAAAATTATATTTCACTTAATCGTAATATTATCTTCATATTTTTTTTTTACGATTTCTGATAACTTTAAATCGACTTTAGAGCACTGCACATTTTATGAGAATCCGTGATCAAAATTTTTTTATTTTTAATCTAAAATTCCTGCACGATAGCTACCAGTCTATCGTAAATCATGTAATTCCGCCACTTCGAGGTTTTAGCGAAAAAATATCTGGAATGATTCTGACAATGGGTTCAATCGAGCTAATGCGCGTGAAGAAGTTTCGCTTCAAGAACGAATTACTTTTTTTATTTTGCAGAAACAAAATCAAAAACATTTGCGAACAATAATCCCCTCTACGTCTCCCTCTGTCCCTCTTTACTCCTGCGATCGCTTCTAACTAATACATTCTTGACCAGCCTTTAAAAAAATTTTTTGTTCTAAACGACACGACTCTATTTTTCTTTACTTACAACCGCCAAGTGTAAATAATAACGTGTATAATAAGTTTAAAAATAATTCTTGTATCTCTGATTATTTATCAAAGTTAAACAACAGATTAAGTAATTTTTTAAAATATTCAAGTGGTATAATATGTAGGTAATAAGCAGAATAATAAATAGGCAAAACAATTAGAAAAGTAATGTGCTGCACTTTTGGGATACAGCCAAACTTCCTGCATGACTAATAAATTTCTACTTACATACATCATTATATTTGAGACTGTATGTGACAAAAAAAACAGGTAGGTATTGAAGGGGGTACACCGGAGGACTTGACCCACCCCACTCCAAAAAATAAAAATGCAGCAAGTTGCAATTTAGGTAAAATAAAAATAAATCAAAGCTAATTTTGACATTTCCAGATTTGTCTTAAAACAATTGCAAACGATTGCTGGGTTGCCTATATTCTGTTGTAGGTACGTAGATTTACAGAGAAGTTCGTAAAAAGCAAGTGAGGTTATGGTACCTATTAAATTTTCGCTCTTATTATACCACTACCACTAACACTAAAAAAGTGGCGCCTAACATTATTTACTTCCGCATTCCATACGGGGATTCCCAAGTAGTACAGGTTCAATTTGACCCAGTTTATATCTGAGTAACAAAATGGCCGCCACATTAAGGGTGACTGCCGGTGCATCGAAACTACTTAAAAACCGTTAGTGGGTACTTAACAAATATTTTAAAACATTTAAAAGCAACTAAACTGTTTTAAGCCTTGTACCTATATTAAAAAATTATCTGGATTTGGTTGCTACTTACTGAATTATTTTCGGTTTAAGTATGTTATTTAGTGTTAAACAAGTTAAGAAAGTAAAGATACCTTGTTAAAATAAAATAAATTTAATAATGGAAGTAAAAAATGTAAAAAAAAACCCTACATTATTTTTTTTTTAAATTTTAAATAATTTTTGGTAAAAAAGCGACTAATGGTCGAGAATATAGTAGAGAAAAAACTTTAAAGATATTAAAGTTACCTACAAAAGGCGATAGGCCTTATCTAACAAGCGTGCAGGAAACGTCTTTTCGATTACATTGAACTGCATCTTGTTAGCCTTGGTTGGGTCATCGGCCAGAGCCGGCAAGATTTCAGGAATTTGTATGGAAACGCAGGTATTTTATCGAAAATTTACAGTGGCTTTCCTGCCAAAAAATATAATACATACCAAGGACACGAGAACCTTTAATAATGTATGTTTTGTGGCAGCGTGAGAAACAGCGGTGAATCACAAAACTCAAAACACGCTTCCACTTCCGATTATGACAAAAACAACATAACAAATACTGACACACTTGTTTCCGATCAATCAATTTTGAGAACAAATCGGCAATCCAATAATAAAATTAGACAAACATAAAAAGTAACAAATTATAGAAAGAACCACACAATTTTTTTTTATAAACTCCACCAAAACAGAAGCAGCTTCTCTAACCTTATCTACCTTTTTGTGATGCTTATTTACAAACACAAAAGATACGATTGATAACATTATTAAACAGTAACATTTTCATCGGCTTTAGTGCCGCCAAGCACGTAAACGCTTTAAAGATGTATGATTAGCATGGATTCAATTAAAGAAAAATGTAGTGGAAGACCGTACAACAACGAACACTTACTCTATTATTTCCTTGATCAGTTTCTGTCCTTTGCCGCTTATTATGAGGTCCATCTCCATTGAACGCCATTTTGCAGTAACACTAAAACACTTACGAAATCGTCTTTACACCACTAAAGCACGAACAAAACTGACAGACAAATACTCGTCTTCAATAGCTCTCTTCGTTTCTTCTGTAGATTGCACGTCGCGCCATCTGTAAACGAAAGGCGAAGGTTTAGAAAGCGTTCTATAAAATTATCGAGCGGTAATTTTCTTTTTTGAATTTAATCAATCCATTTAAACAATAAAAGAAATATCTTATGTACTAAGTAATTAAAGATATGTAACTCAAATAAACAATTATTATTATAATAAATTTTTATCAGCTGTTAATTTATTAGTTTTCAATTTTCTGTCAAAGTTCACATAATAATTAAATGAAATAGGTACATAAAAAAAAGTTAAAGTTGTAATTTAATTTAGGTTGAGCACAAAAATTCTGCGAAATTGAGTATTTGACTAATGTAACATAAAAGAACGTTGTACTTACATTGTTTAAAAGTGTCTACAATTATGCAACTAAAAATGTCACAATTTGCAACCTGGTAGTCAGGGGTTCGAACCCTCTCCCAGCTTTTTATCTTTTTCTTTTTTTTAACTAAACTTAAGTAGTTTATTGTTCGAAATATGATACATTAAATATTTTAAAATCAACAATATTCAAAAAATGCAACATTTGTGCAACAAATAGTCATTAAAAGCAGTCAAACGCGTCATTTTAATAAAATATCCTATAATATTATACGGTTAATTATAAAGTAAAATAATGTTCAAAATAATGATGGCTATAGGCAAAATTTTCATTGAAATGCAAAGATGAAACGTGATTTCAAGTTATGAAGATAATCTTTAATTTATTAGAAACACGTAATCCCTGCCCTTTTGGACAGATATTTAACTGTTGCAGAAGAATTTCTTAATACCACGTTATGAGAAATTCCTTTCAAATACCTTGTATTGCAATAATGTAAAATTGTAAAATTACTCTATTTAAACTTTTTAGTTTCATGAACGTACTAAGTACTAGGAAATTAAAAGTATATTTTAAACCAGGAATTTGGTTCTTAATTTTATTGCGAAAGTGTTTAACTCTAAGATTAGTATTTTTGGTAAGTTTTTAAACTAATTACTTAATTAATTAAGATTACTATCACAAATTAACTAATTAAGGGATTGTATGTAGTTGATAAAATTAAAAATCTTCATTATTTTGGTTCAAAAACTTTACACAAGTTTGTTCAAAGTTGTCTTCCACAATGTAAGTTTTTAATTAAAATGAAAACTATGCTTTTGTTTAGACTTTAAGACAAAGACTATGTTTGTTGCATTTGATAATGAAAAAACTTGCTTGCATTGTGCTATTTCTTATTCGTTCAGTTCGTTTTGTTGTTCTCGTAACATTTTTTTAATAGCTCTCTGATTATTCGCAAATAATAAAGCGAATTGTAATTTTGTTGGAAACTATTTTTTTATGTCTTACTAATTATAAAAATCGGTACCAGTCACATTAAAAAATATTAGAAAGCATTTAGAAAGAAAAAAAAAACACAAACTCTAAGTTTCAGAAGAATACTTATTTTAAATTTTCAATTTAGAGTTCATCATTATAACAATGAGTACCACATGTGCTCAATTTTGATCAGTATTCGGTATCAAATGAAATATACATTTTTTAATCCCGAGAATTTTCATTATTAAGCTGTAAATTTTGTAATAAAGAGCAAAACGAAAAGTTTCTTCAGTTTATGTCCATCAAACAAGCAATTCTGGCAAGTTTTATGGCGTTTAAACGAGTAAACCACTTCCGTTTCAGAAAACTGAGCGCGATTAAAATTTTATAACAAAGGTACTTACCTAACTACTAAATTTAGATTGGATTTTGGAAAACGTGAATATTTTTCTGTCGCTATACATAATTGGATGGGGCATTATTATTTCCTTTAGTATTAAAGACTTCTGCGTGATCAGGGATGAAAAACAAAGCCAAAAGTTTGATACGTTATAAAAAATATTTTTAAATAAATTTATCGACTTAATTATCTTTTTATTCATTAATCACACAACATGACAACCCTTCAAGGTGAGGGTATAATTGTGTAGCTATTTAAAAAAATTGATAGAAATTGACCATCCCTTTTTTTGTGTCCGAAACTACTAATTCTAAAATTTTGAAAATAGTATAAGAAAAAAGTTATTTGCGAGCTCAATTCGCATTTGTCAAATTTTTTAATACGATAATGACAAATGGTTGACATTCATCCAAAAAGAAAATTATTTAAAAAATTCTTATTTACCAAAATATTTTATATTAAGTATCTATATTGATGACTTATAATATTAAAAGTAAATGTAAGTACCTACCTAAAAGCATATTAAGATAAACGAAATTTTTGAGTAATTAGTTTTTGATAATATGTAATCATTAATTATTGCTTTTTTAGCTGAAACAAAACTATGGCTGGAGATTAACAAACAAGGTAATTTAACGAAGAAATTAATTACGTTGTTTATTTTCACATTTCTTTATGGCATTGCTGTATCTTTACATCTCTATACCTTTCGATATTGGGGTTATTCAATTAGGAGGTGTGAAGTACCAGCCCTTGAAAGCTATTTCGGTTTTAATCAAATTTTAGATATTTCGACTTACGGAATTGAACCAGAATCGAGGTAAAAAAAACAAGGATCGATACAGTACAGTTTTTGAGAGCTATTGTACAAAATTAGTTACTTTAAATTTTTTTTTTAGATTACCAGGTATCACAATCTACTGTAAATATGCTGATAGACAATATACGAAATTATTAGAAGAAAATAATAACAATTTCGAATCCATAATGACACACTTACAAAACAGCAAAGAACCTTTTAATGAAATAAAATGCACTCATAAAATAAAAGAACAAAAACCGGAGCCCCAATTATCTCTTTTATCAAAATCGTTTCTACATATTTTTGACGAGGTATCTACCTATCCTATCATAATTTTTAAATTTATTTGATCCATTATATTATTTATTAATTTTTTTCACATGTATGCTCTAACAGAGTATTTTCATTTTGCCAGTGCTTTTTTACCCAACTTAATTAACAATCTTACTTTCTATATTTATCTTTTAAAATCCACCTTCATTTTCCCTTATTTTCTTCTCGACTACTCTTAACAACATACTCGCATATTTCTTCGCACAAATCACATATCTAAACTTCTTTTAAAAAGTGTTTAGCTCCTACCGGGATTTGAACTCACAACCTAGTGGTCGCCAATCTGTTGCGCTAACCGTCCAGCCACTGTGCCTCCCAATTTGATCCATTATAATAATTCTGTTTCACATTTCTATTTGCAAATAATAATCTGCCTCTTTTTACTCCTGTTTCTACCTCTAATACTTTTTTAAATAGCTCCTCATGTTTTTTTATTCAACAGCTGTATTATTTTTTTTATTAGAGAAACAAAACGTGTAATGACTTCAAATTTTATGGAATCACGCAAGCAAATCAATTTCTGGGTGTGATTGTTGGTGCTATATCAATGTCGTTAGTGGCTGACAGGTAGAATTTTTTTTTTTAAATTTAATTTCTAAATTCATGAACAGACCGAAATTTTATTTATATAATCTCGTTTAAAGTTTTATACATTTTGTATATGTATTATTAAGATATGGAAGACGTCCAATATTTATAAGTTGTTATGTTTGTCAATTAACTGGACTTATTTTTTTCTTTATACCATTTGTTTCCTGCATGATACTGAGTGGTTTTTTAACTGGTATTGGAATGTACGGATTTTTAGTTCTCTACATTATTCGTAAGAAAAATAAATTTTACCTTAATTTATAAATTAATAGAATTTTATAGTAACAGAACAATGCGATCGAAAAAGAAGACTTACACTGGGTACAAGTGTTTTATTTTCTATTCCGTTATCAAGAATTACAGGTGTCGTGATAGAAATTGCAGCAAAAAGCTGGAAATACCCCATTTTTTTTAGTATAGGTATTCTTATAATAATAGCTCCCTTAATATATTGGTAATATTAGTTTTAAATTTTGACAACAATTTCGTGGCAGATGAAAACATTATTTTCGCAGGTTTGTGGATGAACCTCCCAAATATTTAATGTACAGCGGTCGAGTTCAGAAATGTATAAAAGTGTTAGAAAAATACGGTTACAGAAGAGACTCGACATCCAGTATACCAAAAATGCCGGCCATTAACACACGTTTTCTACTGGGACGTTTGTTTCACCCTAGACTTAGGATAAGACACGCATATTCGTTCTTTTTTTCATATTTGCTGAGCATAGTCGGGTCTATACACGGTTTGTGCCCAATATTATTCATTTTATATTGACAACACAACGAACTGTGTCGAACGGCTGCGTTGGGTCCCTTGCGCAGTGCAACGGTTCAAATAGCTAATGCACATTTATTTTTATTTTCAGAAACACACGCGGTAATAGTTATTGGTAAATTTGATATGAGTTTCGCTAATATTCTCATTGGAATATTTGAGGCAAGATTATTTATTTATTCAGTGTTCGACAATAGCTTTATTATTTATTTTCAGTGCATTCATTTAGGAGTGTTGTGCATAATAATTTCTCGTGACATGTACGGAAGAAAAGGTCTGATGTTCTCTTTTTTTATGGTCCTGACTGTAAGTCATGTGTTCGCTTTTGCCCAGTACGATCACACAAGCACAGGTTACAAATAAGTGCACGTTTTAAATTAATTATCGTCATCCTAGAGCCATCTGCCGTGGCAATGGCGAATGAAGTCGCGTTCGTGCACTGCTTACATTTGCCGAAGCACTAAACGAGTCACACCGAAGATTTAAATATTTGCCGCGCCTGAATGATATTATAAAAGCCCACTTTTTACGTATTCGTTCCGCATTGCCTCATCTTAAGATGATTTTACATCTTACATCCTTGCGATTACCGAAAGTAATCACATTATTTTTTTTAGAATTATTCATATCGATATTATATTTGTTCGTATATTCTTTGGGACACGCGGGACTTTATTTTCTGGTGTTTTACTACATGGAATTGTATCCGACACGGTTCAGAGTATCCTGTTTGAGCTTTAATGCTTTGGGAATGTCCATGGGATTGTTAACCAGTATTGGTTTATCCGACTTAAATTGGGTATAATATATACATATACATATATAATAATAAAATATTACATACATTGGACGTTTCAAAAGCGATAATAAAAAAAATCTTTTATAAACTAATTTCCAAAAATCCTGGATCTCGAAAATAATTTTGCGCAAATTAAAATGTTTATTAGATTTGCAAGTCAATAAGCCTTAATAAACCTTTATTTTTTAGGATCCATTACCTACTATCTTTTTCCCTGAATTTGTAGCATCGTCAGTATGTTGGTTAATGTCCTGCTTTGCCTGTGAAACTGTAGGAAGTGATATACCCGATAATTTAAGAGAAACACCTTAATTAATGAACAGACTATTATTTCGGAAAAGTTCAAGAAACGTGTTGAATTTAATTTGATAACAAAAAGTTTTGTAGAAATACTTCTCAACTTCTGGAAGGAAGAAACAGGGGTAAAGAGAATCAAAAGGATGCCACATTAAATTATTGCTGATGGATGATTTGCTGAGGATAGGAAACGGTTGAGATGAGCGTCTAACAAAACTTTGTGACGATAAAAAACAATTCTACGACCACCAATGTACGATTTATTTATACATCCAGTTCGAAAAGTTTGACAAAAACCATTCGTAAACGAAAAAAATGCTCTATTGTACTCAATAAAACTAAAATAACACAACCTAATAAAGAAACATATCTTTTTAATTCGGACCAAACGAAATAATGTGGTTAATAACAAACCTAACTAGATGTAATAGAACATTTCATTTACACTTATCAATAAAGCGTGTTGAAAAAGATTTTACCTATGCAAGGCGTTTTTTTTCTTTCCTTTTCTGTTTTTTATTACGTACATCACCATTCTTACCCCTCGTCTGTCTGTTTTTATCCAAAAAACAAAATAATTTTTTGACGCAATTAAAGGCTTTTCGGTTATTCAAAATAAAGTGCATACTATTGCGATCGCCTTTAGGACATGATTTCCAAATAGAGTTGTTCAAACTTCTTGGTACGAGACTGGTAGGCAAATTACTCAAAAATTCGACACACAATAGGTCGCTTTTGTCGTTTTGGAAAACGTAATTGAACGATTCGTTTACGTAATTCCATTCGTTCCCGCTAAACTCGTTCGATTGCGTGAGCAATCTCATTTTTAAGAAGTCCAAGTGTTTTTGGCCTTCTTTCAAATAAAGCTTTCCTATTAAAACTCGATTTATGTTCGCAATTTTAACGTTCATTTTACGAACAGCTTGCAAACTTCGCGGTATCTTGCTCAGACGTTCTAATTGGACGAAGTTGCGGTTCAAACGTTCTAACGGCCACAACAACTCGACATATTGCTTAAAAATTTCTTGGGCATCTGAGAAAGTCTTCGGAAGCGGAATAAATCCGCTGACGCTACGATTAAAATTGATATACCGAATTATTTTCGCTTTAATCCTATCAAAAGTGCTCTCGTCTAGCCTACCACTTAAGGTCATCGTACGTTTGTCTCGGAATTCGTAGGTCATCCGGTAAATAGTGCACATATCACGCATGAATATTCTTCCATGTAATTTATTAATAATAGCGTATTCGCTCGAAGAAAAATGAATATTAAAATCATCGTCTGATGCATCATCCGTTTGTGTTTTGGTTAAATCTATTCCTTCAAGCTTTTTTGTTGGATCGTTTACCTCCGTTAGACCGGCTATTTTTCCATCCGACTTCGACAGATCGTTTGAACTCGTCTGTGTTGCTGTTTCTTCTCGTTCGTTATTTCTTTGAAACAGTTGAATGCTGTTGATGTTTGGTTGTTCTGGTCCCATATTCGGTTGAATTTGTCCCGTATTTTGCTGAATTTGTCCTATATTCGGTTGAAATTGTCGCATGTTTTGTTGCATGAAGGGATTGGCATGTAAAAATGCCGGGGAAGAGAAAATGCTGTTACCAGAAAAGAGATCTTGTATGTTTGTGTGGAATGGTAGTTGATAGTTATTTGCATGAAAAGGGGAACCGTAGAAGTTATGGTTTTGTAAATTTTGCGTGGATCCCGAAGAAAAATACATTTGAGGAGGGAGAACAGAAGGCAACATAGTTGCCCATGGATTAATTAAGAACTGGGACCCTACGGGGTCTCCAAGCAGGCTACCGGGACGAACTTGTGGCGGTTCGTACATTTGTTTCTTTTTGTTTTTATTTTTCTTTGATTGCGATTTTGTTTTTTGCTTCGATTGTGATGAATTATTTTGAGACTTGGCACCTTTGTTCTTTTTCTTTTTTTTATTTTGTGGACTTTCTTTGCCTTTATAAATCTCCTTAATATTTTTTGCAAATTCTTCTAGTTTTTTATTATATGTTAACGTTCCTGTTTGTTCAATTTCAAGTTGACTTTTTTCGTGCAATGTTATTTCTTCATCAACAATCGTTACTTCATTGTCTTGTAACATTCCGTCCGGATAGTTTATTGTTGCTTCTTGTTTAATTGTACATTCAGATTTTTCTAGATTTCTTCCTTCAGCATTTTCCACCTTTTGTTTAACTGTCACGTCAGAATTTGAATTTTGATTTTCTTCTGTGGATGCTGAAACCTCTCCCTGACTATTATTCATTTTTTCCTGCTTATTTACTTCTTCTTGTCCATCATTTTTTTCTTTAGATTTCTCTGTTAACTCTAACTGATTTGTATTTTGATGTCTGTAAGTTTCATTGTTATTTAATAAAATTTCTCCTTGGTTTTCCTCTTGAAACTTTGAGGTTTCTTCCTCTTTGTTAATTTTATCTCGCGATTTTGAAGTTTCTAATTCTTTAGATTTTGCTGTTGTTTTCTCTTTTCCCTGTTCTTTTTTATTTGTGTTTTTGGATTTTGCTACAGTTTCTTCTTTAGACTTTGACCCTGTTTCCTTGTGACTTTTTTCTTGTTCCTCTCTGGATTTTCTTAATTCGTTCGAATTACTCTTGTTTTTATTTATCTGATGATGAGTGGTCTTCAGCTGCTTTTTCTTCGACAAACCGTCTTCGTTTTCTTGTTTCCTTTTAACAGGCGATTTCATAATAGGATCATAAACAGGCTCGTAACTTTGTACTGCAAACAATGTTGCCGAATGGGTCCTGTTGTAATACTTGCAGTCGTGTTCAAAATGACCTTGCGACCCACAACCAGAACACCACCGTTTGTGGAAAGGCTTTACGAAATCGTCTTCCGGAGTCACTACGGGTCCTTCTTTGGTCTGAAAATAAGAAATAATTTACTAAAATTCCAATTCAATCACCAACAAACTTACGGTCAAGTGATAACGTCGCCACAAATCGGGACACAATCTCGTTGGGTGTCCTCTCATATTACAAACGATACAAACAACATTCATGAATCCTTTGCACTTGGTGCAATACGTAGTGAAGTAATTCATTTGTTGCCCGCAGGAAGTACATATTTTATTGGGACATCTTGGTTCCATGTGCCCTTTATTTCCGCATAAACTGCACACGAGATAGTTGGATTTGTTCGGGCAGCGATACGTCACGTGTCCCCACTGTCGACACCAACGGCATCGGGGACCTCTCGGTCGGAAGTACAAATATCTATCGCAATCCAGAATTTTCCAAACGTTCGGATCATCCGACATGGACTTTTGGGATTCGGAAACTGAGAAGTTTTCGTGTCCCCAGCTTTCGCCATAAAACTTTTCCATATCGTTGTTCCAAAAGTCGGAGAACTGTTTCCTTTCGGGACGAGCTTCTGCTTTTTCGCGAGGGTAATTTTCTTTCTGAATGATATTCACATTTACTATTTCGACGTCCTCTCCGACGTCGCTTATACTCCCGAAATCGTCGAAAGAATCGTCGTCGTCTCCTTTATCACGCGCCGTTCCAGTTTCTGCTATTGTACGAAAGCTCAAATTAGAATTGGAATTATTGTCACTTTCATAGTCAACGGTGTAAACGCTGCTATTGTCCGAATCGGAGTCGTTTGTAAACTCAACCGATACTGAACGGTGCTCTTTTGTAGCGTTTAGGTCGGATTCTAGTGTATTAGAGTCACTTGTTTCGTTTATCTGATTATTTTTTCGTTTTCTTTTATTACCTGAATTTGCAGTTTTGAGTGTTTCTCTATTGTGGTCGATGATTGAATTTGTAGATTCTTCTTTTTTGTCGTTTTTACGTTTCTTCTTCTTCTTCGGTTTCGGAGTTCCCATTTCTGACGATTCTAATGGAATTACGCTACTGTCGTTTTCATTTTCTACATCCAACAGTTCACAATTTTCATCGCAATGTTCCTTGGATTTCTCTTTTTTCTTTTTCTTTGATGATTTTTCTTCTTCTTCTGCTTCTAGCTCAATAACTTTAGATTTCTTTTTCTTTTTTAATTTTTTCTCTTGGTCATTTAAATCTTTTTCGATTTCTAGTGGTTTAGTTTTAGGACTTGTTGATTTTTTTCTTTTAGGTTTGGCCGATTCGGAAGTTACATTGGCGTCAAGTTTTCGTTTAGGCGTAATAAAATTGGCAAATGTTTCTAAATTGGGCTCATCAAACACTTCTTTGCAAGGTATATCAAAAGTTACATCACTAAGAGCACTGCTCTTAATGGGAATATCAACTGTACTACAGCTGCTCTCTGTTTCAGATGCTTCATTATTTGCGCTACTCTTTAACTGCGTTGTGGATTTAGAGAAGTAGAAGTCGCTACCATGAAGTTGGAAATTAAAATTGTTTTGACTCAATTCGACAGCGTCTAAAAAATCATTCGTGGAGTCCAGTACTAAGGTGTTAAGTTCATTTTTGTCATGAGGAGTTGCAGATACTTCTTCAGTAGTATGAGACTTTTCTTCTGTAGTTATTGTAACATCCGAATCTTTTGTGTCTTCAACTTCGATTATTTCTTGTTCAACAGGTTCTTCCGCTAAAACTATGACATCATCTTCGTTATCTAATAGAGCCAAATTCTCTGACTTTTTTGTATCTTGGTGTTCCTCTTTAACTTGAATAACTTCACTTGTCTCGATATCTTCCTTTTTTGCTTTAGAATTGCATTTTTCTTCTTCTAAACTTTCCACCAGGTCTTCGTCGTCCTCACTGGAACTGATATCAATCACGGTATTGTCCAAAATCACCTCTTCAACGTCGGAATTGTCAGAATCACTAAGGACCACAACGTTAACATTCGAGGTACTTTTCTATAATAACGGAAGATTAATAAATATTACAAGAATACAATTAAAAGCAAAAGACTTACAGTTTCAGAGCAACTTCGTGATTTATTAGTCTGCGACTGTTCAGTAATTAGAGTGAGTGTTCTGTTGTCTTTTCTGTGCTCTCTGAAAGGGGATCGAGTTGAATTGTATGGCTTGAGCTTCTTCTTCTGCTTGTTTCGTTTCTTTTTGTTGGTTTTATTAAATAGGGGATGAAAGGCCGTCGAAAAGTATTGCGTAGGAGCAGGCGGTATGACTAAAATGTTATTTATGCCGGGAGATCCAGGCAATACGAACTGCTGGCACGCGTTCGAATACGAATCGTTGTAAGCTGGATTTTGATAGTTGTATATATTATTTTGATGATTACAAAAGTTTGGAAGCATACCATTCTTTTGGTCATCAATAGGATTTGAATTTCCTACAAACAGTTTTAATGAGGATCATAAAATCGTACTTATTATTAATTATTGGGCAAACGGTTTAATTTAGGACTGGTCAACTTCAGACAATTGACTTGAATATAAAACGTTTAGAACGATGATATGACATTTATTTCCTATATATTTTCGGTCTCCATATACGTTAACGGCTGAGTAATTTAAGCTGGATGCGTGAGTTCCTCTTGCTTAGGTAACGTGGCGCAGCTTCAATAAAAAAGTTTCGCAAAACTGCGCGCAAACGTTAGCAACCTTAGATACCAATTAGCGTGTTTTATTTCAGAGTGAATATTTGTTTTATGTTATTTATTAACCTTATACATGTACAGCAACGGCAATATCTAGCTAGAGGTAAAAATAACCTATAGCTTACAAACTAAAAACAACAATAATTCCAAAATAATGGGACTTTGAGCTATATGATTAATTGATGTTATTATATGTTAGCCTGATGACCAAAATTCATGGTCAAAACATGTCCCAATTAAAGTTGCTCTAAAAAACAGTTGTTGACCATTGGCAATATTAGATTTTAGGCTGCTACCACACTAGACTTTTTATCGTAAGACTGTTTTTTTGCAATACTTTTATGCTCAAGAGCAGTAAAAAAGCACCATTAAAAAAAAAAAAATGGTATGAAAAATTACATACCTAAATCAGTGAATCTGTTGGGTTGATAAGCTTGAGGGGTCACATTAATGTCTGGATTTTCGTAATATCTCTTGCTTTTTTTATCGTTTAATCTGTTTAGTTCATAATTTCTAGAGTGATGACGGGATTCCATGCCAAAATCTTCAGAAAGCGTCGAATGATATATTTGGCCATATAAACGAGCCTCCAAGTCTTGGATATCAATTTCTGAGTTATTTTCAAAATCGGCCTACAAAAAACGTTGATATTTTAAGAGCTGATGACAACAAAGAAAATTCGCACACCATACCATCTCTTTTCCTCATTTTTGTTTTTTTTTTAATAAGTAAATAAAATGAAACCAAAAGAGAAAATTGGCTAATAAAAGAAACACTAACACTTATGAATCATGTTTTTTTTTTAAAGAACACCGAAAATTGTACTTAATTAATTTTTTAAATTATTGGCACACTACACAAATGCTAGGTTAAATTAGACAAATGACATAGACAAGGGCAAATGACAGATGGATAATAGATAGTGGTTATATAACCTCCACATGCCTATTCAGTTCATTGGTTCTTTATGGTTGGGTATTTTTGACCGAAGCAGGTCGAAGCTAGCCGAACTGGAAAAAAGGCGCGGAAATTAACTCTAATTGAATATTTGCAATTAAAACCGGTAAATTTTAACTAACGGTATAAGAGTAAATAACTATTAATAAAAATATTAAGGCAAAAAATTCTGTTCAGTTTAACCTCTATTAAATTAATAAACCAATTAAGACAGCAACATTAAATTTTTAAATTACTTGAGTTTTTATTAAATGGCTTTATATTATTTTCCACACAAAAAAAATCGGTTGTTTAAAAAAAATTATATATTTATTAACAAAAGCTTTATGAAAAGAAAAAAAAAAAAAAACAACGTCATAATTATGTCTCACAAAATTAGCGAATGCTACAAACTTTTTTGAATTTTTATTATATTTTTAACACAGTCGTCAATGCTTTCTCTGTAGCTGGAAAACCCGTTTCGTAAATAATTGCAAAGCGAAAAGCAATAGTTAACAAAAGTTTCTTTATGTTTCGTTATATTACCTAAAAGAGAATTATTTCAATAACAACAGCTGTTAACTATTTGTTTATAATTAAATTTAAAATAAAGAATAAATTAATAATGATCTTACTGTTTTCTTTTATAAGAAACTTCTTAAATTCTTGAAAATTTTCTTTGGCATTGTTCTGTAACGAAAAGCTAAATACAGATGTCCAATATTTTAATAGTCTCTCTAAGCATTCTTCCAAAGACCAAGGAGGTTTCGACATACCCCCCATTTTATTCCATATGGTCCCATAAGATACCTTCATTTCTTTTACGATTATCATGCTCACTAAGTGACTCAAATTTGTTTTTATCTCGTCAATTTTGCTGCCTTTTTCATTAGCCGGTTTACGAAACGGATCTAAGATGGTCACGATTTCATCGTGACCGTAAGCGGGGACATTATTTATTAATGCCTTGTTACGAAGATTTATATCGTTGGAAAGAAGGATCTGAAAATAGACGGATTTTTGCAAAATTGTATTTTAGGGTAAAACACTAACTTACGGCTCGGTTTTTACGCTCTAAAATTTGGAGGCAGCAATTCAAAACAGCGTCATCCGCATTTGTATTCGGAGTCATATTTTTCATTACATCTGATATATTTTGTCCTTAAAAGAAAATTAATTGCATTAAATCTTATATAATTAAAATTACCGAATAGGGAGCAACGTTTAGAGTAAACTTTGCAACAGGTGCATATTTTAGCCTTGATTCTATAATTTTGTTCCCATTAATTCGACTAAATTTGGCAGTCAAGAGCTATTGCATTTACTACTTACCTTGAAGGATCTTTTTATCAGATTGAAGGCAGGCATTTATGAATTTAATGGCAATCTGGGCCCGTCTCTTTAAAAATTCGTGAGCGTTTTTCCCGTCCTTGATGTAGTCTAATTCTTGAATTACAATCCAAGGTAAAAACATTATCGGGACTTCTATACCTTAAAAATGTCCTCTGTTCAATTTAACTTTTTAAAACAAGAAAGTTGAGGAAATTACCATTAATTTTTATTTCCATTATTTCCTTAACTATTTCCAGATGAGATAAGAAAATGTTCGTATCAATAACAATAAAAACAGTTTTAAGGACACTATTATTTCGTGCTAACTCAGACGAAGTGTTTTGTAGGTCCTTTTGAAATTCAGTATGCGGTAAGATATTTGGAAGCATAGTGGCTCGAACTTCTTGAATCTAAAAAATAAAACTGCATTTGTAACGCTCATTTTGTACTGTTCATGAATTAATATTACATTTGATAAGACACTTTTCTCATCAAATGGAGCCCAATCCATAAACATATCTTCATCATTTGAACTTCTTTTTTTGATAGGTACTTCTCCATAACAGTTTGTTTTTTCTTCTGGTGTATAGTAATTATTAACCGAAGAAAATGCGTTATCACAGCCTTTCTGAAAATGATTATTTTGTACCATATCTGACCTCAAAGGTGACATATGTTGTTCATTAAAAGATAAGTCAGAACATGAAGACAAATTAGATGCACCACTTGCAACTGGAGTTGATGTTAACGATATCTCCACAGGAGCTCTTGCTAAAGTAGTACTTGACTGTAAATATTCCATACATTTCCGCTTATAATCCACTGAAGTGTTAGGTAAATGATTTTTAAGCGGTTTTGATAAAAACACGTGCTCCTCTGCTTCTGCCTTAGGATATCTATTGAGACGGTTGCCACTGTTAGAAGGTTGTACATTGTTATTTGTTTGATTATTTCTTATATTATTTAACCTAGTTTCTAAAGTAGAAATAGGAAATTTATTAGAGTCTTTGAATGGCGCGTTTCTTATTGATGTGAACTCAGAAGTTTGTGTTGTTATTTGATGTAATCTGAGGTTTTTTGAATCAGGGACAGTTTGTATCACATTACGAAACTGTTGTAGGCGATTATTAACTGAAACCTTCTTTGGAGAAGGCTCCGTCGAATGCACGGTTTGTTTACTGGATTGTTGTGCGTCTACGTCGTCATGCTCCCTCTTTCTTTTCAAATAAGCTACTCTTTGATAAGAACTATTTGCGAAAGCACTTTTTCTGTTAAAATTTGAGTCCATCTTTTTAAATTCCTCTTATTTGAGCATTAAATAAGAACTGCTTCTGTTTTTGCACTTACAAGTTTAAGGTTATATTCACAAAACCACCAAAGCACCTCTCCACGATAAACATAATTTATATCACAAATGGATAAATTAAAATGTGTAACCGAAGTGTTTTTAAATATGTATTTAAATAATTTATGTATAAAATAATGCACTTAGACTTTAGTAACGCATATTAAAGGTTATGGCAATTTTTACAACTTTTAAAGAATGTCAAATGGATGATTCTGTCGAAAGTACCATCGATGGTTGAGAGTTAAATGAAGCATTGAAGTTTCAAATCTATTTATTTTTCCATAACTAAAAGACAAATTATTAACCGAATTGTATTTGTTTTTGGTATTTTATTTTTAATAGTAATCAAGTAATAAAAAATACAAATGTGCAATTAGTCACCCATTAATTTCCGTGTATTGGGTATCTGTGGTGCAAATTTGTCAACGTGTTTGTCAAAAACGTCAAAAGTAAATGTCAATATTGTGAATACTTATGGAATATTTTTCTTTCGCATAATTGTTGTTAACATTTGTAATGGTTTTAAGCGAAAAAATAACAGAAGTTGTACCTTAATAATGTGTGTGTAGACCTAATTAATTAACCGATTAATTTTAAAGATAGTTAGTCATCATGTCATCGCGTGTTTTAAGAAAATTGCAGGGTGACAAAGACTTGCCTGAAGAAATTTCTGACCCAGATACAGATTTACCAGTAGCTGGAGGAGCTCGCCGTAAACAGTTTAATATTAACAGATATGATTTGGTATTGTACCTAATTTTTTGAAAGAAATAAAGCATATTTTGAAGCATTTGTTGTAGTTAAATCAACAATCGTTGTCAGAAAGTGAAGTTAAAGAGGATGACAACGAAACAGAAGCTAATAATGCAAACGAAGGCGATGAAGCGCATGAATCTACTAAAAGACGGAAGAAAAAGAAAAAGAAGAAATCAGGGAAACATTCTGCAGCACATCGAAGTAGTGAAGATAACACAGAAGTAAGAAAAGTTTATTTAAGTTATTTTATTTTTCCCTGTACATAAGGGTCTTGTACTTGTTTATTTGCTGAAATAATTTAGAATGAACTACATTTAAAACAGATGGATGAGGTTGAGAGGTCTGTTCGAGAGGTAAACAGATTACTAGGAGAAAATTACGTGTCAGGTTCTATTAATAGCAGTGATTCAAGATTGGAGAAGAACCTATTGATTAGGAAAAATATTTTAAGCATTCAACACAAGCATTTAAATCCTAATAACGAACTAAAGCGAATTTTTGGTTCAAAAATAATACAAACCGAACAGTATGTCAAATTCAGTTTCATTTTTAATGTCTATTGTTCAGTTTTACCAAACATTTTACAGCAAAAGGAAAAACAGAGGCGGAGTAGTTGGACGTGGTCATTTGCGCACCACTTGGTTAGTGTCTCCGAAAGACAACTGGCCCCCTATTGGCAAACATGGTTTATCTATGGCTTTGCTAGAGACTAAACAGGGAATTCATCACTTCAGCTATGAACATAGTCAAACTTATAGGCAGACACAACAGAAATTTCTGGAGGCCGTGGAGAGTCTTAATCCTGATAATTTGGTGGCCATAATTAATGAACATCCTTATCACATAGATGCACTGATACAATTATCAGATCTCTGCAGATTAAGCGAGGATCTTGCAATGGCAGCTGATTTAATAGAGAGGGCTTTGTATGCCTTAGAATGTGCATTTCATCCTTTCTTTAACATAGCTCAGGGCAATGGGAGACTCGATTACAGAAGGCAAGAGAACAGGTGAGAAATTCTGCATAAAATTTTCTAGAAAAATACTAAAAAACTGCACAGAATTTTCCAGAAACTTTCTAGAATCTGTAAAACATTCTAGGGACTTTACAGAATCTTTTAGAAACTCCAGCTCACATAAAACATATATATTTTTTTAAATTAAAATATTAGCGATGATTTTTTATTCTTCAGGGCAATATTCATCACTTTATTTAAGCACTTACAATTCGTCGGAGGTCGGGCATGTTACCGAACCGCGTTGGAAGTGTGCAAGCTTCTCTTGTCTTTAGACCCCGAAGAAGATCCTCTGGCAGTTAAATTGATAATCGATTTTTACGCTCTCCGGGCTAAGGAATACAAGTGGCTGATAGATTTCGCGGAAGAATGGGAAACAACAAAGAATTTGTCCCAGCTTCCAAATTTTGCTTTTTCGATTCCCGTTGCCATTTTTCATACATCAGACGACGACACCAAGAAGGCTGATACTATGTTACAAGATGCTCTGGTTATGTTTCCAGGACTTTTGAAACCTCTAATGGATAAGTGCTCTATTTGTCCCGATAGTCGGGTCGAGAAATCGGAATTTTTCAATAATATAACAAAGTAAATGTTATTTTAAATTTTATAAAGAGCCGCACGTATTTCTGATTCATTAAAAGAATATTTTACTTTTAATTTACGTGCGCTGCCTTGGGCTAATAATCACTTCTGAAAAATATAATAAACGTATTTATTGTATAATTTTTTTTTTCTCCAGACAACCAGCAGCTTTAACTCAGTTAATCAATTTGTATGTAAATAGAAGTTATTATTTATGGAAAGAACCGGAAATGCTACCGTGGCTTGAGAGGAACGTGAACGAAGTATTGGATAGGGTTGCAAAAGGGGACAACTTGGTCAAAGATTATGAACAGAAAAGGCTGAAGCGCTATCAAGGACCAATGCCTTTGAGTATAAGTCGTCATGTTATTTTGTCTGATATTAAAGGAGTCTCGCCTTTAACAGAGGTATCGTATCTCGTCTCTATTTTTTAGATTACTTTATTAAGTTGATTTCTTTTTATGCGACCAATTTTGTAGGATTTTACGGCACCCGTGTTAAGTTTCGACCCGTTACCACCCCCAGACTCTGTAAATATTTATAATAGGTCTTTAAAACCGAAACCAAGTAATCAAAGTACGATCGGTTTGTTTTTCCGATCGCTTATTCCCAATTTTGATGACCTTCCAAGGTTGCCATTACCTCAAGACGGGTAAGCAAGCATCTCTTTTTTTTTTTGTTTTATTTCTAAACTGAATCTTTTAATTGTATATTTTTAAGAAACAGAGCGGCTGACGAAGATGGTGCTAGAGCTCTACCGGAAAGAGAGGCGAACAATGGTACCGAAGGCGAAGACCTTCGAAGAAGTGTAGCCTCCCTTGTGGGGGCAGTACGTGACCTCTTAAGTAACCTCAGATTGCCTGATGTACCAAACGAAGGCGACGTTGACGAAAACGACGATTCTGAAGATGACGAACCAAACTATTTAACCTAATTAAATCGCTCGATTTATATAGTTTATTATTTAATGATGCATTGAAATTGTATTATTTAATAAAGTATAATAATCCCTAATTGAGTTTGTTTTTTATAATTAAACAAAAAGAAAAGAATGACTATTTCAAGGTGCCAAAAAATGGTACTCTCATGTTTCATTGCTATATAGCAAAAACTATAACTGGTAATTCAAAATTTAAAGTTATAGAACGATTTTGTACGTATATGCTTTATATTATAAAAATATTTTTACTTTCATAATGAAAAGGCCTAATTGTGAGATTTGATTTAATCTAGGACCTGTTTATAATTTTATACTTCTATTTAAAAGCCAAGTAAGTTCTGCTTATTATTGTAATAGAATTTAAGAAAATATCAGTATTATATCCTAAAAACATTATCCTTTAATTAATTTTTGGGAAAAATTGTTTTTTTTTTCAAGTGATTCTAATAGCTCAATTGTAAAGTACTTATTAGAACGCACCTTTTACGTCAAAAGTTTTTTAGGGATATTTAATGACAATTTTTAAATGCAATGGTAATTCATAACAATTGTAATTTTGACAAAGTAAATTTCACAATCAACATGGGGTACGTTGTATTCTAATTCTAACATTTTAGGTAAAATAGTGAAGTGAAACGCAACAAAATACTGAAGTGTACTGTTCGTGGAGGAGACAGCTGTTTCCTTTATTAAAAAATGTTATTGCTTCAACCTCAGAAACATTCATTCATTAATATTTATAACCAAGATCTATAGCACAGAGAAGATGTCTTAATTCTGTTTAAACTGTTCAATGAAGTGACAATGGAATCTCCCCCGTCTAGTACTACTTGGTCTGAAGCTTTTATTTTAAGTGACGACAGTGGTTTATTATTAACAAATGGTTCTATTTCGAGTGGCAGCATGAGTGGGGAAAGTCGAAGTGGCTATGGTCGACATGAGAATGAGGTATATTTATAACTTCTAGTATTTTATATATAGTTTATTTATTAATTTTTTGCTTAACTGGCGTGTTTTTTATAGAATTTGTGTTATTAAGTATATCCATTTCAAATTTATTACAAAAAACAATTTTCTAATTTAATATCTCTTGTAAGATATAACCACTAACTTTTTATGTTTTATAATACCTGACTAATTTAGAAATATCGTTTAACAATAATTAATTGTTAATTAATATAATGTACATTGTTTTTTTCTGTATTATATTAATGCTAAATTAGTTACCTAGCTCTAGTCAGATAGGGTATATATATATATATATATATATATATATATATATATGATAATGCTTTTTGAAAATATGTGTTGTAAGAAGCTATTCCAAGATCCTACAGAGAGATTTTTATAGTAGTCCAAAAACATTCATAATTTTTTGTTTATTATACGTATTTTCGTTTTTTAATATTATTTTATTATTTTGCTCCAAGGGTAAATTTAGCGTTTTCGAGTCTACTGTATTTTATTTTATGCAAAGAAGCGGTGATTAATTAAAGATTTGTTGTTAATGAAACAGTAAAAATCGTTTTACACTGAAAGAATCATTTTTTTAGATGCATTATAGCGATTGTGATGATAAGTCATTTTCTCCATCTGATTCACTGGACGGTATGTCCGATATAATGGGTGGAGAAAATTTTAATACGCTAAAAAAGGGTCCCCTGTGGATCGATTTGTCTAAATGCAAGCATATTCCTATCGAACCTCCGCCAGAGTTCCAAGACAAGCCGGAAATTTTATTATTCGACTCGTTCGCTAACAAATTGTCTTATCAAATAATAAACGAAGCAATAGGCATGTGCTTTGATAGTTCATCAGTAGCAAATTACACAAGTTGTCATTATAATAGTAACAACAACAACATAACAATTCACTCAGTGGTTGTTCCTTGTCAGAAATATTGGAAGTCTGATTGTTTACCGTATGGAAGTCCTCCGAGTTCTCGAAACTCCCTTCGCTTGTCCCGGTTCTCAAGCTCACACAATTCACTTTCCGTACCTGTCGCCCAGAAAGCAGACGACTCAACATTTATTACGCAGGCAGTCTCGCACGACACTCTTTTATCGAACACTATAAGTGATTTGTACAACGTGCCCTTTGATAGTGACATGTACGCGGTACCGGTAGATGTTGTCAAGCCGAAATACAAAAGGAATTTCCAGCAAAAGAAAAGGAGACGAAACACGTCTTTCTGTTGCAACGAAATGATTAACACAAAGATGTCGAAGAATTGTTCCGGCAAAAGATGCATCGAAAGCGATTACAGGGAACCGGACCCTGAAGAAAGGGATATTTCGAAAAGGCACAGCGTTGCAGGGACTTCAGCGACTGCGCAGGGCGAACCGATACATATGACCTTACAAGAAGTCAGGCATTACCTTCAAACCCTTTACTCCAGTTCGTCCGAGTCTTCTGTGTACAGAGGAAAAGAGAATTTGTCGAAAAATAGTCAAATAACTCGTAAAAATGGCACCAAGAGACTGTCCTTGTTTGATGAAAGAACGAATACAGGAAAATCCGACCCGGTATTGCCCTTCAAACACAATTTCTTGAATAACGTGAAAAATAAGGGCAAATGCAGGAAGGAAACGGAGAAGGGCAATAGAATCGAAACCATCGAAAAGAAGAGGTCCGTGCGGGGATTTTCTTTCAAAACTTTGTGCAATTTATTCAGGTTTAAAAGGTTCGGTTTCAATTCGAACAACGAACGGAAAAAGACAGCTCATGAACAGTATAGCGAGAGTCTTTTGATGATCGATGGGGAAGCCAATAAATCGATTACAAACAGAGCGTTGCCACCTTTACCATCGAAGAACGCGGAAAGCAAAATTTTGGACTTTGCCACCAGTATACAAAAAGTTAAAGATGTAAGTATCATAAAAAAGTATATGATAGATGTTTGGCTTACGTTACAGCATATCTTTCGTTAGCTGTCAGCTAATATATGAAGTAATAAATTTCTTTACTTTTTAGTACGGATGGTATTGGGGTCCTTTATCGAGCGAAGCAGCGGAGAAAATTTTATCAAACGAACCTGACGGTTCTTTCATTGTGAGGGACAGCAGCGATGACCATTACATTTTTTCCCTTACATTTAAACTGAATAATTCCGTGAGACATGTGCGAATCGAACATGATCAAGGTGAATAATTAATTTAACAATTATTCATAATTTAATTTTATCTTTTGTTTAAAGGTAACTTCAGTTTCGGAAATTGTACAAAGTTCAAGTCGCAAACGATCGTCGAATTTATCGAAAATGCCGTTGAACATTCGCGTAGCGGCCGATATTTGTTTTTTATTCGTCGAGGGCCCGTAATTGGTCCCGTTAGGGTGCAGCTCCTTCATCCCGTCTCTAGGTTTAAGCAAATTCAAAGTTTGCAGCACATTTGCAGGTAATAAATTATAACGTTCAATTTTTAAACTAATCGTAAGTTTTGTTCATTCTTAAAATGTAGGACTTCTAAGAAACCATTGCATTTATCATATTAAGAAATCAAAAATTTACAAGAACTTGCAGTCGATATGTGTTTGATACTGAACTACTTATGTTGCAGTGTCACGTTTTTTTTTTTAATTCTAAAAATAAAATTGATTTGAAGTTTTGAAAGTCAAACTTGTATATTCCCGTAACTCGTTATTATTAGTCGTCTTATTTACCTATAAAAATGTGACATTTAATTTTCTTTTTGAATAGGTTTGTCATATTAAAATACGTAAGAAAGGATTTAATTTCGACGTTACCTTTACCGAGAAGAATGATAGATTATTTGAGTACTCCTCATTATTATTCGGAGCATCTTTTGGACGTCGTCGAGGAGTCGAACGAGGGCGGAAATAAAGAAATACGTAACTACGAACTTAACGGTAGAGAGTTGCCAGTTTTTTATTAATTAAAATAATAATAATAAAAAAAAGAAATAATTTATTTTATCTGATCCAATTCAGGTGGGCAATTATTATAATTAACGTAATTAATTATTATTATTATGTATTATGATAAATCTTGACAGACCAAAGTATCAATGTGATTTATAGGATTTAGGATTTTGTATTTAATTAAAAACGCTTCTCAAATGATAGAAACGATGCCGCTTTCCCCCGTACGACCGAAAGTAAGTGCACGCACAGCGCATAAAAAGAGAGTTTGATAACGAATTAGACCATCAAATAGTCGCAGATTACAGCCCATTTTCTTAAATTAAAAGGATTGAAAGTTAATAGATCTTTTTCGTTGTGATTTAATCTGTTATCACGGTGATCCCGCCGTAATTTTCATATCATTATAGTCACCTTTCAACCCTTGTACAGACAGAAGAGAGAAAATTAGGTACCGAAATTTACGACTATATGAGACTCTATTATTAAGTTTGTTTAATTACGAATGAAAGTTATTTATTTTTCACGTCCTTTTATCATCGCATTAATGAAAATAATAGTAGAAGAGAAAAAGTGAACGAACTGTTGTTGATTAGTTTTTATTTTATGAGGGATAATTAGGTGATTGAGGACATCTATCTGTTGAAGATTAAGCAACACATTGTGTGAAGTTGAAAAATTGCATTTGAAAAAAAAATGTGTCAATTACAGAAACCATCGATGAATTGATAATAGAGTTATAAGTTGCCTCTTTGTATTTCTACTTAACGCAATGTTCTCAATTATCCCATTTTCCCGAACGTGTTATTAATTGATTGAATAAGTAAAAAAGTCAATCGGTTCCTAATGTATTCCTATAGTTTGTGATTTTCCTTGTTTCAGATTTTAATATATTAATATAATATATTTATATGTATATTTCGTGAATGTATTTTTTATTTATGACGATTCTTAATTATTACAATTATTATTAACGAATGAAAGAAAAGTTTGTATGCTAATTGTAATTGTAACCAAGACCTTCCATTTTGTTGTTGCCAGTTAGTAGAGAAATGATATCGTGCTAAGATTTAATAAAAGTGCTCTTTATATAATAGAAATAACTAGAAAAAAAAAAATCGAATTTCGTTTCTTTATGTCGTCCCTAATTAAATTATTAATATTTCAATATTTAAACACCAAACAATTGATCAATGTTTCTTTTTATACGAAAGCAAAATTGTAGTGCATACACAGGGTGTTTAAAAACTTAAAAAACTAATTGAAAGTATGTATTTCACTTGTTTTAGATATTAATTAAAATTTTCTAATCAGCAGTCCATCTTTTATTAACTGAATATTAAATAAAAAGCGGTTTCATTTCGTGGGTTTTTTAATATTACTTTTGAATCATTATTTGTATATTTATTACTGCTTTTCAAAAAAAAAAAGAATTCAAAAAAATTACTTAAAAACGTATTAAATAATAATATTTAAATTTTAATAGTTACTCTTTAGGACATGAGGAAAGTTTACATACAGTTTAAAACGTGAAATAAAATTAAAAAAGAAAACAATAAATACTGCTCTATGTCATTGTACCAAATACTGGGTTGTGCCTGCAGATACTTGGACCGTATTCTTCATAAGAAGCTTTAGTGTGGCACACTTGGTAAAATTCGGGCTGAAAACGAGTTCAGATTATTAAAAAATAATTTAACTTAAAAACCATTAAATAATTCTTACCGTAGATGCCAACATACTTCCTCCAAACCAAACAGCATAACGTTGCAAATTATGTGAAACTACTTTTACATCTATTGGCGTTGGCTAAAAAATAAACAATATTAAACAACATCAGTAAAAGTTTCGTGTATTGACATGAATTTATGTCTTAAATTAAATAGTTCTTTTCTTTTCTCTTTTTTAGGGCATTTACCTTAATTTGTCCATCTCCCAAATTCTCACTCAACTTAAGCCTATTGTCTACGGAACGCTTAATGTCTCTTTGTAGCCTTCTTCCAAAGTCTTTGAACATTGTAGAGCCCCCAGATAACACTATGTTATTGTACAAAGGTCTCCTAACGTCTATAGGACATTTCTGAATTACATCGTCTATGATTTGGGAAATAGGAGTGGTGAAGTCAGGATTGGCAAATTCGGGATGAAAGAATATTTCCGGCCCCAGAAACCGTTCGTAACCGATGTCGACAGTAAATGGTTGTCTAGTGATAGAATTAATACTTTCATACTGTTTTATCCATTTGCTGGGATTTTCGTCGTATTTCGAGAATTCCTTTGCTATGTCCGGACATATGTAACAGTATCTCTCTTTGATTGCTTTTGCAGTCTCAAGGGACTGTTCTGGAGGTATGCCTATTTCTCTTTCTCTCAAAAGAGATTGGATAAAGTGGGTGATATTACGGCCTGCTATCGGAATGTGTTTGATACAGCTACCTATCACGTATCCCTCTGCCTGTTAAAAATAAAATATGCAACATAAAAAACTGCTTTAGCACCCTTATTTCATGGACACAACTGGCAACTCATTCATTTGCAAAAATTATTACAAAAAAAAACAAATTTGCCAGTTGTTCCTTTATTAAAAGACTTTGAGGGCGTATTGCAGGCCTATAGTGACTTACTACTGGAATAACATGGGTGACTCCATCTCCACTGTCCACTACAATGCCTGTAAAAGTCCTAGGTGAACGAGAAATCCAACTGGCAGCAAGGGCAAGTACAGCTTGAACTGCAATGTACAGTCCTGGCACATTAAGCGATTCAAACATAATTTCCGCCGTGTACTCCCGGTTTTCTGGCGTGTTCAGGGGCGGTTCAGTCAACAGGAAATAGTGATCTTCAGGCTCTGCCCTCAGATATTTAAAAATGCACTGCTCCAAAAATCGTTCCATTAAATCCCAATCTTCTACTAACCCATGTCTAACAGGATACTAAAATAAACCTACTGTAACACTTTGTAATGATCTAATTAGCAGTAGTAGTTATGGTTAAATCCCTTTAACTGTTACCCATTCCTACTGATAGTTTTTTAAAAATTTAAGTTGTTAGGTTAGATGGAGTGTCATTATTACACTTCCCAACTCTTACCTATTCTAATATTTACTAATACTAATGGGTAAAACCTAATTATTATTGGAACAGCTTACCTTAACAGCGTATCCTGTTGCATCAAATGCTTCATCACCTATAAAGAAATCTAAATCTTCTACACCTTTAGCTAATCTCCTAGACGAATGGTCGCCAACTTTAGCTATCTCTTTAATAGCAATTGCCGAAGGAATGATACACTGCGGCTCCTTGTTTGAGGCGAAACCGAGTTTAGTGTACCTACGTAGATGTTTATCGTGTTATCAATGACAATACGAAAAAATGTTCGACTTACCCCGTTCCAACATCAATAACACAAGCTGGAAGTCTTCCGGCCATGATTTTTTATTTAAATTTAATATAAAATTAACTATTTTAACTAAAAAACATTTACCACACCTCTAACTTTGACGTCTATCAGATATATATGGAAATGTATCATCAGATATGGAAATTGATGCGTCATTCGACTCATTTAAATTCCATAAAACAACGAATCCCATAAAATATATTTTATTTAAATTTACAAAATATAGAACGTAATAAATATGTTATATTATTTTTTTATTTGAAGCAAATAATAACGAAAATAATTTAAAATGTAAAAAATTATCGCTTGCATAATTTATGGATGTTATCTATGGATAAAGTCAAATTTCCATAATGAATAATAAACGTCAGAGTGACCATAACCTAGAAAAAATTCAATCTTTTCGTCAGTTTTTATATGAATAACGTTATGAAATAAACAACTTTAGTATTTTAAAATAACGTAAATGACTATTGAACTTGTGCAATTATTACTTTTATAGTGTAAGTTTGTGATTTTCCAACAGTTAAAATGGAAGACTCTCTTGAGAACTACCTTCGTTTATCGAGCAATACCACAAAGAAAAACAACAAAAATGACCAACAAGAAAAAATGTAATCATATTTAAGTGTTTGACTTGTTCTTGCTCTATTTAAGTGTTTAATTACGTTACAGTAAAAGCACCCTCATTACCCTACAAAAGAAGAAGGAGTCTGAAGCAAGAGCAATGAAAATTGTTGAGTTTATGATTGAAGGAAGACTCAGAACTGAAACGTTTTTCCATTGTGTATGTTCTACTGCATAAATATACAATTCATTGTTCATTTTGGTTAAATTTCACCCAAGAAAAGAATAATTTTTTGAAGTAGAATTTCTGATGCGAATAGTGAATCCCAGCTTTAATTTTTTGTTACAGTTGCTTCATTTAAATCAAGAATACTATCAAGATATTGTGGAAGAAAGAGCGTTAAATAAGATCTGCGGATATGCTGTATGTTCAGAAAAAATACCAGAAATGCCCAAAAAGCAGTTTCACATTTCATTCAAAGTGAATAAAGTATATGATATTACAGACAGAAAAGTAGGTCAACTAACTGCTTAAAGTGTGGCGCAATTGTTTAAAAGTAGATGAATATTATTTTTTGTAGAATTACTGTAGCAATTTTTGTTATAAAGCAAGTTTGCATATTAAGAAACAGATCGAAACGAGCCCTTTATGGCTACGGTCTTATGATAAATTTCCAGATTTTAAAATTCTGCCTTCAGGAAGTGGGTATGTCCTAAAATGTAAAATATTAAATTTTAAATATTAAAATTTGATGTGATTTAGGGGATTGCCGGGCGAAGAAGTGGACCAAGGAATAGCAAAACCTGTTAATGACGCTGAATTTACGTCTGTTAGCTCATTTACGGAGGCGTCTTTAGATGAGTTAACAGAGAATGAAGTTCCCGCTACAAAAAAGTTTGCAAAATTGTCCAGTAGTTTAAAAATGTCTCCTATTGCTGAATTAGAAGTAGAAACATTACCTCAAAACAAAGACAAAGAAGAAAAAGTAAACTCAAATGAAGATAAAGTTTTAAAGTCTTTTAAAATGAACCAAAATGCGAATGAAACTGATAAAGCTGAAGAAAATGTCCCCAGTAGTAACAGTAAAATTTCGGTGGTAAAAAGAAGAAGCAGTTTGTTTTCAGAGAAGAGTAAATTACAGAAATTATCAAATTCATCCATTTCTGAAAAAAATAGTCCAAGTAAAAATGCAATTAGCGTTTTAGAACATATTTCCAAGTGTTTTTCCGATTGGGCTACTATAGAGACGTTAATTTTTCTTCACGGTAAAGAGAAGCTGCGACAGGTGTTGAATGAAGAACATTTAAACACGTTACTCAGCTCTTTTAAACTTGCGGAAGATAAAACTCAGCAGCAACAAAAATATTTAGAACTTTGTAGAAAGTTAAACATGAAAGAATTGGCAGACAACAAATTTGATCATGCAGTCATTGTTAAAGAACTTAAACCACTTCCGGACTATGAAAAATTAAAGAATGAAGGTAAAGTCATGGACCTGAAAGTCAAGTCTTTTTTACAAGGATTTCCATATGATATTGAAGGGGAAGATAATAATGATAGTAACAAGGAAGTCCAGAAGAAAGGCGAAAACTTGGAAGGAGAACCATCTGTAGCTGTTTTGCCTTTAGTGGATATTAATTCGCAAAATGCTTTGAGGAGGAAGGTGTTTCTTAATAGCCTCAGTAAGGTGTACGTTTTGAAATAAACTAATTTATTGCGTTCAATATAAAAACGTTTTATATTTTTTAGTTTACAGAATTTTGCAGAATTACTTCATTTTTCAATGTATAACGTACAATCAGATGTTGCCGGTTTCATAAAGACATTCAAATTGCGAGCTGATAATGTGGTATTTAAACCTCTGTTATGGAATATAATTGGAATAATTATTCTTAGACTGTAAGTAAAAAAAGTTATACATTAAGCGTGGCAATTAATTTATCTTTATCGTTCATTAGATTGAGCATAAAAAACGAATATCTGAAACAAATAATTGATAGCAGCACATCTCAACATCACATTAAACAAATTCTTAAACCGTTTACAAAAAATGAAGACTATGTAGATAAGATAATATCACAATATAATGATTTACATAGTTTTGTTGAGCGTTATTTAAAATGATATTACGTAATTTTATATTATTAATTTTTAATTCTGTAAGTTACAATAAATTTTCAAGTTCACATGGAAATCGTTTTTAGTTTTTCTCCCTGTTATCGTTATATTATCGTTTTAATTTTTAAAATAGAAAAAAAATTGTTGTAAAATAGTAAATAATTTTAATGTTTAATCGTTTATTTGTTTCATAAAAATTAAGAAGGCTTCAACGTGTGGTGACGTAAACGTCAAGTCGTAAACACGTCGGTGTTACATAGTTTTTGATTTTTTTACGCTCTTTTTGAAAGAGCACCGCTTTTAAACTTTCGAAAAAGACCGATAAATTTTTTTTATATATACTGTAAAAACACATCTTTGCCATCATGAATATGTTAGGAGCTTTGGCCGTGAGAGTACATGGTATACAAGATGAAAGATGGATGACAAAGGATAAAATCACCCAATACAAGGGGATGGTTACACTATTTAGTAAGAAAAAATACATTAATATCTTGATTTGATTATTTCTTCGTATAACGTTTTAATTTATTTTCTCCCCTTTAACAAATCTTTTATTTTATTTGAGAAGTTTTTAAGAACTTTTTATATAAAAATTAATTCGTAGGACGAGACAGAAAAATATTGGAAGCTGATAGTGCTGTAGCAAGAAAAAAGCAGAAAAAAGAATTAAAAAACTTGCAAAAAGAAATCGAAAAACAACGTCACGATTTGGATAATGCAATTCGAGGTGACAGGCAAATGCTTAGAACTACTTTACAAGAAAATAGGGCAATGCAACTTGCTTATCAGGATATGCACCCTTTGGTACGATTATTTGGTAATTGTACGCTTTAACCCTCACGTCTCCGATTCGATTTGAATTACTACAATATATTAAAATTCGTGATGTGGCGATTAAAGCGTACAATTACGAAAAATAATCTATATAGAATATGAATCTTATAAACGAATATTTTAGAAGGTTGTGGAATGTCTCCACCAAGAAAATTTTAATAAAAGAAAGCAATTGGATCGTCTGAATAATCATATGAGTCAAAGAACTGACCAGTTAATCGCTCTTAAGGTAATAATTGGCTTTAATAAAAAATTCTCAATGAATACAAGTAATAATAAACATATTCAAATTGGAATAATAGGATGAAAATAACTTAATATTTGTTTTTTTAATTTGTACTTTTTTCTAAAGTTTTTTTCTTGTATTAGCTTGAACAAGCGCAGTTAGAAGACAATAAAAAATCCGACGATTGTCTAGTACTGCCTGTTGAAAAAGTGATAGAAATAGTTACAGGGAAAGTACAGGATGCAATTTTAAAACGAGAGGCTGCCTTGTCAGTGCGTCATACTTATAAAAAAATTCTTAATATTCTGAAACAGGTAAATGCTATATACTTATTAAAGGATCTTTAAAATTAGAATGATTAATAATTTCCTTGTGTAGGATGCGTTGTATTTTGATGCGGTATTAAATGCGGTAAAAATTGATGCCTGTAATCAAAGCAAATGTATGCTGGGAGCCACCCAGCTGGGTCAATTAGCTACTGAATATTTGGACGATAGAATTGAGGAGTTTAATAATTTGGAAAAATTGGTAAAACGCGACATGAAAGAACGTGAAAATAATTTACAGGAATTACGTAACAGAGTGCAAAACGTTTCTGAAAATATGAGGTTCTTTTTAAGAACAGATGTAAGTGCCAGTGCATTCCCAGCTGCGTCAGGCAATCTCAGGGTTTATTTCTGACTCACAATGAGTCTCTCTGAGGGTGTCCGACATAGCCAAAGCTACGGCCACAACAACTGTCTAAGTAGTTCTGTTTCTAGAGCGACATAAACTTAGGAAGGGTGTTACTGGAAAAAACGTACAGTGACGTAGCATTAAAAGAAGATATCGAGTATTTGGAGAGTGTTTTAACGGTTTTGAAAAATAGTTTTGCTGTACCTAATTTCGAAGCATTGCTGCCGTGGTGAGTAACATTTAATCTTGCTTTCATTAAGCTGAAAGATAATGTTTTCTTTATTTGATTTTTTTTTCTAGTATTTTAGAACAAGATCGTCAAAAAAACAGGCTCCAGGAATTGTTAGCGACTATGACTGAATATAGAGATACATTATTAAAGAAGAAAGATCACGCAACTTTAATGGAAAGTGTAATGGTCAATTCCATGGTCGAAACCACCCTTGAGTAAGCTACTCAGTTTTTCGTACATATTTACACATGGTACAAATGACAATTTTTGAAAGGTACAAGGCCCAAAAGAAGGAACTTCTGGCCAAAATCACGGAGCAAATAAATAGAAAAAAGGAAATTGACGAGGTGTGTATGCAAAGATATAAACTTTTGGCCATGGTCCGAACGGCTTTGCTCGCCATTTGGGTGTTTACTTTGATCATAAACTACGACGAACCAAAAAGTAAAGGCAAAGGGGTTGTAGTTCAAGACGGAAGAGGGTCAAAACAGCTGCAAACTGCCGAAGAAAATTATACAAACGGTGGGAAAAATTTCCGTTGTTGTTTGTTTATAATACAAATTAATTTTGAATATTTTTTTACAGCGCTTAGTATAATTGAAGCAATTGAAAAACGATTAACGAAAGTTATTAATTACATCGCTGGATTCGAATTGACACAAGAACAAAAGGAACAAGCATATAAATTATTTGAGGGAATTAATAGGTATCCCAAATCACTCTTCAGCAAGGAAGAAGACGCCGAAGACTGTAAGTATCTTTGAGAAAATTATTATTCGTTTTCTGATCTATTTCCAATATTAAATGTGCATTGGTATCGATTTTTTGGCAATAGATTAAGGTATCATAATTTTCTTAAGAGAAGGAAATTATTTTTTTTTATTCTTCTTGTAGCATTGCTTGGTGGCTTTGTTATGGAAGATCCTAATGTTCTTTCGAGACTTGAAATTAAGAAAAAGAGCAAACAGTTGTATGATTTGTGTTCGGTTGATCCCGATTTATTACCGGACGACAAAAAAAAGTCTTCAAAAAAGAAAAAGAAGTAAATTAAAAAGAAATAACGAACCGCAAATTATATTGGTTTATTATTATTTTTTTGCTAGTCATTCTGTAAAAATAAAAAAAACTAAAGCGAGTAAATATAAAACAAACAAGCCGTGTTCGAAATATTAATTTTAATAAATTGTAACGTTTGCAAAGAAAAACACATTACATTATTTTATACAGTTAATAAATATGTATATTACGTAACAAATTTAACGCTTAAAGATCTTGTAATACAGAAAACTTGTTAGATTTAACTGTGGCAATTTCGTCTTCACTTTCTTCACCTTCGTCATCGCTATCTGTATTTTCATCTGATGTTGTGTTACATGGTTTCATTCCTTTGAAAGTAGATTTAGTATCTTCGTCAGAATAATCCGAGTTACTCAGATCTTGCGCTAGTTCTGGAGTTTCACTCTCTTGAGTTCTGCTTTGAATCCATTTGATAGTTTGTACATCGGGATGCGATGCCCAATAATCTAAAATGAAACTAGTGCTGTAGGAATGTAACGGCTATCGCGAAATTGTTTTCTGCGCATAAATAAACATCACTAAATTTGGGACTGTTTGTGGGATTTAATTTTATCATTCTCACCTTTCCTTTTTAAATAGTTTATGGGCCTTAAACATAAACATATTTTTCCATCCAACGCCATTCTCAGTAAATTGTTGGCAGCCCTGTAAGTGTCCAATCTTGCAGCTTTGGCAGTAAGAAAGCCTCGTTTCTTTGCCCATCCGTCGCACACGTCCATTGCTGACCAGGTGTCGTCATTTTCTGGATGGTTTATCCTTAACAATTTTGGAAGATCCAAACGTTCGGCTAAACAAAATTATTTATTATGTATTTCTATCTCTAAGGGACGTTTTATTACCTAAAAATTTTACAGATGTATAAGGTTCTCTTAGTTGGGCTATGGGGAAACTGCCCATTAACACTTGCAACGGTTTCGGGACTTTGGAAGGGAAAACTAGACCAGGACAATCACACAATCGGACATTAGGCGTTAAAAATATCGTTTGAAAATGTTTCGTGTGGCCTGGAGTTTTTGAAACGCTTACAACTTTTTTTCCCATTATAGCGTTCATCAATGACGATTTTCCCACGTTAGGCTGCCCTATACAACCTATCGTTAAGATGCTATTTTTGTATTTTTCATGTTCAAAATAACTGGTGTCGACCCTTTTTAGCTCGATAGTCTCCCCAACTTCGATTTGATCTTCTTCCGCGTCGTTTTCAGAGGTCATCTCCTCTTTAATTTTTTGTTGCCACGAAGTCAAGTCCACGTCTTCGCCAACAATTTTTTTACATGTTTCGAACAGCATTTGTGTACCTTCTGCAGCCATACGTATCTTCCCCCTACGCCTGCGAACCTGTAAACCTTTAAGGATTGTTAATAAGTAATAAAAAAAATCTTTATATCGTATATCTTGTTTTATACCTCCTTTATCTGAAGATGTGCCTATTAAGTTGTAGCCTGGCATCGAGGTGAACATAACAATGTGTAAATGGGGAAATTTTTCTATAAAATAGTTCTTCCATGCTGCTACAAGTGGTGCCGGTGCCAAATCTATTTTATTTAGTACAACTATGATGTCCTTATGAAGAACATTTGAAACGTAATCATAAACTGAAGGTGGAAACATTAGGGCCTAAATTAAATTCTTATTTATAATTGTTTAAGTAATTTAAATTAAATTAAATGAGCCTACAGCAAATCTTATATCCACGATGAATAGGATTATGTCAGACATCTCCAAAACTCTCCAAAGTTGTCTCCAGGTTTCCAAGTTTAGTTCAAAGTAGCTTAGTTCTTTCGTATGAAATTTATTTTGCAACATTTTAACATATTCCTGTATGAAACAAAACATTGGGTAATTGTATTAATTGTTACAATGTGAAATAATATCTTGCTCCTACTCACCGTAAAATATCTGTGCTCTCTAGCATCTAACGTTTCTTTTGGTAATTCATATGACCATGGGGGTCTTTTTGGAAAATCTAATTCTTTAGGGAAATAGTCATCAATATCGATTTCAAGTTGCTCTTCAGGTAAATTTTCTAACGTTCGCCTTGCTTCTTCTTTTCGAAGCTTGATTTCTCCATTGGTTTCTTTGAAGAATTCTAGGGCGTATCTATTGGCAGCACTTCTCGTCCCGCTAGATTGATAATTTATCTTCTGGGTTACATTATTATATTCTTCGTCATCGGAATCACCTTTGGTAGGAATGAAAAAAGTGAAAATTAAGCACCTAAAGCTGTACACGCCTTACCGTCTTTTCCTAGTTTCGAGAGCTTTTTAGCCTTTAATTGTTCCTTTTTTTTTCTTCCACTAAATGGAGCCTTTCGTCTACCTTGAGGCATTATAATTAAAACCAACAAAATACTGCTAGACACTAGTTTAATTAAAAATTTTCTCAATTACTTGCGATTACTCGTTATAATTTTTAGGTTATGTTTTTCTTTTTATCAAATGTCATTTTTCGTTAATATTCGGTTAACTTCGAAAAGATTCGGAATTTTTAAATTTAAATTTGTATTTTTTAACAAGAAGATATTTCGTATTTTAAAAACAATCAGTTTATTTCTTACGATTAGATTAATCTTCCTTTTTTTCTTCAAAATAGAACTGATTTTTTTAATATTAATTTTTATACTACGTGATATTAAGCATAAATAACGCCTTTATCACTTTTTTTTCATCTTATTTAGTGTAGGTCAATTTATATGGCATTTAAAAGTTATTTAGTTTTTTTTTTTTGAGTTATAATAAACAAAAGTTGAAAATATCGAAACCCTTTCCCCACTCCTACTCCAATATGGGGGTTAAAGTGTACAATTATCGTATTTTTTATTGAGATTATGTTAGCCACTAATTTTTTATATTTTTATTTTGAAAAATCTTTTGAGTTACTACTCAGGTGGTACAATTTGTTTTTTGTAGTTTCTTAGTAAACCATTTCACCGTAAATTTTTCCTAACTATCTAAACCACTGCTTAATGATAATTTTTATTGCGGCTGACACCGATATTATTTGCTGGTCATTTCATAGTAAGTAAAACAATGTTTCGAAAATCCAAAAAATTAGTCACTCAAAATGAGTGGAAAGTCAACCAGAGAACCGCTCGTTTTACGTGCCTGTTCGTTAGGTGAAATTTATCTATTATTGTTGAAACAATTTCGTTTTCACTTGCAACAAAAACAAAAAAATCGAGAAATTATGTAAGAAGTCAATGGTGGCCGGATCGCCAACGAAAAATAACTGATTTCTAAATTGCGGCTATCAAACAACGAGAAAAAGTCGAATAGCAATCGTGCATGAAGTACAAACTGGAGTTGTTTTTGCCCTTTCTAGGCTATTCGAATTCTTGCATTACCACTGCTTATAACTAATTTACAAAAAGCCTTAGGTTTTTCTTTTTTATGAAAGTTTTATTTGTTTAACAACATTCCTTAAAGTATTAACAACAATAGATTAATAAAAGTACAGTCAATTGTCTCGTTGTCTGTCATAGTATGCGTTTTTATTTTTATTTTTTGTGTTGGTTTGTTTGATCTAAAACATTCAATGTCTTAGTTTCGATTTGTGTCAACTAACTCACTTAGAGAAATTCACATATGTAAGTAATAACGACGAGTTTTGTTGTCCCATATGTATGTATGTTATATGTATTAAATTTAAAACGCTCTCAATTTTTAGTCCCGATTCTTATTTCGCCCTCTTACGAACTCGTCATACGATTCCTCATGTTCAGACCGTTCCAACATGAATCTTGGCAACGAATATCCCAGCGCTTTACTGTAAACAGGTTTAGTTTCTTCCTTGAAAAGTCCCTCTTCATCGTCCATGTCGAATTGGGGTTCGGGATCGTTCGGATCTTTTTTCAATTTCTGCCTTTTTTCTACTTCTGGATCGTCTTTCTCGGAAGAGTCCATTCTTTCGTCCTCGTCATCACGTTCTTCGGACTCGTCTCTTTCTTCCTCGTCCTTTTCACTAGCAGCAGCTGCTGCGTCTGGTTGGTACTTCTTAGGTGTTTTTGATTTTTTCGGTATACTCCTCTTGATTGGCTTACTTTCTTCTGCGGAAGTTGGAACGTACTTGATCACAGTCTCGACCAAACTGGACGCTGCCGCTTGGGGTTGTTGTAGTTGCTGCTGTTGTTGAGAGGCTTGTTGGGCAAGAGTTGCCGCAGTAGCTTGTACTTCTGCTTTGGATTCGGAAGTGGGAGCCGCTACCACGCCCGGCTTTTGATTGGTGTGTTGCATCTCATGGTAAGCCATGAGGGTGTTTTTCGGTTGGGATTCCGAAACGTACATGCATTCCTCGTTCTGGATGCCTTTGCTGTCCAAACAGAGATAACAGGTCATCCCTTTCTTGGCCACTTGCTTGCAGTTGGAGCGGTCCTTCTTTATGAATTCGGCAAAGACCTTTTCGACGTCTTTTTTAGATTCGTCTGTGTGGAAGTAGCCGTCACCTTGTTGGCCTTTGGCGGGGGCAACGCTTTTCTCGATCGTTTGGGCATCTGGTTTGTAGTCTCCGAAATGGTAATGATAATCGTCGTCGTCTGATCTAGTCTTTTCCTTGCTGACCGCCGAGCTTACATCTTCGTCATCAAGTTCTTCAGCGCTGGCAGTCTCCTCTTCCCTTGCGCTTTCGTATGCTTCGTAAGGATGCTCGTCCTTTTCGTTCTTCTCTTCGAACTCACTGCCTTTACCCCTGCCCACCAGTTCCTTGTGTCGTGCGTCTATTATAGCCTCGGCATCTGCATCGCTGGCCATTGCAACCATGCTGGGAACCGGCGCACTTGCAGCTCCAGTGGTGGTCGGAGATTGTGCAGTTGCCCGAACAGGAACGGCCGGATGACCAGTTGCTTGGGGTTGCTGTTTTACAAATGGGGATGGAACGGCTCTCGTTCGAAAACCGGCGTTTGGTGGTTGCGCTGGGTTCTGTTGTTGAACCGGTGCTACATTTGTTACTATTTGTTTGGAGGCCGCCTGAGTGTGAGGATTGTGTCCGTCTGTCGTTGCCAGTCGTTCTTTTACCACAGGTTTTCCGTTACCATCGAACTTACTTTCTTTCACGTAAGCGTATTTTTGTTCGTTGGGTTCGACGGCGTACGAACATTGCTCGAAGTTACCTCCCTCTGGGTTGACGCATACCGTGCAGGTCATGCCGTCTTTGGTAGATTGTTGACAGTTTTTGCCCTCTTTGACCATCTTTTCGCCTTCCTTTTCGGATGTGCTCTTTTCAAAGACGTAGTCGTTCGGATTGAAGTCGTAGTTGTACGAGTCCTTGGATTCTTTCGACTCTTCTTCGTCCTCTTTGGAATTGTAATAGCTGTAGTCGAATTCTTTAGGTTTAGATTTGTAAGTGTCTCGCTGCTTTATGTATTCGTAAGGGTCGTCGATGACGCTTTTGCGACTTCTCTTTTGACGGATGTTTTCGGGCCCTTGGGACGAGTAATGTTTTTCGTTGTAGTAAGTCTTTGGTTGTGCTGCATAGGCGCAGTTCTCACTTTGTCCTCCTTTGGCGTCAGTGCACACGCTGCATTTCATCATTCTGTCGTCGATTTTTTTGTCGACGTCCACGCAGTTGCCGCTGGATTGCTTCTGGGGCTGAGTTTCGCTCGCGCCAGTTTCGAAGTGCGCTAATTTGGGATTGGAACCGAAATAACGTGAAGACGGGTTAAAAGACGACGAAGACGGTCGATAATTGAAATCGTCAAAAGAGGAATAGTCCGAAGCTCCGAGTGGAGAATAGCTGAGTTTGCCTGAAGGTACAGCGTCTTTGTTGGAAATTGATGTGTCGAACGAAGGAAGATTTGTTAAGGAAGATGATTTGTAGTCGTATGGTGTATCGTCGAGTTTTACAGCTTCTTTGTCTACGATGTCTTCCTTTGTGAACGCTTTGTCTTCGTCGTCAGATTGCTCGTCGAGAGATTTGTAAGGAGCATCAGACAGCAGGTCCTTGATTTCGGATGCCTGGCCAAAGGTGTAGCTGGAAGCCAATGCTTTGGGAAGCGGAAGACTTAGGTCGCCTTTGTCAGAGGCTCCTGAAAAATATTGATTAATAATTTTTAAGTTTTTGGCTGTTACTTTCTAAATACCGAATGATGTGCCACTTGCAAAGGATCCAGAGTAATCGACGGGGGAATTTCTGACGGGACTGTCGTCGTCCAACGATCGGAGTCTAGAGTGGTCGCTATTATCTACGTATCCAAAGACTTCTTCATTTTCGGCGTTTTGTTCCGAATCAAGTTCTTCACAACGATTGATAACGATCACAGAAAAAAGACACACCTGTAACAAAAAGAATTGAGTCGTCCTCGTTTTTTTTTTTTGCCTTTTTCCTTATTCACATAATGTGGCAAGCACTAAAGACTACGTATGTAGGTATCTAATATCACTCTCACAAGAACGACAACGAAAACAATAACAATAACAACACTGTCTCACCTGAAGCAAAATGCTTCTCCGAAGCATTTTGGAACGTGAGTTTTCGAATGAACAAGAATATAGAATTGGTGCAATTTTGGTTTTGAAACAATATTTATATACAACAATTTCCCACCATCGGATCTTTTCAGTCGTCGATGTTGGTGTGTCTTGAAAGCGACTGTTTCTACTTCGGTCCTATTATTTCTTGCAAATTACAGCCAGTCAAGCGAAAGAGAAGTGCACGGTTAATCAACTGTTAAAAAGGTTTTTGACTTCTTGGTGGATTAATCTTACCTGCCGACTTATTACAAATGCTGCATAATCCTTTATAGAAATGATTCTGTTTATATAAACGATATGGTGCAAAAAGCACATGATTGTTGTCTGCACAAACGTGGATCGCATCGAACAAAAAAGAAAATACACGTTTTGCTTCTTCCTTTTTCTATTCCTCATGATCGACTATCGGCGAAACGACTTTTGTTTTATCGATACAAAAAAACAAACACCTAATAAATTAAGTAGGTGGATAAAATCCATTGATTGATTCGTTCGTTAGCTTTTATTTGATGGCATTTTGCAGTTCCTTGTTGCCAGGTAATTGTATTAGATATTCGTTTTTTATTATCAGTCTAATTATTATTATTGCATTAGTACCAAAACGGAAACAAGTCATAATCGAATTAGCTGATTACTTCAGAAATTACCAATGACTTGTTGCACTTCCAAATTGAGGACTCAGAAGTTTATTGAAAAACTTTTATTTTTATTGCAAAAGACTATCGAAATTAAAAACAAGACTTCTTATAGGTCTTCATGTAATCTGAAGGTTTAGAACTTATTTGTGTATATATATTTTTTTTTTTTGAAAATTTTAGGCTGTAGATTCTTTAATTTTAAATTAAACCTTTTTTTAAATCTTATAATTGGTTCTCAAAATGTGACCTCCATATGGGTGTATCAAATTTCAACCCTTGCACTTACTGTTGGATCGAGTATTTTTGGAATTGTTTTTTTTATTTAAAACGTATGTACTTACATTAATGGTGGAATAAAAACACCCAGTATATTTTTTATCCGATTTGACCAAATAATAAAAGCAAGTGCGACTAATAACCGTTTTAAATACACGTACCTAATACCTATTATTAAAAGGTAAGAAGTCTGGTAAAAACGTCTATTCAACAATAACAATATGTTAAGTCAAGAAAAAGTAACCTTATTTCTTTAAATAAAAAGAAAAAAGTAGTATATGACCTTTTGTGACCTCACAAAACGGGATGAATTGCACGTTTTAATAATCAGGCAACACTGTTAGAATTATTTAATTTTTTTTTAACTTTTTCGTTACATTTTTTGATATTTTAAATTTTCTAATTTATTCGTGATGTGATTGGTTGATTTAAACTTTTTAATTTAAATGTGGGTACTTAAGTCACTTTGTTGAATTAAAAAAAATTATTAGAATAACTATGATGAAACGATAATAAAGATTATTATTATTATTATTAATTCTTTTACAAGTGTATGGAATTCTATTCTTGAATGCAATAAGTAGTTCAAAAAAGTGTATTGCAATCGTTTTATAATGATTAAATTATATAACTTGTGTGATTCATATTAAGTTACAATATAATAACAAAAAAAAACCTTTAATGCAAGTTTTACAATATAAAATTCACTTCTTTATCATGGTAAAAATTGAATTATTTATGTAGTTTTCAAAAGTAAGTAAAATCTATTTCTAATTCGATTTAGAAGTAGAATCTGTCGGTAGCATTCTGTAACACGAAGTCTGCACTGTGACTAACAGTTAAATTAGTTACAAATTACTTATTGTAATTCACGATTTGTTATTGACAATTGAATGGGCAAGGTTAATGTTAAATTTTCTAAATCGTTGATGGGCTTAAAGTGGGATAAAAAGAATGCTACTTTGTCTAGAAAACGCGAACGATACGGAAAATTTCAAACTAAGTAAAGTGAAGTTCCTGAAAATTGTGAATGTTACTTAGAAAGTTAGAAAAGTTGATTTGAAAATAGCTGTGTCACCTTGAGTGACTGGCTAGTAGATAACCAGAAGGACTACAAAAGCAACACTCTGCTCTCAATTATTTGTTCGTTGATAATAAAACGAAATAGGGTAAAAATTTTCATCGGAATTATTTTTGTGACTGTACGTGGTGGAAAATAGTTTTTTATACGCAGTCGTCAAAAGGAAGTACTCGAAGCCAACAGCTTACGCGTGACGTCAGGTACTGTGGTCCTTACCCTAACTTACAGTAAAGATGAAATCGTTGAATTCTGGTCAAGGTAATAAATAATTACAAAAGCCGAATTTAGTTTCTGTCGACAATTAGATATTTTTATCTGTTGTCTTTGTACTTGCATTAACTGTACCAATAAGTTTTACAATTTTGCTATTGCAAATGATTGTGTCATGGGTATGGAGTTGAAACGATTCCAGAAATTTTAAGTGGAGCGCTATGAAACTTTTTGTACAATTTTGTTTCCTCTTTTGCTCGATTTCTTGGAAGGTTAAAATTTTTACACTTTCATCGGTTATGTAATATTGAAAATTTACTGTAATTTACAACATATTCGCTTTTTATTTTCTCATTTGCTAAATTCAAAGCGCTTTTTTTAACGTAGATAGAAGAAATTATTGAACTAATTAAACTATAGATAAGAGGATTTTTTTGTTAAATTACGAAAATGTGGTTTATCTACTTCAAAAAGTTGTGAGTGGTAGAATATCAATTGGGCAACAATTAATCAACCATTATCTTTTATAAATAATAAATAAACAAACTTCGAGATAAAGAAAAATTGTCAAAAAAAATAGTTGTTGAGATAATCAATTCAGTAAATAAAAATTGACCACTTTAATGAAGTAATTTATTTAAAATCAATTGAGTATAAGTTGCTGCATGAGGGAACCCTTTTGCGAAATTGTCTTGGTTAATCGACCCAATCAACTGAACTGTCTTCGTTTTGTTGTTTCGAAGTTTTCCTATTTCGTGAATGTGGTCAAGAGAAACTGGCTTTAATATTGCACTCTAAGTGAAATGCAAATGATTTTTTTTTCTGGTCGGTTATTTTTTATTAAGAAACTGCAATCGTTATTTTATTGCAAAAAGTAAAATTGAAGATTTGGAATTCGGTGTTATGTAGATTCGTTACTTTCTGCAAGTTTACGAGAGTATTGTGCTGCTACTTGGGCTGCCTACTTTCACCATCGAAAGCGCCAATTATTTATTTATTTATTTTCTTTGTTATTTTTAATTATAAAAATAATTGGACAGTAAAATGTATAACTTCGATAGACATCTTCCATTTCCTATATTTTCTAATATTTGTTTTTCTTTTTTATAATTCTTTGTCGTTAATTTTCAATTATAGGAATTAAATAAATAAATAAATGAATAGTGCCGATAACAAACGAATAATTAAGCAACGTTTCGACCGTCAATTTCGGTCATCGTCAGGCTAACCAACTAAGATCAAATATTTTTGCATTTAAGTTTTCTTAGTGACTTCATTATATTAATTCAAATACTCAGTCAATGAATGTCATAAGTGCAGACCGGAAAACGGTTTTTAAAATTTTCGTGTGGACAACCGGAGTTTCCACATAACAAATAGTTTGCAGATTTTTGTATTTCCAAAGTTTTTGTCAACTGTATCTGCGGTTGTAACGTTTCTTGGTTCGTTGGGTTACGATGACGAATTGTGTAACTTGTATTGGCGTCGACAGTTACAAATGGTCAATGGTCATTCTTGTGGTTTCCAAGCTGCAGGTATAAATCGACGCTCGAGCTCGACTCGTTCTTATTCAAATTGCTTTGTTTATTGATTTGAAAATAATTCGTTTAATTTTTAAAATATAATGGCGATTACTAACATGTAATTCATATGCCCAAAATATTAAAAAAAAAATTATGTATTTAATTTTCTCAATCTTGGTATGTACTCCACTTTTGGTACTTAATAAAAAAAAATTAATATTCTAGTCTGACCAAAAAGTCGATTAATTAACAGACGTATGTATGAAGTACTAAAAACCCACTTTCTAAATCATGTGGTGCAGTTTTTCAAAAATGAACTTTTTCCTCCTGAAAAGAATTCAATCAACTAAAGAAGCACTCGTGGATTTTTTGGAAAAAGAAAAACCAATTAATTCTACATATTAACTAACACCAGGTGCATTGTATTGCGAGTTGATTTTTGAAAATGGGATCAGCCAAGTTGGCTATTGCATCAATTATTATTTAATTAAGTTTCGTAATATGCCTTTACTACTGATATCTACGTGTATATGTAGGTAGCTACCTATCGATTACATTACAGTAGAAGTATTTTGCAATTAACTGCGAAAGTTCTAGAGATAGAGCTCAAACAAAATGCAAAAGCTTCGTTTTGTAGGTACTTCTTTTTATTGTACAGCTGATCTAATAAAAGTAATTACACTTTAAACGTAATTATTTTAAGTAATACAACAATTAATACATATAAAAATTCAAATTTCTCAAAACTCTTGTGTTTGAATTTTTTTAATATTTTTTCTTTTGTTTCGAGGGATGTTTTTTTTTTTAATTTGGATCGCCCAGTCCCTTTTGGTGAGATTTGGTAACATGTGGTTGAAACTGAAAGCCCTTCGAAAATATTTGTAACAATACGTTACATACGACACCAAGAAATTTGTTTAATTTACACTTGTTGAAAATAGAAAATTCTTTAAAATCGTCTGTAATAATTCCATGTCTAATCAATTTATTAAGCACTAATAGTTTAGAAAGTAAAACTGAATTATGAGTTCCAAGGTTTTCGGGGTTGGTATCTTTAGATCTTCCGGTTGTTCCTAATACTCTGCAGTATCCAGCTTCTTGGGCTGTTTTACAGGGGTGCTCTTTACGTCACTGACGACTAGCAACGACTGTTTTGGTATGCAGGAAATGTTTTCCTCTTCTCACGTACTTTTGGTTTCTATTCAAAGAACTGGTTCTTAACGTGGTGTTGTTTACTATTTATCTAGATACGTAAGTTGTCATGGTGCGTTGTGCCAGTGCTCGTATCCAATGTGTCCAATGCAGCAGATGAACCTCTTTTGTTGTGGTGACGTATTATACATAATCAGTTTTATAAGAGCAGAGTTGAGTTGGTTTAGTAGGAACGAACAAACGAACAAACAAAATCAGCGTGGTCCATGCCTAGATGCTCCATGATCCCCTCCTCTGCTCTGCTCTGCTCTTACATTTACCCGCTTGCTTGCCTTGGTTGTTGCCTCCACGAGGAACGCGAGTTTTAACCGCGAGTTTCTAGTGAGCAAGAGTGTAGATTGTGATCTATCTATACTTAGAGCGTTTTATCCTATCCACTGCTATTAACGATGAGAGTTGCTGTTGTTTTGGTATGTCTTCATCTAAATAACTATCCATTTAACTTTTAGTTTCTGTTTTTCCTTAATCAAAATATTAACAGAAAACAAAGTACATACATATTCGTGATTTGTGAAAATACGTTGTAAAGCTAAAGATCCTTTAAAACTTGTTGTAGTTAAGTAGAAAACATTTGTTGATTATAATATGTTTTGGATTAAATATTTTTCATTCAACTTTTAAGCAACACATTAGTTAGTTGATCATCTGAATTTATTTTTGCGTATGGGATGTTTCTTTCAGTGGGTGCTATCTGTTTTCTTGATTACGTATTTTAAATTACAACAGCAAATTTTGGCATGTTCTCAAAATTTTGTTTTAAAACTCAAAATAAAAAAGAAAGCCAACATTAACTGGTGCAATGTTTTCTGTGTTTTTAAATTAACGTTTTAAAACCTTTAACGATTGAATAAAAAAATTAAAAAAATGGAGTTAGTTAGTGAGGATGTCCTCATTAGGTCTCGAAACGTATCTTAAGTTTCTAGACGTTTTATGTTTAGTGTTTTTATTTGAGTAAATGATTAATGTTTTTTTATCAGCTTGTCCAAATTCCAGTAATTTTTTTGTGGTCATTTGTAAATAGGAAATTTAAAAATTTGATAATCAGGTGTGTCAGTAGCGAAATAAATTGGGACAGAAATAATTACATTCGTTGGACAAATCGTGAATTAACAACAAAGCGAAGCAAATGTAATTTTGTTTCAATTGATGCTGGAATATTGTATGTTTTTCCAAATTTTTCTCCAGAACTTTCAGCTTTGTATTTAAATCGAATTACATATTTCCACCCTGGGATCATAGAAATTCAAATTTTTTAGTTCTACTATACATATATGTATTCCGGCCGTGAAAGCCTTACGTATGTTCCTGATTGAAGTGCATTTAATTTATTTAAGGCATTTCCGTTTTGTGAAGCAATAAAATTGTGAATTTTCTCATTAATAAAACCATTTACAAATATATGACTTCCTGTTCACAATTCACTAACACGGAGAGCTTGAATTTATTTTTTTTCGTGGTCAAAAATAACGTCTACGTTTCCCGACGAAGATGCTCGTAAATGCAACAAAAACTTGAGTCGCTGTTGTGTTATCGAGGCGAAAAAATTGTACGGCTACGGAAATAAATGTTTGGCATCTTTCCATATTAAAAAAAAAGACAACAGTTTTAAACTTGTGTAAAATGTAACAAAGTTCAAAGTAAAATTAAAACATTAAAATTAATGTAAAAAAATAAGTTTCATTAAAAAATTTTATTGCATAAAAACTGTAGAAAGCGCCACTTATTTGACTTGCACATCTCTACTTCTTAAACGTTTCGTAAACTTTTAGAAGTTTTCGTGTATCAAAATTTGCGTTCAAATTAAATGGAATTCGCAATTTTATTTTTCTGGGCGATTGAACTAGATTCTTGTTGATTCCAGGGCATCCCAAAATAGATAATTATGATATGCTTAGTATCAACATCGTACACTTGATGAATGATTTCGAAAACTCACACTTTTATTTCTGGAAAACGCGTTTCGATACCCAAAGTGTCATCCTCATAATATTTTAGATGATAATCATAAATTGATAACAGAATTCATTTTGTGATAATAAATATAATTGTATATATTTAAGAACTGTTTGTAGGATATTAGTTTTTAGTGTAGACGATAGATGTTTAAAAATAGAATCCTTGAGAGGACTAATTTACCATAAAGATTGTTTATGAACTCGTGCTAAGAATAATAAAGTTAGGGATTATTTATAAAATTTATTTTCTGACATAAAACGCGATCGTAGTTCTAAATTTAAATCAATGTTTCAGTCTGCTGGTGGCAGGTTCGTAAAAAAATTAATTAAAAACCATAGAGTTACATTAAATGAGAGATTAAAAAAAATTGGCAGTTGTGTTGTGGGTTCTTATCAGTGCGCCATAGCTAGTTCCCATAACGAAACTTTTTTTGTAGCAAATTACCACAGATAGCGTTCACCGTCTGTCTGTTGTAGTTTATTAATCTACTGGTATATGAGGATGTTAATTTGTTAACAAAATGTTTATCGAAGATAAATTCAACCAATAACCTAATCGTTAAAAGTTAAGTTCAGATGAGGAGATTTTAAAAATTTTAACGTTTTAATGTTTTTTTGCAATCATCAGTTGCGTGTCATTTTTTTTTTTGCAGTCTTACTAATCGTTTCGTCTCTGCCGAATTGAATAATTAACGAGTTCCTCTAAATTTGACTTCATAATTGTGACTAAAAGTTTCTTGTTTAGTAGGAAATTACGTAGGTACCTACGGTGCTAATATTTCTCTGTTGCAAATAATAAATAAAGTTAAGCAGCAGTTTTTTTATCATTACCAGGAAATTTCTGTTTTAGGCTATCAAATGAAATTACCTACATTTTTTTTTAAAAAAAGTTGTAATATCTGTCAATTTTACACAAAAAAAAATTATTGTACGGTACCTAAATCACATGTAATAAAACTAAATCACGTTGGACAAACTGGTAGAACTCTTGAAAAACGTATTAATGAACACACACTTGAAGTGAATTGTAGGACAGGGTCACATTTAGTCTTCCAAGTATTTTTCATAATTAAACAAAAAGCTTCTACAGAGTTTTTGAGATACTGTAGGTAGCTACACTTGATTTACTTCCTCTAGAGATGTGACCTTTAGTATGACCGGCGCAAAGTAAAAAAGAACGGCACTAGGCCAGAAAAGGAAGGAGACAACTTGGAGCGACAGTCGCTATCGGCAACGAGCGTATAATTTGTACAGTACCGTGCGGAAGTTTTGACCACTTTATTTGCTAACATTGCATTGTATGAATGTATTAGTATTACCATCAGTATTATGCAAAAAATTAAGGAATGTTGCATATCTGCATCGCCAGAACCTCACGCGTGCATTTATTATTTGCATTTATTCGGTTTTAATGGGAAATAAATTTATTTATAATTGTTACAGTAATATAATAACTTCTTTGATTCTTTGCACTGGATATTTAACGTTTGTTTTCGACTCTCTGTATTATTCATGGTGAAACTAAACTTTTGGCAGGTACTGTATCGACAACTGTGTTAAACAGACAAGACAAGAGCGGAACGAATAGTGAGCTCCGTATCCCTTCCTAAACTTTTGTCGTTGCGCTTCTAGTACGTTGGAGGGGACATACCTCTACAGAAAGTAAATGGAGTATACATGCAAAGATTTATTTGTATTTTGCTTGGTAACTGGCACGAGGTCTACCACAGTTCAAAACCAAATTCCAAAAAAGGCTTTAGTAATCATTCAATCAATATTGACACGAAAGAACATGAAACAAAAAACCAGTACATACTTAACAACAAATACCTAAGAGAATAAAAGAATTCTCTGTTTTAATGTAGGTACTTATTTAATAAAAATGTTCTGCTCACTGATTACATTGGGTATTTATGTGTCTATTTTGGATTTCTTTCTTGTTATGTAATTAAAATGGCACTCGTACATAGATATATAAATGACGAATATGTGGGTCAGATAGGAAGTGTATTTCTGTCTTTAAATTTTTTAAAATTCTAGAAGCTATTATGTTTCTGTTGAATCCTTCTTATACCATATTGGTACGTATGAAAATTGTATTTGACCTTCCTTTCGTATGTTTAAAAAAATAATGCTAATTTTATAATAACTTATTCAAACCGGAAAATATAAATGCAATGCAGTTAAAAATATCTGAATACCTACCTGTTTAGATAATTTTGTATTTATGTGATACAGGTATTTAAAGGTAGATAATGTCTATGTTAAATTTAAATTCCAATCATTGGCATCTGCTTTATGTTTTTTAATTGATCTTGGGAAATGTTTATAACAGTTAAATGCAGAAACATAAACTTTTATTTATGTGTGGTATCGTCCGTAAGGTACGAATTTACATTTTAAGTTATTTAAAGATTATAATATAAACAAATATTAAAGAAATGTGGGGTAGATTGACAGGTACAGGATTTAATCCTTCAGCTAAGCTGTAAAATGGTTGTAAAACGTTAGTAAATCATAATAATATTTTTTGTTTTATAATTTTCAAAAAAGTTTAATTATTGTTTGTATATTGCTACAGCTTTTCGTTTGCCTTTTGGTTTTCCTAAACATCTCGATCTCAGAGTCCAGTCACCATCATGAAGAGAAGAAAAGCGCCATTAAGAAAGGTTTGTTAATACTTTTTCTTACATTTATTATTTCTGCTTTTTTTTCGATTAATAATCTTGAGTAAGTACCTAACAATTGTATTTAATTTCTCTTCTACATCAATCAAAAGTTATAAGTACTAACTTTTTACAATAAATTGTTTTGCACAATCTGTCTTTCAGTAGAAATTACAGCAATTTCTTTTAACGTTTTGTTACTTGCGGTCAAAGATAATTATTTATTGTTGTCCCCGTGACCTGTCTGTTTTTACTAACATTTACTTATTATTGGGCAAACCATGTATAATAAATGTATTTTTTTGAAGGAAAAATTGCATAATTTATAATATCGTATTTATTTATTTAACCTTTTGCAAATTTTATTTTAAATTATGATTGTTAATAAATTATTAACAAAGTCAAAATTAAACCAGTCAACAAATGGACTTTTGCCTGTTTTTATTAAAACTGACCAAGGTAGAAAAAGAATAAATCTCACCACTGGACTGTTCTTGAACAAGAGCCTTAAGAAAGTGAACAATTTTGGATCACCCTGTATATTTTTACAAAAAAATTGGCAATTATGAGATTGATATTTATTTAATAATTTTCCCAAAGAATTTAGAAAGCAAATCATGCAGTTAATTTAAATATTTAAGACATTTGGTGTACACTGCATTCATATAAATTAATAAATAATTAGCTTTAGTTATATAATTAATAATATAACTTGATTTTACTGTTATAATTAACTGTTTTTTACAATTTCTACCTATATGTTCGTTCGACAGATTACTAATATATAAACTAAAATGGTACCAATTATAATTACAATATCTAACAGTACTTATTGCAACATAGCGTAAAATATTTAATTAAAAAAAATTTTGTTTCTTACTTTCATTTTATTTTTCTAAAGTATCTCATCATGACAATCACAAGGATGAAAAAAAGTCGGGTAAAAAATCAGACAGCTATGTAGAAGTAGCCCGAAAAGGACACTCGACCCACGACCTCCACAGGGTAGACGACGAAGAGAAAGGTGGTAAAAAGAAAAAGTACCATTCAAGTGACAAATATGCGAAAAGCCACCAAGAGTCTGACCATGATGCCCACGCAGGTGCTTTTAAACTGGGTGGAGCTCGCATTAAGGGAAATTACAAAAAGGTACCTATCTTTTTAAAATTATCCACTCTTAAACATACGAGAAGTTCAGTTTGGATTTTGTTATTTAGGGATTTTTGGAGAAGTACCATAAAAATGAGAAGAAGGCCCATGACAGTTTCTTTAGTAAGGCTGAGAAAGGGGGTGATTTCCAAATATTTGGGTCCAAAAACAATCGGTTTCAATCCCAAAAATACGATAAAATAGCAGAAGGAAAACATCATGTAAGTAAAAAATTTTATACCTGTCTCTTCGATTTTCTTGTACGATTTTTGTGCAAGTATTTAGTTTGTCATTTTAAAATAAAATTAAAAAAGTATTGCCTTCCAAAATTTAAAAGTCAGAATATTAATATGTACATGTTTTTTAAATTTTTAATTACAGGCTGCGAAAACAGCGGACGAAGGTGGTAAGAAAGGTAAAAAAGCAAGTGGCCATAACGAGAAAGTAGACAAGAAACACAAACAGGAGGGTGGCAGTAAAAGCCATTACGGTAAACAGGAAAGTTACGGTAAAAAGGACCATAAATCAGGAAAGACTTCTCATCACATCGAAAAACCGCCAAAATAGTTTTATAATAGTCATCGCTATGTGACCTGACATTAAAAAAAACTTAAAATATTTTAAGTATTACTTACCCTTGTATACAAATGTACACTTTCGTAGAGCACCAATTTTTATTTATTTCAAACTATTAATTTTAGGAACAAACAAAAAGCTTATTCAATATTTCATTCAAATCATCCAACTGTATCCATTGTAATAAATTAATATATAAGTATACATATATAGTATTGTACCTATGTGAAAATAAATAAACGATTTTTTTTAAAATTTCATTGTTTATTATTTTAACTTTTTAATAATTCAAGAATTAGTCCATTATTGCTTAACACATTTTTATTATTAAATTACTATTTCCTATGAGTGCTAATTTTTATAAATTTGTTGATCTGTATTTTAATAATAATTAATCACATTTTCAATTATGTATTATGATGCTATTGGCTCTCATTTTCAATTAATAGTTTATTTTTACTGAAGTTGTACTTTATTAATTATTGATTGATCCTTAATTATAATAATTAGCTTTTTATTACTTAATAGTTTTAATCGTTAAGGTATTATTAGCTTTTGATTTTAATTAATTGCCAAATTTTGCTCAAATTGACTTTTAATAAACATTTATTGAATAAATTAACTTGCTCACTATTCCTATATATTTTCAGTTTTTAATTAGTATATCAATTAGTAGTAAATTTTATAACATTTGTTCTTTAGCAGTCAATTATTAAACTATATTTTTAATAATTAATTTCTTAATTAATGCAAAAATATTATGTACTAAAAAATTATTATCGATTCAATTCCTGTACAAAATATTATGTATTTGATATGTATTATTAACAAATGCTGAAAAATAATAAATAATAAATTTACATTAAGTTGTATTTTTTCTTTTATTTAATTATATTTGTTTTAATTTTATTTATTACAAAATAAAACTACGTTTGAAGTCCTATTATACATAAGAAAAGGTACGTATCATGAAATAATTAACTGTTATTATTAATTTTTTTAATTATATTATATTATAAATAAATATAATATTAATAAATAATATCAGAAATAATTATAATTAATTATTAATTACGGTGGATGCGCTTGGCGGTCCCCCAATAATGATAAATAATATATTTTTAAATTTTGGTGGAGGCGCCTGACATTCTTGAAAATTTGTGCGATTTAAAATTTCGGATTTTGGTATTAGGAGAGCAGAAGTTTAAGTAGTAATATGACCTAGTATATTTTGAAATTTGAAGTTGGCAATACAAGATTTAAGTTAGCAGCAGTGGGGGATAATGAAATGACATATCAAAAAAAATGTAAACAATGTCTTAATTTCTTAATTAGTGATCGTCTGATTATAAAATTAGCATCATCAGAAAGAGAAAAAAATTCTAATAAAAACGGTGTACTTACATGGTCTATCAGTAATCTGGTTAATTAGAAATAGTGAGTAATTTGTTCAGAGGTTATGTTTACGTTTTGTTTACATGTACGAGTGCTCTTCGAACGTCAATTTCTTTGTGTAAAATAAAGAGAATGCGTTATTTCTTGTGTTAAAGGAGCCCTAGAGAACATTTCTTTGTCCCATAAGTGCATTTCTGTTGATATATAAACAGGAACATTGTGAAAAACAGCTACAAAGAATGTAAACACTACAAGTGCATAACAAGCAAATTTTGTGCAAAAATCAATTATTAATAAACTCGTAAGGCCTAAAACGTGATACATTATTATGACTGAAGTCGTGTTCTATCATTTAAAACAGTTATAAATCCAAAATTGTATATTCAGCAGTTGAGTCGTGTTGAGAAACTTTTCCTGCAAGCGTATGTTGCCTCCTTCACTCTTAAATAGATCTTTTGACAACAGATAAGTGAATTTAAGAAATATTAAGTGCAAATTCCCAAATATCGTACAGTGGAATGTGAAATTTGGATACACGGAGTCAAAGTTTGTAAGATAAGTATATCATTATTGCAGAAATAATAACTCGAACTCTGTTGTTTTTGGTTTATACGTTTTATATTAACTTTAAAACTTGTGAATTTGTGATAGTGATAAATATAAATATAAAAAACTAGGTACAGTACTCAACGATCAAATAGAAGGGAACGATTCCCCACTCTTAAATATATTCTAAACAAAATTCATAAAACCATATTGTAAACTATTTAAACATCAAACCCTCTTTTGTACAATTAGTAGTAAATACTCTACCGTCTGATGAAGCCAAAGTTTGGCGAAACATATGTTACGTTATTAAATAAAGTTTGTGAAAATTTCGTTAATTGTGTTATTATTATTAAATTTAAATTAATGATTTTGCAACAAATGTGTATTTCATTTTAAATTTAATGATAAATGCTATACTAATTTAATTGGCGTGTCTTTTATTATTATCTAAATCATTGTTTTATTTTTACAGTTTAATTAATAATTAACAATTACTGTATTAGGCATATCTATAATGTTTTAATAGTATATAATTTTTTAAGTCGTTCTCTGTTTGAATGGTATTGAATTATTTATTAACTGTATAGTATAAATTATTATTGCACAATTGTGAAATGTAATAATCTTTTTGTTTTTACTGTCTGACTTTTTATAAAATTATTAAGTACATGATAATCTTTTCTTGCGTATCTCCACTTCGTCAAATTATAATAAATTGCAAAAAAGGACAAAATTTGCTCGTTTTGGCTCATAATATGCTAAAAAAGTGGTAATGTAATATAATTTAAACATTTAATAATAGTAATAAAACGAAAAAAATAAAGTTTCAACAATAATTTAATTTCATCTCGACAATATTGTTTCTGTATTCTGTATGCTCTTGAAAATGACCACATAGTGGTCGCAACAATATTGTCGATATCCTAACAAAAAGTAATTTTGTTTAATAACTTGCAAATAAACGATAAAATTTGCTCGTTTTGGCTCATAATATGCTAATAATAGGTAACCTTGTTTAATAATTTGCAATTAAACGACAGAATTTGTTCGTTTTCTACTCTATTCTACTTAAGTTAGCAATGTAGGAATCAATTGAATAACTTACAACCGGAAATAAATTTGTTGCAAAATCATTAATTTACTTAATCTTTTTTTTAAAACAAAACTATGTTTACATCTTAATTAATTAATTGATTTGTAATTGCTCATTGACAGCAAGTGTTGAAGAAAGCTTTATTTTCTTCATCGACGACGGCATTTCCAGCTCAAGTTCCCTTTTATTCTGAAACAATACAGAAAAAGGTAACGTAATTTTTTAAATAAAAGGTATTTTTGTTTAATAAATTGCAAATAAACGACAAAATTTACTGGTATTGGCTCAAAATACGCTAAAAGAAGGTAGTTTTGTTTAATTAATTACAAACAAAAGACAACATTTGATCGTTTTGCCTCATATCTTAACAAAAAGTAATTTTGTTTAATAACTTGCAAATAAACGATAAAATTTGCTCGTTTTGGCTCATAATATGCTAATAAAAGCTAATTTTGTTTAATAATTTGCAAATAAACGACACAATTTGTTCGTTTTCTACTCTGTTCTACTTAAGATAATAATGTAGGCATCAATTGAATAACTTACAATCGGAACTAACTGACAGTCGAAAATATTTTCAATAAAAAGACCATCCATGGTGACCCTTAATGCTAAATTTTCAACTTTTTGGCGTGGGAATAGTTTCGTTGCCAAACAGTTAACCTGTAAATTACAAAGAAATTTATAAGTAATTGAATTACTTATTATTTGAAGACAATAAATTGTATACATACTAATTATCTTTCCAACGAAACTGTTTTCTTCTTTCACTGTACCATGCAGTTCATCATCTTCCAAAAGTAGTTCTTATAAAATTTTAACCTCACGTCAAATGAAGATCTATTAATTACATGATAATCTTCTCCTGCATATCTCCACTTCATCAGATTTCTCTTTATTACTAGGTTCAGCTTTAAATTTATCTTGTTTCAGCATTCTTTATTTTGACTTCACTGCTCCATTTGAACTCTGAAAGTTCAGCTCGGTTCTTAAAGAAGTCTGACGTTTATAAATGAAATCTATCTGCAATAAATAAATCTTTATACAAATAATAACATTAAAATAATATTTTTTAACAAAACCTTTTATATTTGTAATGCTGCAAAGCATAATTTAAGAATTTTTCCGAATTTTAGTTGCAAACGTAACACATGTATTGTTGTAATCTAAAACCTTCACATTCGGCAAGCAATGAATTCTAACTACAACAAGTCATTAGTAGTATCTTTAAAAAGCTTCTGCTTCATTAATAATCACGATTAATTGCATTTTATAAGTAAAATTAGTTGATTATGACAGTAAACGTCAAACAAAAACAATAACATAACCAACAACTTAACCTCAAACCCAAATATCAGCTGCTTAGGTATCTTCGATAATTCACTAATTTTTAAAAATTATTAATTTAGGCTTTAGACTTTAAATTTCTTTATCAAAAGGTAGCAATTACCTGTAGTAGCTCAGCACTGATATACTATCTTAATCTTAATTACGTTTAATAATTTTTTAGCGACAAAGATCACTTCAGAATTTTAATTTCAGTTTCCGATCAGTATAATTGAACGCACCTATAGAAATTTTCTAATTTTGATCAAAACAATAATAATAACACTAAATATCCTTCTTAACTTATGTTCTCCTGGTACTAAATAGCAAATTTTCGAAACTGCGCTCGAAATGAGAACTTTGAGCTAATGTGTCCAGCGCATCCACCATTTATTGCAACTATTAATTAGACTAAATTAACTCATTTATAATTAAATTACATTAAAGATATTGATTTAAATAATTATTTGAATTATTATTTTTACTGTCTGTTACTTGCACTATTAATTTTGATGCTTATTAACGAAATAAATCGATTAAATATATTTATTTCGTTTACTTAATACGCTATTTTATAGTGAGTTGATTATATTAAAATAAGTACACAGGGAAATACATTCTAAATAAATTTATTTATTCAATAATTCACAAACCTCATCATTATATGACTGTTTATAAAGTTTATAATAAGTCACAAAGTAAAAAACAAAAAGATTACAACATTTTACAATTGTACAATATTAATTAATAAATAATTCAATACCATTCAAACAAAGAACGATTTAAAAAATTGTAGATATACCTAATGCAGTAACTGCTAATTATTAATTAAACTGTAAAAATAAAACAATGAATAAAAGACACACCAATTAAATTAGTATAGCATTTATCATTAAATTTAAAATGAAATACACATTTGTTGCAAAATCATGAATTTATTTAATTTTCTTTTTTAAAACAAAACTACGTTTACGTCTTAATTGATTAATTAATTGATTTGTAATTGCTCATTGACAGCAAGTGTTGAAGGAAGCTTTATTTCCTTCATCGACGATGGCATTTCAAGCTCAAGTTCCCTTTTATTCTGAAATAATACAGAAAAAGGTAACGTAATTTTTTAAATAAAAGGTATTTTTGTTTAATAAATTGCAAATAAACGACAAAATTTACTGGTATTGGCTCAAAATACGCTAAAAGAAGGTAGTTTTGTTTAATTAATTACAAACAAAAGACAACATTTGATCGTTTTGCCTCATAATATCTTAACAAAAAGTAATTTTGTTTAATAAATTGCACATAAACTACAAAATTTGCTGGTTCTGGCACATAATATGCTAAAGAAAAAGGTAATTTTGTTTAATAACTTGCAAATAAACAATAAAATTTGCTCGTTTTGGCTCATAATATGCTAATAAAAGCTAATTTTGTTTAATAATTTGCAAATAAACGACACAATTTGTTCGTTTTCTACTCTGTTCTACTTAAGATAATAATGTAGGCACCAATTGAATAACTTACAATCAGAACTAACTGACAGTCGAAAATATTTTCAATAAAAAGACCATCCATGGTGACCCTTAATGCCAAATTTTCAACTTTTTGGCGTGGGAATAGTTTCGTTTCCAAACAGTTAACCTGTAAATTACGAAGAAATTTATAACTAAATGTATTACTTATTATTTTATTAAATTTTTTACATGTATGCTCTAACAGAGTATCTACATTTTGCCATTGCTATACAACTTATTTAATAATCTTACTTTCTAAGCTTATCTATTAAAATCTACCTTCATTTTCCCTTATTTTCTCCTCTACTACTCTCACATACTCGCATTTTTTTCACACAAATCACCTATCAAAACTTCTACCATTAATTCCCACATTTCATTTTCTAATCTGTCCGCTTTCCATTTGCACATAAACTTTTTTACATCCACTTTTTGAATAAATTGCTAAACCACAACTAAACAAGTGAGTCAGAGTTTCCACTGTTCTATAACACACCCTACATTCCCAATTTTTAAACCGTTTCTTTTACCCTCTACCTACATTTCCACATCTAATTCTATCCCATAATTCCTTGTTTTCCTTATTTTTATACCTTTTATTCAAATATACTGCACCGTTAGGGCCTAGCATTATTTCCTTATACATCTTATTATAAGAAGATCGTAATATCGCCTCCCATTCTGCATCTAACATTTTATTCCTCCACCCATTTAAACTTTCCTTGATTCTATTAAAAATTTCTTTTCCACTCCTTTTCCATTATCATCCTACACACGTCCGTAATTTCTAATTTATTGCAAATCTTCATTACCAATTTTCCCCATTTTGAGGGGCTTTTATTTAAAATACCTCTCGATTCCTCTATGAGGCAGATTTTTGGCCATCTTTTCTCCTCTATCTCCATTACATCTTTTATGTACCTACCAACCCGTTCCCTAATTGTTAATTCTATATCTTCCACTCCCAGTTCATTTTTCCAAATATATTTTGGTGAGTTCCTAGAGACTCCCAAAGCTATCTTACAATATCTACTTTGAACCCTGAGCATACAATCTACCTTATTCCACCCCCAAATTTCAACTCTGTAAAGAGCTAATGATCTCACCAACGAGTTCATTAAATACACACGATCATCCCGTGTATCTTTACCTGCCCTTTTAGCTACTCCCCACGTTGCATTTGTCGCCTTTTGTGCTTTTCCCGCTAGTTTCCTTAGATGACCCTCTGTGCTGTTTTTAGTTGTGAACCAGTACCCTAGATACTTAAATTCCTTCACAATTTCAATTTCCTCTCCCTTATATTTCCAGCATTCATTTATTTTTTCTTTTCCCACCGTTCCTAAATACCATTATCTTAGTCTTTTTCGTATTCATTGCTAGCTTATTTTTCTAAAGTCCTCAACATCTTTTCTAGCTCTTTAGCACTTTCTGCAATAATTGCAATGTCGTCCGCATGTATTACTTATTAATTGAAGGCAATAAACTGTATACATACTAATACCTTTCCAAGGAAATTGTTTCCATCCTCCACTGTACCATGCAGTTCTTCATCTTTATAACGTAGTTCTTGTAAAATTTTAACCTCATGTCAATGAAGATTTATTAATTACATGATAATCTTTTCCTGCGTATCTCCACTTTGTCAAATTATAATAAATTGCAAAAAAGGACAAAATTTGCTCGTTTTGGCTCATAATATGCTAAAAAAGAGGTAATTATATATAATTTAAACTTTCCAAAGTGACCGTTTGATGAAACATTATTTAATAATAGTAATAACACGAACAAATAAGTTTCAACAATAATTTAATTTGATCTCGACAATATTGTTTCTGTATTCTGTATGCTCTTGAAAATGACCATAGTGGTCGAAACAATATTGTCGATATCCTAACAAAAAGTAATTTCGTTTAATAATTTGCAATTAAACAACAAAATTTGTTCATTTTCTACTCTATTCTACCTAAGTTAGCAATCTAGGAATCAATTGAATAACTTACAACCGGAACTAGCTGACAGTCGAAAATATTTTCAATTAAAAGACCATCCATAGTAACCCTTAATGCTAAATTTTCAAATTTTTGACTTAGGAGTAGTTTCGTTGCCAAACAGTTAACCTGTAAATTACAAAGAAATTTATAAGTAATTGAATTACTTATTATTTGAAGACAATAAATTGTATACATACTAATTACCTTTCCAACGAAATTGTTTTCTTCTTTCACTGTACCATGCAGTTCATCATCTTCCAAAGGTAGTTCTTATAAAATTTTAACCTCACGTCAAATGAAGATCTATTAATTACATGATATCCTTCTCCTGCATATCTCCACTTCATCAGGTTTCTCTTTATTACTAGGTTCAGCTTTAAATTTATCTTGTTTCAGCATTCTTTATTTTGACTTCACTGCTCCATTTGAACTCTGAAAGTTCAGCTCGGTTCTTAAAGAAGTCTGACGTTTATAAATGAAATCTATCTGCAATAAATAAATCTTTATACAAATAATAACATTAAAATAATATTTTTTAACAAAACCTTTTATATTTGTAATGCTGCAAAGCATAATTTAAGAATTTTTCCGAATTTTAGTTGCAAACGTAACACATGTATTGTTGTAATCTAAAACCTTCACATTCGGCAAGCAATGAATTCAAGTCATTAGTAGTATCTTTAAAAAGCTCCTGCTTCATTAATAATCACGATTAATTGCATTTTATAAGTAAAATTAGTTGATTATGACAGTAAACGTCAAACAAAAACAATAACATAACCAACAACTTAACCTCAAACCCAAATATCAGCTGCTTAGGTATCTTCGATAATTCACTAATTTTTAAAAATTATTAATTTAGGCTTTAGACTTTAAATTTCTTTATCAAAAGGTAGCAATTACCTGTAGTAGCTCAGCACTGATATACTATCTTAATCTTAATTACGTTTAATAATTTTTTAGCGACAAAGATCACTTCAGAATTTTAATTTCAGTTTCCGATCAGTATAATTGAACGCATCTATAGAAATTTTCTAATTTTGATCAAAACAATAATAATAACACTAAATATCCTTCTTAACTTATGTTCTCCTGGTACTAAATAGCAAATTTTCGAAGCTGCGCTCGAAATGAGAACTTTGAGCTAATGTGTCCAGCGCATCCACCATTTATTGCAACTATTAATTAGACTAAATTAACTCATTTATAATTAAATTACATTAAAGATATTGATTTAAATAATTATTTGAATTATCATTCTTACTGTTTGTTACTTGCACTATTAATTTTGATGCTGATTAACGAAATAAATCGATTAAATGTATTTATTTCGTTTACTTAATACGCTATTTTATAGTGAGTTGATTATATTAAAATAAGTACACAGGGAAATACATTCTAAATAAATTTATTTATTCAATAATTCACAAACCTCATCATTATATGACTGTTTATAAAGTTTATAATAAGTCACAAAGTAAAAAACAAAAAGATTACAACATTTTACAATTGTACAATATTAATTAATAAATAATTCAATACCATTCAAACAAAGAACGATTTAAAAAATTGTAGATATACCTAATGCAGTAACTGCTAATTATTAATTAAACTGTAAAAATAAAACAATGAATAAAAGACACACCAATTAAATTAGTATAGCATTTATCATTAAATTTAAAATAAAATACACATTTGTTGCAAAATCATTAATTTATTTAATTTTTTTTTTAAAACAAAACTACGTTTACGTCTTAATTGATTAATTAATTGATTTGTAATTGCTCATTGACAGCAAGTGTTGAAGAAAGCTTTATTTTCTTCATCGACGATGGCATTTCAAGCTCAAGTTCCCTTTTATTCTGAAATAATACAGAAAAAGGTAACGTAATTTTTTAAATAAAAGGTATTTTTGTTTAATAAATTACAAACAAACGACTAAATTTGATCGTTTTGCCTCATAATATCCTAACAAAAAGTAATTTTGGTTAATAAATTGCCAATAAACGACACAATTTGTTCGTTTTCTACTCTGTTCTACTTAAGATAATAATGTAGGCATCAATTAAATAATTTACAACCGGAATCAAAGAATAGTGAAGAGTCTCGTTTATCAATTTCATATAAATAGAACATAAAATTGACCAGTAATTTTAATTATATGCTGTGAAAAAAACGAAAGTGGTCAGAATTATAAATTAATTGTTACCGTTTTTTTTATTACGTTATGAAATTTGTACTTATAATTAATAAATAGTTAAAATAATAATTTAATTCCTGATTTAGATAAAATAATAAACAAACAATTTATTAACTAATAACAAGAGGATGTGGGAGGTGTCAATGGTAAGTAAATGAAAAGCAATTTGTACTTGATTTTATTATAATTTATTTTTCTAAAAGAATTTGCATACATCTAAGGGTGAATGTGACAGGAAAAAAAAAGATTTAATAAGGGGCAAGAGGGGCCTTATACATTTGTGGCCTATCACATTTTACAATACTTAAATCTGTGACAGCTTCAAGTAGGCCTTACATTCTTTGGTATACTATTACACATTTTAAAAATAAAAATAAATTACTATCCATGAAAATAATACTTGATTGTTTCTTACGATACATAACAAATATTAAGTAAGTAATAAATTGTTTTCCGAAACAAATGAATCTAATGTATACTTTGTTTTGTTTTTATGATTTTCATTTTTTATTTCTTTGTTATTTATATAATTTATTCATCAGTACAAAATTTTATTGCACTTATATACATTAGATTAATTGTTTTTCTATTTTTATTAATATTTTTCGCTTTAAGTACGATAAAAGTGACTAGTTGGGAGATTTTGCTGGTATTCGCTAAGAAGGATTTTAGTACATACTTACAAGAAAAGATCACTGGGCGGAGAGAACTACTGAAGTCAATTGTTACAAAAAAAAAAAAGAAAAAACTGAATAACATTTTGGTTGCTACTTATTATAATTAACAAGTAGGAAAAGTAGTAAGTCTATAATATACACAATATAAAAAAAAAATATTATCAGTAAACAATAAGAGAGTTTTTCACTGCCATATTTGATATGATTAAAAGTGCAAAATTTATGTATAGACAGATCTTTGGTGTCTTATAAAGTACTAATAATTAAAAACTTAAACATTACGTAACTCAAGATCTTAAATAAATAAAGGGGACATTAGTTATGTAATAATAATAATAAGTAGGTTGAATAGTCATACATTTTGAGACCATATTGCGTCAATTTTTGTTTTTTGTTTTTTCAACAGTCTACGGATTGTAAATGTCCGTGAAAATTCATTCAGTTCGATTTAGTCCGTCATATACAGTCGCAGATTTCAGTGCTACATTTTTGACAATTCATTTACTTCTTAAATGCGGCACTGAAAACCTTCGACTATCTGACGACTTTTAGAAATAATAGTTGACAGACTTGGACAAAAGCTAATTATAGTAATATAATATAATAATAGGTAATAATCAATAAAAAGAACAGAACATAATATTATTCGAAGAAGCCTTGACATATCTTACAGCGTATGTATTTACTGCACTATTATTTTTTTATCTACAATGTGTAATACGTACGTATTTAAAATATTTATCGTAATTAAACTAGGGGCTAAAGTTTTTTGTTTTTGTTTAAGTGGGTAATTTACAGGTGGTGTATTTTTGTTTCGATCAATTGTTTTTGATGCCGGCAATTTTAGGCAAGATCTAGATCGGTGTTGAACAAAACTTCGGACTTTAAACAGGCACTGCCACTGTCCGTAGGCGAATTTGCCGATGCCAGTGAATTTGCTCGAGTCGCTGCGAGGGGCGATCTACTGCTTTGCTCGCTGTTGGTCGACTGCTGACCATTTAATTCGAGACCGGGATTTACCACATTTTCGTTAGTTGTGTAGTAATACGTCGTCGAATCTAATATCAAATAAACAATTTTTTAGGACTTTTTATTCTCGTTTTAAAGTTGGAAAAAGTTTCAAGAAATATTGTTATAAGTAATTGTGTAAGAAATTTAAAACTACTGAAACTAGTATCAAAAAAAAAAAAAAAATACGACCAAATCAAATTATCGATCGATAATAAATTATCAAAATTTTTATATATTAGTAGATATTATTAGTTAGAATTTGATTTAGTAAAATTTGTGTGATTGATTGTAAGGTACCTGGTTATCGATTATACTCACTGTTTACTTACTGAGCAACCCGCTGGATGCACTGCCATAACCATAATTCCCGTAGGCAGCTCCGTATTGACTGTAGGCGGTGCTGTAAGCGTAGTCCGACCCTGGCACAACAGTTGTTGCTCCTAAAAAGAAATTAATTAAATGGTACAAAAGTAGTAAAAAAAATACAAAAAAAAAAAAAAACTATTTGTTTATTCACTCCTATCTAATAAGTGTAATACGGTCAACAAATATGTAATTTTATATATATAAATGGACAGGACCGTAACGAATAAATTTTTTTTTCTTTAACGAAAATCATTATTTTTAAATTTATTATTATTATTATTATTATTATTATTGAGCCCTTGATGATGGTACCTGTGGAATAGCCAAAGTTGGGCAGCATGGTGGAATAATGTTGCGAGGTTCCACTAGAGGGTTGTAGTACGGTTAAGGCAGCGGGATCGGGTGAGCCCGTGTGCGATGTGGGCTGACTGCTGGGTTCTGCGGGAACGGCCAGCGGCAGGCCCGGCGATGCCCCGTCCACTGCCGTTCCCAAACCGACCACGCCACTGTACGGAGAATTAGTTTCGGCTATTTCATGCAATAAATAATATAACAAAAAATTAAAAACGATCAATTATTACAAATAACAAAAATAAGTAGTACAAAATGTTATAAAAATAGAAAAATGGTACCATGCAATATTTTTAAATCAACAAATACGGAACTGTAAAAGTTCACGTATTATTGTTCTGCATGTAACTGTACAATTAAAATAAAATAACACGTTCAATGGAAAAAAAGTAAAAATTTGCGAATATGTAGTTAAAATAAAATAGTTAATTCAGGCAATAATTAAAAAGGGTGCAAGCATTTCTACATACATAATAAATGTAGACAAAACGTAATATCTAAAAAGCAAAAAATGCAGTAGGTAAAAAGTTTACAAAAACAAAATAGAAAAAACCAAACCAAAGAGAAGCATGTGCTGCAAAATTGCTACTACTACAAGCAAGTAAGTAAGTACAGTGGCGTGAAATGAAAAAATTGTGACTTTTATTTATAACATAAATGCGTAGTTCTTTGTATTGTGTGTTCTTTTGAAAGACCGTCACCTGAGACATTGTTTTTTGTTTTCTGTCTCACCTGTGTGATACGGTGACAGAGCAGGCTCTAGCATCCGAGTAGCCTCAACCTTCATTTCATGCATAGCGATTGGGGCTAAGGGTGCAAGACAAGCGCTGCCTGAATTAAAACTTTATTGTACTAAACCCAATTTAATTAAAATTTCGATTCAAGAAACAGACAAACCTAACCTAACCTGTTTATTAGGTATTTTTTGTGTTGTTCTTAACCTCAAATGTTCTGAAAATTTAATAAACAAAAACGTAAACGTATTACCATATTATGGTACGTCGTTTTGCCATTTATTGGTTTAAAAATAATTAATTATTGATGGTAAAATCAATATAAAAAAATCCCCGTTCAGGCTCTATATTGCACCGTTGCACCGCGCAAATGTAGTTTCGCAAATAAAACAATATTACACAAGGGGGCGCAATGTTTTAGTAGAGAGGTTAAGAACATTGAATTTAATTAATTTCTACCTAGTCCTAAAGAATAAATTTTAATATTGTGTTCCTATTTACTGCATCTTTTTAAGGGAAATAAAAACTAATTCACTTTTGGTGGAATAAAAACTAGTAAAAAAGTTACTCACCTAATGACCCCGCGATAGGGTAGATATTTTGGGATGTCGCTTGGCTCATGGTACTAATACTGTCGTAGAGGTCAGTCGCAGAAGACACTGGGCCGACCGCAGGAAAACCGCCATGGGTGTCGTAATATCCCGTCTGGTTCGCTCCAGATCCTGGACCACCAAGTTCCGACAGGAGTTTATGTTCCTCTTTTATACCCCATTTACTTGACCATAACTGCAGACAGAGGGATAAAAATACATTCTAATTATGTAGAAACCAACTATTTCGTTACGCCTTTTTTTTTTTTTAATTAACTGTGTGATAAAAATAATTTAGTTATAGAAAAAATCTTTCTTTAATTTCTTTTATTTCTTTATCAAACTATTAAGATGAAATCTACGTAGACATGTAGTGCATACCTAAATAATTTGTTTGGCAAAATGAAATGTAATCCATTGTTTCCATTCTAATAATTTTTTTTTTACAATTTTATAGTTGATTGATTTTTAACAAATAAAACGAAGATCGTTCCGTAATATAATAAATACTGGAGATATACAATATAAAATAAGTGCTATAGTTGGATTTTAGTTTATTTTACCGTAAGCTTCTTGGAAAGCCGCGTTTTTTTTTAAACAATTTCGCTTTCACTAATCTTATTACTTTTTTCAGTCCGTATCGACGCGCCTGATGAAATTATCTACATTAAACGCAAACAGAATGCAATTTCACACTTTACACTTTTTATCTTACCTACAAGTCATTATTTATAAGGAAAAAAAGAGTAATTTCCGAAATAACTGACCTACATGAAAATTACAGGTTGAGAATAAATTGTTATTAAAGTAGGTTTACTTGTGTCCGATGCCCATTTCGAAAATGTAACAGAAAAAATATGGATTAACGGTTTTTCGAAGTTAATTTTATTTTACGAAACAAAATCACAGTTTAATAAATAGACCATTAGATGTTATAGTAGTCGTCGATATCAGTGACTCATTTTCTCTTTTGCCTTTAAGAGGGTTGATTTTTTATCTGACTTATCATATAAAAAATAAAGGACAAGAAATTAAGGTTTATTAGAACCTTCTGTCATCTGTTGGAATCTTTAGTTACTACAGCAATTCAAAAAAAAAACAATACTAAACGAAACCCATTATAAACTTAAACGATTTGTATATGATACAATCAATAAACGAAAAATAATGATGATGAGGAAAGTGAGACCGTCAAAACTAATAAAATTAACTTAAGCTGTCAGTACTCACATTCGAATAAAGTTGATCTCCATTATACTGCGATCTCTGCCTCTTAATGTCGTCGTCTTGATGACCATTGATATCTCGGTTCTCATCTGAAAGGAAGAACGTAACGGTAACTAATTTGCCTTGTCAAAAAAAAATACAAAGTACTAATAATAGATACATTAAGACCTAATATTACTTCAAAGTGGCGGGAAGAAAAAGAAATTGATCTCAAACAAAACGAGATGGAGTATGCAGTTTTGTGTCCTGAACCAATTTTGGGAGAAGAAAAATTTATCATCTAACCTGGGAGTGATAGGTAACGAAAGAACGAAGGAAAGAGCTTTGATGAATTAATCCGTGAAGATAAACAGATTTGTCAAATGAACGAATATTGGAGAATTTAGAGATCGTGACAGAATATCGACTGTGTCTCCGATTCCTCCTGGAAAGCTTATGTACATTTCACGGCTGTGCCCGTCCAACGTAATGTCGAGTCGTATATCGTGGCGTCGTTATGAAATCCGCTGGACCATGGACGAAGGCGAACTACGACATAGTCGACAATGCAATTCGAGTTAGTGATTAGCCATCAGTCACCATGGCGCGTTATTGTTCGTTCAATGATTAATTGATTAGCACAACAGATTATGCTAACAGTAGGTAGTACAGTACCTAAGTCGTACGACCGACTGGCGGCAGAGGATGCGCCCTTTCATGTCAGGAAACGAACAATGTTGGGTTATGGACGACACAATTCACTAACGTAAGACAAAAGCAATACGTGTACCATATGTGTACCTATATCATAAAAATGTGGTCGTTTGGACTCATACGAATTGCGTCACGCGTAAGCTGCCGGGCCTTCTTGACATACGTCAATATAGTAAAGGGGAGCCGCACTTGTTTTTTATCTGTTCATGACAGACAGGCGATTCGATGCTCCTTTTGTAATTACAGTGTAAACTCCAGGTAACGTCACTCGATTTAACGCTAAATTCCCTAAAGCGTCGAAATCACTCTGCTTCGGTTGGTTTAGCTTGTCTTCCATACAATGATACACTCTATATAGCATTACACCCACTCTCAATAACGTCAACAATTAAATAATAAAATCCTAGCCTGCAATAAACTCGACTGTCGGCATCATAAATACCGAACTTTCTAAGAAATCCGTTCTTTTGTTCACAAATTGGGATTGCTTGCACGTGTAGACTGTTGTTAGTAGGAGTCATGGAATTTCTATACGTTATCATATTCTTAGTTGCTCACAAACTTTCAAACTGTAAACATGGCAAGTAAGAGAAAATTACTGTGTATTAGCGAAAAAGTTTTACTGACACGTGCAGTAAAGGCGGGAGAGAAGATAAGTGATGTTGGTAGACGCTTTGGATTTAGTCTCTCTACCGTGTCCACAATATTTCTTTTTCCAATACAGATTTTTTCTCTTTCCATTTAACGACAACTCTCTATAACGTTAAAATATGCACAGTCCCTTGAGTGTCGTTATATGGAGTTTACACTGTATTTTAATTTTTTAGCTGTGTTTACAATAAGTAATTATTTTATTGTCAGTGGTTGTTTTTAATTTAGTACCTGTCTGTGATTATTTGTCTGTAGTATGCAAAAGAAAATTTCACAAAGTTGAAATAAAACAGCGAATTGCAACAGGTTAACGACATAATTTTTTAATTTCTTAAGCGTATTATTCTGGACATTATTTCGTCACGTTTAATTTCTATTGCATTATAATATTATTGTATTTCTGAAATGTAAGTAAACCAGGTCAAGTTGGGCAATAATTGAGCCCGTAAGTATGTAGGTATACGAATTTTATAATATTATGAAAATATCGACAAAAGTTGAAAGAATGAAAAAAATTAACTTACGCTGAATATATTCGAACAAATGTAACATACTGAATGAAAGTAATTTTAATTTAAACTGTTTCGGGTAAAAACTGAATTTAATTACACATGTATAAGTAGGCTTCGTGTGTCAAAAGTGTTACAAATCAGATTAACAAAAAGTAAATAATAATTATAATAGACTAATTTAGAAATTCAAAAGTGTCAAAATTTATTGAATTATGTATACCCAACATGTCAGTCTTAAGTATAAAAAATATTTATTTTTGTGTACCAATAGTCACTGGCCACTTAAGGAATACATATAAACGTATATATTTTGTATGTAATCATAGAATGTTTCCAGTAAGAAATCCATTAAATTTTATCATAACATCGAATTGCAAATAAAACGATCCGTCCATTAATTCAAAAGATGTTACAGAGAGTTTGACCGGAAACAGCGTAACCGGAACTCAGTCCCTTCTTACTGGTCATTGTCTTAAGTTTCTGGTCTCAGGGAATTACTTTAGAAACTGTATTATCCCTTTGGTTGCAATTGTCCTGTCCTCAACGGCCATTGTGTGCATTCCAACTATTTTCAAAATGATTAATTGCAACATCAGGAATATACTCAACTCAAAAAATTTTGTGTTTACTATTTTTCAGAGTTCTCATATATTCTCGTGTGTTAATTTACGTAAATGATTTTGAAAATCCTGTCAAATTTTTTTGAATAGTTCTGAGTAAAAAAAAAGTAATATTTCCATAGGGGATGTTTTGCAATATTCAGAGATATTTTGTGTAGGTATCTTGTATTTTTTCAAATTTGTAACTAATCCCACGTACACGTAATTAAGTAATGTACGTATTAGGTGTAATTTGAAAATTTATCTGACCATTCTGTAATTTCGATTCTGAATTTAGGAATAATTTGCGGTATAGAATAATAGCGGTAGCCGGTAGTATGTATCGATAGCAACCTACCCCGCTTTATTCAAATACATAATCGTCGATTTGAATTAACTGTCGGAGTTTCTTTGTTTTACTATGAATCGAAAACGATAAAATCGATAGCTTTAATTTCGTTTATGATGGACTATTCAAATTCCTATTTAATAAAACAATGTACGTTTATGTATATGCATATACACGTACATTGGGGGTGACTATACGTAAAGGATATGTCTCCATACTCTACACATACACACATAGTCTGATCCTAGAATAACCAATATGTGTGGTCATATTTAGTCCTGATCGTTATATTTAGTTGCGGTGCACAAATTGTTTTTATAAATATTATTTTTAATTATATTATTAAAGATTTATTAATAGATATAATGAATTTCGACAGAATACCCCCCCCTTCTCCCAAAAATTTGAAAAATTCTTAAATTTTTTCTACTAAATCGCGCTGAATTTGGGTAGAATCGATCCTATAAGATACCAATAGGACCGTAAATGTCGAATTTGCTGGCGCTGAAGCGAAATTATACGAGAAAAAGTCGATTTTTAACAAAATCAATTTTTATCGAAAAACACCAAGTTTCTCGTAATTGCTGCGTTCTATTTAGCCAAAATTAGTCACAGACAAGTCTAATTGATACAATAGAGACGAATTAGTGCGAATTAGGCCGCTTTCTTAAGAAAAAATTTCAAAATTTATAAAAAAATCGACAGAATACCCCCCCCTTCTCTCAAAAATTTGAAAAATTTTTAAATTTTTTCTACTAAATCGCGCTGAATTTGGGTAGAATCGATCCTATAAGATACCAATAGGATCGTAAATGTCGAATTTGCTGGCGCTGAAGCGAAATTATACGAGAAAAAGTCGATTTTTAACAAAATCAATTTTTATCGAAAAACGCTAAGTTTCGCGCAATTGCTGTGTTCTATTTAGCCAAAATTAGTCACAAACAACCCTAATTGATACAATAGAGACGAATTAGTGCGAATTAGGCCGCTTTCTTAAGAAAAAATTTCAAAATTTATAAAAAAATCGACAGAATACCCCCCCCTTCTCTCAAAAATTTGAAAAATTTTTAAATTTTTTCTACTAAATCGCGCTGAATTTGGGTAGAATCGATCCTATAAGATACCAATAGGATCGTAAATGTCGAATTTGCTGGCGCTGAAGCGAAATTATACGAGAAAAAGTCGATTTTTAACAAAATCAATTTTTATCGAAAAACGCTAAGTTTCGCGCAATTGCTGTGTTCTATTTAGCCAAAATTAGTCACAAACAACCCTAATTGATACAATAGAGACGAATTAGTGCGAATTAGGCCGCTTTCTTAAGAAAAAATTTCAAAATTTATAAAAAAATCGACAGAATACCCCCCCCTTCTCTCAAAAATTTGAAAAATTTTTAAATTTTTTCTACTAAATCGCGCTGAATTTGGGTAGAATCGATCCTATAAGATACCAATAGGATCGTAAATGTCGAATTTGCTGGCGCTGAAGCGAAATTATACGAGAAAAAGTCGATTTTTAACAAAATCAATTTTTATCGAAAAACGCTAAGTTTCTCGTAATTGCTGCGTTCTATTTAGCCAAAATTAGTCACAGACAAGTCTAATTGATACAATAGAGACGAATTAGTGCGAATTAGGCCGCTTTCTTAAGAAAAAATTTCAAAATTTATAAAAAAATCGACAGAATACCCCCCCCTTCTCTCAAAAATTTGAAAAATTTTTAAATTTTTTCTACTAAATCGCGCTGAATTTGGGTAGAATCGATCCTATAAGATACCAATAGGATCGTAAATGTCGAATTTGCTGGCGCTGAAGCGAAATTATACGAGAAAAAGTCGATTTTTAACAAAATCAATTTTTATCGAAAAACGCTAAGTTTCGCGCAATTGCTGTGTTCTATTTAGCCAAAATTAGTCACAAACAACCCTAATTGATACAATAGAGACGAATTAGTGCGAATTAGGCCGCTTTCTTAAGAAAAAATTTCAAAATTTATAAAAAAATCGACAGAATACCCCCCCCTTCTCTCAAAAATTTGAAAAATTTTTAAATTTTTTCTACTAAATCGCGCTGAATTTGGGTAGAATCGATCCTATAAGATACCAATAGGATCGTAAATGTCGAATTTGCTGGCGCTGAAGCGAAATTATACGAGAAAAAGTCGATTTTTAACAAAATCAATTTTTATCGAAAAACGCTAAGTTTCGCGCAATTGCTGTGTTCTATTTAGCCAAAATTAGTCACAAACAACCCTAATTGATACAATAGAGACGAATTAGTGCGAATTAGGCCGCTTTCTTAAGAAAAAATTTCAAAATTTATAAAAAAATCGACAGAATACCCCCCCCTTCTCTCAAAAATTTGAAAAATTTTTAAATTTTTTCTACTAAATCGCGCTGAATTTGGGTAGAATCGATCCTATAAGATACCAATAGGATCGTAAATGTCGAATTTGCTGGCGCTGAAGCGAAATTATACGAGAAAAAGTCGATTTTTAACAAAATCAATTTTTATCGAAAAACGCTAAGTTTCGCGCAATTGCTGTGTTCTATTTAGCCAAAATTAGTCACAAACAACCCTAATTGATACAATAGAGACGAATTAGTGCGAATTAGGCCGCTTTCTTAAGAAAAAATTTCAAAATTTATAAAAAAATCGACAGAATACCCCCCCCTTCTCTCAAAAATTTGAAAAATTTTTAAATTTTTTCTACTAAATCGCGCTGAATTTGGGTAGAATCGATCCTATAAGATACCAATAGGATCGTAAATGTCGAATTTGCTGGCGCTGAAGCGAAATTATACGAGAAAAAGTCGATTTTTAACAAAATCAATTTTTATCGAAAAACGCTAAGTTTCGCGCAATTGCTGTGTTCTATTTAGCCAAAATTAGTCACAAACAACCCTAATTGATACAATAGAGACGAATTAGTGCGAATTAGGCCGCTTTCTTAAGAAAAAATTTCAAAATTTATAAAAAAATCGACAGAATACCCCCCCCTTCTCTCAAAAATTTGAAAAATTTTTAAATTTTTTCTACTAAATCGCGCTGAATTTGGGTAGAATCGATCCTATAAGATACCAATAGGATCGTAAATGTCGAATTTGCTGGCGCTGAAGCGAAATTATACGAGAAAAAGTCGATTTTTAACAAAATCAATTTTTATCGAAAAACGCTAAGTTTCGCGCAATTGCTGTGTTCTATTTAGCCAAAATTAGTCACAAACAACCCTAATTGATACAATAGAGACGAATTAGTGCGAATTAGGCCGCTTTCTTAAGAAAAAATTTCAAAATTTATAAAAAAATCGACAGAATACCCCCCCCTTCTCTCAAAAATTTGAAAAATTTTTAAATTTTTTCTACTAAATCGCGCTGAATTTGGGTAGAATCGATCGTATACGATCAACTTTTTTCGAATGACACTAGGTTTCTTGTTAAAAGACATTCTTATAATTAGACAATTAATAATTTTTGTTGGTAAGGTCAATTCTGTTTTTGTATAAACTTTTACATTGTAAAATATAGAGGGAAGCAGATGAAGGCAAAATAGATGGGGTTGTGTTGAGATAATAAAGAGAATATGTCTGCTCTTGTTAAATCCAATGTAAAGTATCCGTTATTTCGTAACCTCCCGAGGTTTGCGGCCGAGTTTATTAGTGGTTTTAATTACGTATGTGTGTATGTATTAAGGGTAGGTATACGAAAGTGAATAAACTGCTTAATAAACATCGTTTTGTTATTATTATTGTTTGTTAATATTTTTCTTTGACCGGCTCCTTCACCATTTGTTTTAAATTGTATATTTATGTAGCACTCGTACACGTAAAAAAATATTACAACAAAAATTGCATAATTATTTATAAACAAAAGCTGTCATCGAAAATAAAATAAACTACTACTTTTAATACGAAATTATTGTTGTAATTTTTTAATCTACGATTACATCGAAGAAAAAGCTTCACTAAGACTTGTTTTAGTCTTTCCAATAACCGATTTTGGAAATATTCATTCCTTCCTTTTTTTTCTTGAAGCTTTTCAAGACGTAACTTTCAATAAGAAAGTATTATAAGCGGGTACCTACCCCTAGATACTATTATTTCATCACAATTTTTTCCCTGTTATAAAGTGGACAACCCTGTACATATATGTATGTGTATAGAGGAACATTCGTCGATTTATTTCGAATGGACGTGTATACCTACCACCTACCAGTACCCTCGTCTCTCCCTAGGGACCAGTCAATATAATCGCAATAACACAGCCCTGCTTGCTGCCAATCGCTCAGATAATTCTTGCTCGACATATTGATTTCCTAGTAGCATCTGACTCGCTCTTGCACACGTATATATATAAATACATGCGTATTTGTGTACGTGTATGCTTATTGATAACAGCACATCTATCACATCTGTACGTATCTGTGTGATTAGGAGCAATTAATCTGATGAATATTAATTAAAAATTCTTTAAGTAGCTATAAATGACATTCCAAACTAAAACGAACTTTTTCACAGCTTAATATCTTCTTTATGATAATTTCTTAGATAAGTAGGTACACAAGTTTTTATATCTTGAAGATGTCGAAGATGTACCTTCGAAACGTTTATAGATGAAGCAGAATCTCTTTCAAGAGTTAAGGATTTTAGATTCGTAAGATTTTTTTTTATATAATTCAATTCAAATTAAAAAGCTACTGACTTAAAATCATAACGCATTTCGATATGAGTCCACCAACTGAGACGGCCCTCATTAAAGTACTATATATCAACTGAGGAAACCCCTCATTAAAATACTAACTATCAACTGAGGAGACTTCTCTTTAAAATACTACATATCAACTGAGGAGACCCCTCTTTAAAATACTACCTAGCAACTGAGGAGACCCCTCATTAGAATATTGGCTACCAACTGAGTCCATCCATCGTTAAAATACTACCTACCAACTGAGGCCATCCATCATTAAAGTACTACATATCAACTGAGGCCATCCCTCATTAAAATACTACCTACCAACTGAGGCCATCCATCATTAAAATTCTACATATCAACTGAGGAGATCCCTCTTTAAAATACTACCTAGCAACTGAGGAGACCGCTCATTAGAATATTGCCTACCATCTGAAGCCATCCCTCATTAAAATACTACCTACCAACTGAGGCCATCCATCATTAAAATTCTACATATCAACTGAGGAGATCCCTCTTTAAAATACTACCTAGCAACTGAGGAGACCCCTCATTAGAATATTGCCTACCATCTGAAGCCATCCCTCATTAAAATACTACCTACCAACTGAGGCCATCCATCATTAAAATTCTACATATCAACTGAGGAGATCCCTCTTTAAAATACTACCTAGCAACTGAGGAGACCCCTCATTAGAATATTGCCTACCAACTGAGGCCATCAATCATTAAAATACTACCTACCAACTGAGGCCATCCATCATTAAAATACTACATATCAACTGAGGAGACCCCTCTTTAAAATATTACCTAGCAACTGAGGAGACCCCTCATTAGAATATTGCCTACCAACTGAGGCCATCCCTCATTAAAATATTAGCCACCAACTGAGGCCATCCATCATTAAAATACTACATATCAACTGAGGAGACCCCTCTTTAAAATATTACCTAGCAACTGAGGAGACCCCTCATTAGAATATTGCCTACCAATGGAGGCCATCCTTCGTTACAATACTACCTACCAACTGAGGCCATCCATCATTAAAATACTACATATCAACTGAGGAGACCCCTCTTTAAAATACTACCTAGCAACTGAGGAGACCCCTCATTAGAATATTGCCTACCAACTGAGGCATCCCTCTTTAAAATACTACCTAGCAACTGACGGGACCTCTCTTTAAAATACTACCTAGCAACTGAGGAGACCCCTCATTAAAATACTAACTATCAACTGATGAGACCTCTCTTTAAAATACTACCTAGCAACAGAGCAGACCCCTCATTAGACTGTTAGCTACCCACTGGGACCACCCTCATTAAAAGGCTACCTACCAACTGAGGCACCCCTCATTAAAATACTATCTATCAACTGAGGAGACCCCTCATTAAAATACTGCCTACGAACTGAGGCAACCCTCACATTAAGATACGACCAACTGAGGCGATTTAATTACCAATATTTAGTTTTTGACGTGTACTTAGTTTCTCGGGAGTCAGCTAGAAATCGCCTCAGTTGGTATACATGCGTTGTCTCAGGTTGGACATGATTTCAAATTTTTAATTTTATGGTCCAAATTTGAATAAAACGAATAAAAACTGATTATTTTTAGGGTTCCAGAACCCTTACAGGATCACTCATGTGTCAAGTTTGTATTCACTTTTTCTAGTTTTATAGATACATATTTATTTTGAATAAACAGGAATTGGTATTCGTGGAAGTGTTGTGTAAATTTTCCCTGATTTTTGCAACGTTATAGCTTCCATATGGCTGACATATTTTATTTGCAAAGTGCTCGGCAACTTTTATATTGACTATTTTTGTCTCCTCGACTTTCTCCCCCTTTTGATTTTCTTGGAATACATAAAAGTTCAGGCGGAGCCCTTTCACCTTTCACGAGGTTGGTGACATTTTAAAGCTCAGCTTTATAACATCAAAGTAATTTCTTCCCCAAAAAGGAAAGTATTATGAAATATAGGTAGTTATAACGTATTGCAAATTATAGGATGATAATAAATTAAAAATATGATCTAGATATTTTTATATGTATTTTAAAAGGTGTGATAAATATTTTACTTGTTGGTACAAAAAACTGCTGTGACTAAGTTTTGTGGGATTAAAAAAAAAAAACATGTACGGATTAGGAATTTGTATCAAATTCAGATTCAAAATTTCTCGAAATTGAATAAAGTGTTTTTCGGCATTCTTTCTTTCCTCAGCCTCCACGTAGGTATGTATTTTATCGAAGTCGATTGTATTTTTCGTTGTCGGAATCCGCAAGTGGAAATTGTTGGGAACTGATGTTTTAGTGCAAATCGCGTTAGCGTGAAACGAGCATCGCACCCTCGAACGCTCGACCAATCAGCGCCCGCGGTGGCTTATGAAGACATCAAATCGTTCCGTTCGTTGCTTAGCGACCGCGGCGGTGAAACCCCACGATCGGGCCGATAAGCCAAAGATTGCTTATAATCCCGCAATATTGAAGAGATTATATTATCAACGGGGGAGGCTGCGCGGCTACATCGCCAACTTGCGACTTGCAACCGGCGAACTCAATGGGGGATGATAACTAGCCTAATTCGAACCCGCACTTAACTAAAGTTTATTTATTTAACCGCACTAATTACTACCCCCGAGGGAAATAGACTTTTTCAAAAAATAAACATTATTAGACTCCAAAATGTATGTCGAACTTCTTAGTTCTCATCATCGCACCAAAGGCAGTTCACTCTAAGCCACGCGTATCCACAGACAGATGAATTAACAACCACCGCAGACTGCAAAGGAGCACCATCTGTGGGACTGTGACTGTCGGAACTGCGTACAAGATGTCTGGTAGTTGACTTTGGTATGCGTCAAATCGTTTTGTTGTTTGTTGTCTTGCAAATCCGCGTCTAGTGTTTATTAATTACCCCGAAGGTGTATTTCACCTTTTGATACTTGACTAGGTACATATAATGGAAGGTGTTGTTTACACGTTCCCTACCATCGAACCGCAACCGAGTTTACACCATCAGGTACGATAACACACCACGACCACGACTAAACACAGACAAGAGATTAAGTAAAGCTATTTTGGGCGAGTTACGCGCGTTTGCAAAAGGACAGAACTATCGCTGTGCACCATCATCAATTGCAGGTTACACGGACAAATTGGCCGCAGGCGCCGCAACAACCCTCTCATTATTTGATCACTTCATGTTGAGAGTTTAAATTAGAACTCCAATTATTAAATTTATGTAGAGTAGACCGAATATCTTTAGTAAGAGGTATTTGGGCTCACAGGAATTTGTAGAAACAGAACGGCGAAATGATAGGTACGTAGTTTATATAAAATTTTCACTTACCATGGTCATCTAATCGTTTCCTCTTTATACTATTTCCATTGGGGTCGTGTTGTAAACCCAGTATGCCATTTATACTATAGGCTCCCGTCCTGGGTTCGGAAAGTTGGGTGGAAGGTGCATGGGCAATGACAGAAACAGGTCCGCCGCTGCCAGTACCACCGCCTGCGCCGCTGACAGACACTTGGTGTACGTGTTTCGCCTTTTCTGCCGCTTTATTCCTCACTATCCTGCAAACAAAAAAAAGAGTATTGTTAGTATTGTTAATTCTAAAGGTATGTGATGCACTATAGGTTAATAAAACACCACAGACAGTAAGTGAACACGAACTGTGAAATTGTTTGTTCTCATCAGCGAGCCATCGGTGGTTCGAGAAGAATATCGACTAAACTGAAGTTGCTAGTTGACAAATGGATTAAAAAACTGTCACGGACGACAAGTGAACGCCATCTGTGTTTGTTTTGTAGCACATTTTGTAATATTTATCGTTATGTGGTGTGACTGCCGCATGTGAGGGAGTCACACATTTTCCGTCTTTGAAAAATTTCATATATTTATAGGGAAAACTTTCTGATTTATGCAGTGTTCTAGTTGATAATTTAGCGTTTACTGCAACGAAGTTGTTTATTTATGAGACACGACTCACAATGACAAGTTATGTGCTCAATTTAAACGGCATATAAAGATCCGTGGAGGATTTATGGGACTGCTTGTTGTACCACGCTATTCCAGTAAATCATAATTAAGGTTTTAAAACGTCTTGTTCGTCGATACTGAAATATTATTTACGTATATTTATGATAAAGTAGAAACGTAGATTTTTGAACGTGAATTTGTATGTAGGAGGTAAAATATTGAGTATAGCTAAGAAAAAACAACAATTTCGATTTAATTTTTATTTTTTGTTAAAGAGAAAAAGTGTGTCGAGTAGTGGCAAAAGCTCTTTAGCCAAATAGAGCTAACAGGAATGGCAGAACGGCTTTAGATCATTGGCAGAGTATAACGCGTAAATCCCTTTTATTTGAGGCATTAGCCCCGGCTTAGTGTCGCAATAAACCGTGGCGAATCACAGTCCTCGTTCGCGGATCTCTTCCGTTATGGCAGAAACTTTCGAATTTAGGGCCAATATTTCAAAAGTTCTTCTTTAATGAGTTTTGAACGCGGTGCAAGGCCGCAGCACGTGCCGTCACGCCACACACGTGGCCAGAAACGACGTTTCTTCCGCATCAACCACCCTCTTACCATTGTATTCCACTCTGATACCCCTTTGCGACCATATACATATACGTAATGGTTTCTGTTCAACCACCAATTCATTACGAACGTCATACGTTATTATTTGCAACAATAATTATTCCATAATTTATTAATTTAACATTAATAAATCAAACATCGTTTTCATGAGACAAAAATCACGTGCAGGATTTCCCAGAACACCACCTCAAATGGAAATCGAAAATTTTTGTTATAAGAGATTGCATTTAATGGTCAAAATTTAACCAAAGGCGATGCTAGTTATCAGAGATTTCCCGGATAATATAACGCATGAATGGTCGAGTAGTTGAAATCATTAGATGTTATGTGCCTAACCATGTAATCCGTTGTCGTAAAGGGATGAAATGAGTGAGACAGCAAAATGATATGTATAAGGGCCTCCCGTGGTCGTTCCGATAAATCCCGGTAAACATTTTAATGAAGTATGGTATCACTTGGGGTACAATGGCTAAGTCTATTTTAATGGGTATAACATAAAGTCGTGTGTATTGTGTGGCAATGACACGAGCAGCTGCTCATGCGACAAAGATGCAGCCCTACAGAAGGTACCTATACTATAACATAATAGCTAATAATAATAGTAGCTGAGAGGAGGGTAATATTATAACTAACTGTGTGTTCTATATTGTACGTGTAAAGTGCACATATACATACGTATATGTATAGTGTAAACCTAACGGGTACCCAGCCAGCGATCTGAGTGAGAGAGAATGAAATATGTGCGGCAGCAAAATATTTTCCGTATTGAAGTGTCAACTATTGTTTGGAGGGCTTTGTATAACAGTTAGATTTGTTAGTGGAAGCTCTTGAAACTCGACTTTACCAACAGTGCGACCCAATATGCGTCCAAACATAAACGTGTAGCTGCCTATTATTCTTTGCTAGCTTGGTAATAGGGACACCCCATTGGGCCTAACTGGAGATTCATTTTACCATTAAATTGTCGGTAACATCCTCCCATTTACATATTCGTATAAATTTAATTATAATTTGATTGTAAAACGTTCTTGGAAGATGAAGTATTTTAATTAAAAACAATAAAACTTTGCCTGGGCTTGATACAATGAAGACCCATTTTCCAAACAATTCCCAATCTTTAAAATGAATTCGGAACACTGAACAATTCTCGAGAATGTAGAAAAATGAGAACAAATTAAAAAAATCATAATGGCTTCAGTATCAAATAAACCATTGAGCAGGTTTATTGACTGAAACCATTTTTGACTGGAATAAATATTTTACCAAATTAAATTCTAAAAATTGGCCTAATAGTTTCCGAAACGAATTCATATTTTATTTAAAAAAAAGTAATTGCTGCAACGTACTGAATGTTGTTGTTCGCTGAGGCGCATCTCTTGTGTAAGCCGAAAATCCGAATGCCGTTTTATTATCCTGTTTTCACCAATTTAATGGCTTCTACGGCCGTTTTGTCAACCGTACAAAACGGCTTATCAATTGCTTAATGGGCTCCGTTCTCTTATTTTCCCAGCGGATAAAAACAATTTTACTGCTTGCCTTCGATTTTTTCCCATCCAGTCAATGGACCAGATATTTTTAATAAAGTTAAATTGTTACACTTAAAATTTTGTTATCATCTTAATCTTCGTTACAAAACAATAAACGCCTTAATTAACAGTTACAACTATTAATTACTCTACTAATTAAAAGTTTTCACTTTTACTTATTTGGAAGAAACAGAAGCGGAATCAGAATTGATTGAGGTGAATATAATTGGCTATTTCAATCTCTAAGAGAATGAATTGAATTTGTGTAAAAAATGTACTAAAGATTACTTAATTTTCAAGATTACTGACGAACTGGGCACAAACTTTTTTTTAACAGATGTGCTTTCCTATTCGAATTTAAATTTGATCTATATTTTATGTCAAAAAGCTTTTTGTATGATGTACTTCGTATCAAATATTATATGCGCTTCAAAAAAATAATAATAATAGATAATAATAAATAATAAATAAAAAAGACGCCCACCGTCGCGACACAGTACAAGCTTTATAAAAGGAATGCGGAGCATGCACGTGATTTTATGATAATATAAAGCTTGAAACCTCCGAGTGTATAACATTTGCATTGGTGTAGCCCTGTGTATGGGGGGGTTAAATGGCACCGAGCGACGGGGGCCGTCACATCCCCGACGCGTCGCGACGTCGCGCGGAGGAAAGAGACCGATGCAAATCTGCGAATGGCACAAATAAAGCTGTGCACGCTTTCGTTTTACACTCTGCGAGTAAGCCAGTCCTTTAATCTAGAAAGCTGGGCAAAAGCTCGTTCGCAAACATACATCAAAATAACCATATTTGCGTCTCTCTGAGAGCTTTATATGAATATATATGTATACGTGTATACGTGTGTAGTGGTAGTAGTTCTATCCACAAATATAATTTGCGGAACAATTACAACACAGACGAAGCCACAACTAAGTGAAGCTCTTTGGCTGAGACCCAAAGCGAATCTTCGTCTTGTTCCAAAGCGCCATAGAACAGCGTACAGCTGGCCGACTGAGTCGAGCTTTCTACCGCGGCATTAGCAAAGCACAAAGCTCTGGAACCCAGTAATCTAATTTGCAATGAGACTTATTAGCTCGCAGAGATAAAGAGAGATCCCGGTTCGTTTATGGTAAATATATAAAGTGCCTCGTGAATACCTGATTCGCTCCCGTCGTTTTTAATACTCGAACAGAGAGCTTGAGGGCTTGTTTTGTTATCAGAATTAGTCGAAGATTTTCTAAATTGCTTTACAAAGGCAGACGAGAATGGATACGAAACTTCAGGAGCCTTATCGTAAAATGAGACGTCCCCCTCAATCTTATATTCGAGTAGAACAAATAAAGATCACTGTTAATTACACTTTCTATTATCGCTTAATTAACAGACTACTCGCTTTATTAATTGCCAAAAGACAAAGCTTCAATTGTTAAATATTTCCAGTAATTAATAAATCTGGATATTGATGTGGCAAGTGGATCTATAGATTTTTAATATAAACAACGATTGCCGGGAGGCACAGTGGCTGCACGGTTAGCACTGCAGATTGGCGACCACTAGGTTGTGAGTTCAAATCCCGGTAGGAGCTGAACACTTTTTAAAAGAAGTTTAGATTTGTGCGAGGAAATATGCTGCGTGTATGTGAGAGTAGTCGAGGAGAAAAATAAGGGAGAAAATGAATGTAGATTTTAAGAGATAAAAGCATAGAAAGTAAGATTGTTAAATGTTGTAAAGCAGTGGCAAAATGTAGATACTCTGTTAGAGCATACATGTGAAAATTAATAAAAAATAATATGTATCTGCTGATATCATACACACATTTCATTAAACATATGCATCCACTCTCGACCTGATATTTATCTAATCGTTACATTTAAATTGTAATTCGGGTTTTGTGCAAACGGTGAAGCCCTTGCCCCATGTTTGTTTACCACTTGGCGACCGTTGTTATTAATAAAACAACTGTCTCTTGTCAACTTACAACCGTTAATAAATAATGAAATTACAACACTAACTATGTAAATATGTTGTATCTATAGTGCTAGATACCTAAAGAGTAGTGACTCTTTTTTTCTTCTTTCGTCCACAGTTGTTGCGGTCACATTTTTTCCTTTTCATCGGGCGTTACATTTCTCAATGACCTGCATTGCAAATTGCAAGGAAAACAACTAATTAATAATTGCATTTGTTGTCTTTTTGTTGTACTGTGCAATCGCATAAAACAATTCATTAGTAATTATTATTGAAATCAGGGATGGATATCTACATTACCTTGAGAATTTCTGTAATAAATAAAACCGAAGAACTTCAATAAAGGGGAACGTATATTATAAATGTTAAAAATATCTTCGGTGGTAAGGGAGGAGGAAGAAGAGTCAGTTTTTATCTATTCTATTTTTGGAGAATGTGAACAGACTTTAAAGTTTGTAATGTAAAAAATTTTCAGTAATACTACACTTTTTTGTGCTTTTATTTACTTGGTGCTAATGAATTACCGTTAAATGTCCCTCGAACAACGTAATATTTGATTACGTCAGTAAAATGATGACATAAGTTAGGACACGTATGTCAGAAGGACAGGAACAAATGCTTTAAAATAACGTGATTTATTCACTCATTACATTCGGAAAGTGGCAAGTTGTAGAAGTGAATTGTCCCCCGAGTGCGTTGATTATTATCAGACGAGTGGCTCCATTCATTGGATACTGTAACATACGGTAACTTTGTGTCCCTTTTCGTCTAACATAAGGGATTCGTACAGCCCCGTAGGGACGGGACGGCACGGCAACGAATACATTAGAACATCTACTGTCTTCAAACAAAAATAGCTCTGACAGGTTGAAGAATCAATCATCGAAAAATTATTGACTTGATACAAAAGGGACCGAAATCAAATCAATTAAATAATGAATGATTCGTTCGATAGACTTCGCAGTCGTACAACACAATTATTTTCTGCTTTTTTACTTAACTATTGTGTTTTTTGAAATCAGTTTTTCTCTTAGTTAGTTTTCAAAATATGTAGTGTAATTTATTAACAGAAATTTTTGTGTCTCATTTTTTTTTGTCTTAAGTAGACATTTTTCTTTTGTACAGAAGTCATTAACAATACAGACAATTTTAACTGAAACTCCGAGTAACATTTATCAAGGAATGTAGAAAAGAGATGAAATAAATAGATGAAATGATTCAATGACGAAGAAAGAAGTTCGTATCTTGATATAATACAAGAACAAAAACCGTGTTTTTCCATTTATTCAATTTTCTGCCAACGAACGCCTCGAAGATGAAAACTTCTATCCGCTATGCCATACCATGGCGCAAGTTCTTAATGCTCATATGCTCTGTGGAGTATAAATCATCTTTTTCGGCGTATAAAAAGCGTGTAATTTATTTCCCGTCGCATTCGATACAAGAACGAAGAAGGCCGAAAGGAAAAGAGGCGTCTGCATGGAAACACGGGAAAAATCGAACCGGAAACGAAGTTTTCTTAAAATGGCTGACGCACTCTAATACGAAAACCATTTTACACCTGGGTATTACGCGTGAAAAGTGCGTCGAGGATGTATTCGAAGGTCGAAATTGGAAAAAAAGAAGATATTTTGAAAAAATAGTTTCACAAGGTACTTGGAGTCCATGTGCCATCCAACCCCCCAGAGCATGAGATAAAAATAATCACGAATTTCATTTCACCCTCCGCCGAGTAGCAGGTACACATGTATCTTCAAGGCAGGAACTGATCTGAAGCCTCAATCTGATATTGATAATTGCCGATAACTACAAATATATCGATAACGATAACTATCCATAGATATATCAGTAACGAGTAGCTGAAATCAGTTATCTTCCAGGACTAACTAGAACATGACAATGCCCCTCATACATCATAGGTATTAAACGGATCAGATCCGATATCCACAAATTGTTTATCTTTAATGATGATCAGGAACTATCGTATAACCACGTAGCACCAGAATAAGCTCTCCACTTTCGATTAATCCTTTATGGTTGTCCGACACAGTAGTGTCCTACGCTCCTATTGAACTGAGTCAGAGACTTCCAGGATCCTGACCAGAAGGCCTGACCCTCAAGGTAAATCTGATCCAGATAGGATTCATGGATCAACTAGTTTACAGTTGGGCAGTGTTATACTCCGATATCTACAATCAAGTCGAGAATTGCAGATATTTTTAGAAAACGGATTCTAATTACTCCTGATCCATCCTACTTGAAACACTTCTGGATGTCTCAATTATTGTTGTGAACTATATTTAAAGTTTCGTCAATAAAAACTGAGTTATTTAGCCCTTAGAGGAAGAAGTAAAAAGGAGAAAAAAATGTATATAGATGCATGTATATAGTACAGCAGCACCCTCGTCGAACTGGTGGATTGTAATAATGACGACATAGCACACCGATTCGCTCAACTGAAGCGAAAAAGGCGGAGCGACTGCTCTCTTCTTCTCTCGACTTTAGAGGGTCATGATCAGCTGGCAATTTCCCTCTTGCACTGCAGTCTCAAAATAACCTTGAGCTTTCTCAATTCTTTCAACCAACGAACGTTACGAACGAGCACCCTTTGTTTAAAAACCGTACAATAATCAGGTAGGGAGCAATTATTAATGACACCGAAAATCTTTTACAGAAATAAAAAAATTCAGGAATAATCTAAAAGGTTTATGATCGAGGAGGTACATGTAGAATATATACAAAAGCCGTGTTCTAGATTTGAGTCGAACTGATGAAATTGTTTACTATTTATCACCAGAAGCTCGTCACTGTCTCCTTTTTAAGGTTGCACGGTGGTGGTTCCTCCTTCCCAGATTCCTTAAATCTCGTTTTTCGATTCCTTTTTGAGACCAAATGATAAATCCATCACCATATGCATATGAGAAATATGTTTGAATACTTCTTTATCAAAATAACATAACTAACACAGAAGTCAGTTGCACGTTGAGCTTCCCTTTTGGCAGCTGCTGAATGTCAACCAGAGGAAAAGATGGAATAGAAACCGATACGAAGAAGAATAATGTTGAGTAATAAATAAAAGGAGGATATTTGATGGGTAAACTTCGGATCATAAATCGTATGAGATTTGTAGGTTCTTAATGAAACTTTTGAATATAAGCAAAAGTTTATGTTAATGAAAAGATTATTGAGGAGCAGGAAAAGAAAACTGATGGATCCTTTAATGAACCTTTTGCTAAATATAATAAAATAACGCAAGTTAAAAATCAAGATTTTAATGTCTAATAATTATGGAAAAATTATGGGATGAAGAATCAAAAATACCATTTGCTATGTTACCAATCTTTCTGACATTTCCGATTCAAAGAGAGTTACTGAGTTTTCTTCTTTTGAAGGATTGACCTTATAGCAGGGCATCTAATGAATAATTTAAGAAAACCGGTAAACAAGTGCTTATATGTCACTGCTCATGGGTACAGGGAACAAATAGTACCTACCCTTCTTTATAAAGAGAAGGCGGTGGTTGAGTACAAAAGTGGTTTCGTATGTTGTATACGATAGGTACCGTAACAGTAACTAGCTTTAGAAGGGATTCGGAGCAAATAAGGAGAGATGGGATATAAGACGGGAAAGACGACGTCGTCGTCGGTCGACGGCGGTGCCATGTACCGGCGGTGGAGGTGACGGTAGTGGTCACGAGTTGCAAAATCAATAAAGAGAAGAAAGACGATGGTGTGCTTCGGAACGCTCTGCTGCGTCTCAGATTCGTGAAATTGAGCTCGAACTGATATCTGCTGTGCTTGGTCGCCTACAAAACACTCTTCTTCTTGTTATTGTCGTACATACACCACAAACATCGAATATGCACCACCGCACCGTACCAATATCTATGGTGCATTTTACGGGAATTAAAACGATAAAAAGATGAGGTGGAAATCAATCGACTTCCTCACATGAACCATGAACTGCTTCACTTCAAGTACGCAGATAAATAGAAGCCAAGTCAACAGTAAGGCCTCATGGAACACGTGTCCATCCTAATTTAGAATTTTTGTTAACTTAGGCAGAATAGAATTAGAAGGACTTTGTCAAAGACAGTATGGCCCCCTAAAAAACGCTTAAAATTCAAATCAAAGTTTCAATAGAATTTCATCTAAATTTCTAATACCTACCAATGAAATTGCAAAACCCCGTTCCTACCATTAATCTTTAATAATAATAAAAAATAACAAAGGTGTGTTACTTATGGGGTAGTTATTTTTGATTATATGATCAACCGAAAAACCAATGCATTTAAACGACATCAAACTTACATTTTTAAGGAATTTTAATACTATATTATTTAGATATGGACGCCCACTTATGGGATAATCGCGCGTTTCTGCTATTACAGATTTAACAAGTTTAGTCCCGACAAAGGGGTGAACTAAGTACTAACTGGCATCACGGTGATTGCAAGTCGGATTGGAAAAAAAGGAGGGTCGAACGCGAAAGGGCAGTAAAAGGTACATCGTTGAATTACCCCTGAGTATATCAGGGGTTGTTATGACCTGGCTCAGGGGACCATAACAATCGTCGAATCGGCGATTCTCAATAGCACCTCGACACAATAGAAAGCAGAAGTGATTTCTATAAATTATTTTGCCGATAACGTTTTAAAAGTATTTTACACGTACAGGTACACGTAATCGTCAAACCGATAGCACTATTCGATTCCACGGCATCTTTTACATTATAGTCAACCCTCAGGGGGTTTAAAATAGTACTTTTAGCACACGAAAATTCAAGAGCGACAAGATTCTACATAAAATGTCAGCGCTTTTCAAGGATTTTGAAGATAAAAGCTTCACCTGAAGAGTTATCGTCGAAGCGATAGCACTATTCGATTCTACGGCATCTTTTACATTATAGTCATCCCTCAGGGGGTGCAAAATAGTACTTTTAGCACACGAAAATTCAAGAGCGGCAAGTTTCTACATAAAATGTCAAGTGCTTTTTAAAGATTTTCAAGACAAAAGCTTTACCTGAAGAGTTATCGTCGAAGCGATAGCACTATTCGATTCTGCGGCATCTTTTACATTACAGCAATCCCTCAGGGGGTGCGAAATAGTACTTTTAGCACACGAAAATTCAAGAGCGGCAAGTTTCTACATAAAATGTCAAGTGCTTTTTAAAGATTTTCAAGATAAAAGTTTTACCTGCAGAGTTATCGTCGATGCGATAGCACTATTCGATTCTACGGCATCTTTTACATTACAGCCATACCTCAGGGGGTGCGAAATAGTACTTTTAGCACACGAAAATTCAAGAGCGGCAAGTTTCTACATAAAATGTCAAGTGCTTTTTAAAGATTTTCAAGATAAAAGCTTTACCTGAAGAGTTATCGTCGAAGCGATAGCACTATTCGATTCTACGGCATCTTTTACATTACAGCCATACCTCAGGGGGTGCGAAATAGTACTTTTAGCACACGAAAATTCAAGAGCGGCAAGTTTCTACATAAAATGTCAAGTGCTTTTTAAAGATTTTCAAGATAAAAGCTTTACCTGAAGAGTTATCGTCGAAGCGATAGCACTATTCGATTCTACGGCATCTTTTACATTACAGCCATCCCTCAGGGGGTGTGAAATAGTACTTTTAGCACACGAAAATTCAAGAGCGGCAAGTTTCTACATAAAATGTCAAGTGCTTTTTAAAGATTTTCAAGATAAAAGTTTTACCTGCAGAGTTATCGTCGATGCGATAGCACTATTCGATTCTACGGCATCTTTTACATTACAGCAATCCCCCAGGGGGTGCGAAATAGTACTTTTAGCACACGAAAATTCAAGAGCGGCAAGTTTCTACATAAAATGTCAAGTGCTTTTTAAAGATTTTCAAGATAAAAGTTTTACCTGCAGAGTTATCGTCGATGCGATAGCACTATTCGATTCTACGGCATCTTTTACATTACAGCCATACCTCAGGGGGTGCGAAATAGTACTTTTAGCACACGAAAATTCAAGAGCGGCAAGTTTCTACATAAAATGTCAAGTGCTTTTTAAAGATTTTCAAGATAAAAGCTTTACCTGAAGAGTTATCGTCGAAGCGATAGCACTATTCGATTCTACGGCATCTTTTACATTACAGCCATACCTCAGGGGGTGCGAAATAGTACTTTTAGCACACGAAAATTCAAGAGCGGCAAGTTTCTACATAAAATGTCAAGTGCTTTTTAAAGATTTTCAAGATAAAAGCTTTACCTGAAGAGTTATCGTCGAAGCGATAGCACTATTCGATTCTACGGCATCTTTTACATTACAGCCATCCCTCAGGGGGTGTGAAATAGTACTTTTAGCACACGAAAATTCAAGAGCGGCAAGTTTCTACATAAAATGTCAAGTGCTTTTTAAAGATTTTCAAGATAAAAGTTTTACCTGCAGAGTTATCGTCGATGCGATAGCACTATTCGATTCTACGGCATCTTTTACATTACAGCAATCCCCCAGGGGGTGCGAAATAGTACTTTTAGCACACGAAAATTCAAGAGCGGCAAGTTTCTACATAAAATGTCAAGTTCTTTTTAAAGATTTTCAAGACAAAAGCTTTATCTGAAGAGTTATCGTCGAAGCGATAGCACTATTCAATTCTACGGCATCTTTTACATTACAGCCATCCCTCAGGGGGTGCGAAATAGTACTTTTAGCACACGAAAATTCAAGAGCGGCAAGTTTCTACATAAAATGTCAAGTGCTTTTTAAAGATTTTCAAGATAAAAGCTTTACCGAAAGAGTTATCGTCGAAGCAATAGCACTATTCGATTCTACGGCATCTTTTACATTACAGCCATCCCTCAGGGGGTGCGAAATAGTACTTTTATCACACGAAAATTCAAGAGCGGCAAGTTTGTACATAAAATGTCAAGTGCTTTTTAAAGATTTTCATGATAAAAGCTTTACCTGAAGAGTAATCGTCGAAGCGATAGCACTATTCGATTCTACGGCATCTTTTACATTATAGTCAACCCTCAGGGGGTGTAAAATAGTACTTTTAGCACACGAAAATTCAAGAGCGGCAAGTTTCTACATAAAATGTCAAGTGCTTTTTAAAGATTTTCATGATAAAAGCTTTACCTGAAGAGTTATCGTCGAAGCGATAGCACTATTCGATTCTACGGCATCTTTTACATTACAGCCATCCCTCAGGGGGTGCGAAATAGTACTTTTATCACACGAAAATTCAAGAGCGGCAAGTGTGTACATAAAATGTCAAGTGCTTTTCAAGAATTTTGAAGATAAAAGCTTCACCTGAAGAGTTATCGTCGAAGCGATAGCACTATTCGATTCTACGGCATCTTTTACATTATAGCCATCCCTCAGGGGGTGCGAAATAGTACTTTTAGCACACGAAAATTTAAGAGCGGCAAGATGCTACATAAAATGTCAGTGCTTTTTAAAGATTTTCAAGATTAAAGCTTTACCTGAAGAGTTATCGTCGAAGCGATAGCACTATTCGATTCTACGGCATCTTTTACATTATAGCCATCCCTCAGGGGGTGCGAAATAGTACTTTTAGCACACGAAAATTCAAGAGCGGCAAGTTTCTACATAAAATGTCAAGTGCTTTTTAAAGATTTTCAAGATAAAATCTTTACCGAAAGAGTTATCGTCGAAGCAATAGCACTATTCGATTCTACGGCATCTTTTACATTACAGCCATCCCTCAGGGGGTGCGAAATAGTACTTTTATCACACGAAAATTCAAGAGCGGCAAGTTTGTACATAAAATGTCAAGTGCTTTTTAAAGATTTTCATGATAAAAGCTTTACCTGAAGAGTAATCGTCGAAGCGATAGCACTATTCGATTCTACGGCATCTTTTACATTATAGTCAACCCTCAGGGGGTGTAAAATAGTACTTTTAGCACACGAAAATTCAAGAGCGGCAAGTTTCTACATAAAATGTCAAGTGCTTTTTAAAGATTTTCATGATAAAAGCTTTACCTGAAGAGTTATCGTCGAAGCGATAGCACTATTCGATTCTACGGCATCTTTTACATCATAGTCAACCCTCAGGGGGTGCGAAATAGTACTTTTAGCACACGAAAATTCAAGAGCGGCAAGTTTCTACATAAAATGTCAAGTGCTTTTTAAAGATTTTCAAGATAAAAGCTTTACCTGAAGAGTTATCGTCGAAGCGATAGCACTATTCGATTCTACGGCATCTTTTACATTATAGTCAACCCTCAGGTGGTGCGAAATAGTACTTTTAGCACACGAAAATTCAAGAGCGGCAAGATTCTACATAAAATGTCAAGTGCTTTTTAAAGATTTTCAAGATAAAAGCTTTACCTGAAGAGTTATCGTCGAAGCGATAGCACTAATCGATTCTACGGCATCTTTTACATTACAGTCATCCCTCAGGGGGTGCGAAATAGTACTTTTATCACACGAAAATTCAAGAGCGGCAAGTTTCTACATAAAATGTCAAGTGCTTTTTACAGATTTTCAAGATAAAAGCTTTACCTGAAGAGTTATCGTCGAAGCGATAGCACTATTCGATTCTACGGCATCTTTTACATTATAGTCAACCCTCAGGGGGTGCGAAATAGTACTTTTAGCACACGAAAATTCAAGAGCGGCAAGTTTCTACATAAAATGTCAAGTGCTTTTTAAAGATTTTCAAGATAAAAGCTTTACCTGAAGAGTTATCGTCGAAGCGATAGCACTAATCGATTCTACGGCATCTTTTACATTACAGTCATCCCTCAGGGGGTGCGAAATAGTACTTTTAGCACACGAAAATTCAAGAGCGGCAAGATTCTACATAAAATGTCAAGTGCTTTTTAAAGATTTTCAAGATAAAAGCTTTACCTGAAGAGTTATCGTCGAAGCGATAGCACTAATCGATTCTACGGCATCTTTTACATTACAGTCATCCCTCAGGGGGTGCGAAATAGTACTTTTATCACACGAAAATTCAAGAGCGGCAAGTTTCTACATAAAATGTCAAGTGCTTTTTACAGATTTTCAAGATAAAAGCTTTACCTGAAGAGTTATCGTCGAAGCGATAGCACTATTCGATTCCACGGCATCTTTTACATTATAGTCAACCCTCAGGGGGTGCGAAATAGTACTTTTAGCACACGAAAATTCAAGAGCGGCAAGTTTCTACATAAAATGTCAAGTGCTTTTCAAAGATTTTCAAGATAAAAGCTTTACCTGAAGAGTTATCGTCGAAGCGATAGCACTATTCGATTCTACGGCATCTTTTACATTATAGTCATCCCTCAGGGGGTGCGAAATAGTACTTTTAGCACACGAAAATTCAAGAGCGGCAAGATTCTACATAAAATGTCAAGTGCTTTTTAAAGATTTTCAAGATAAAAGCTTTACCTGAAGAGTTATCGTCGAAGCGATAGCACTAATCGATTCTACGGCATCTTTTACATTACAGTCATCCCTCAGGGGGTGCGAAATAGTACTTTTATCACACGAAATTTCAAGAGCGGCAAGTTTCTACATAAAATGTCAAGTGCTTTTTAAAGATTTTCAAGATAAAAGCTTTACCTGAAGAGTTATCGTCGAAGCGATAGCACTAATCGATTCTACGGCATCTTTTACATTACAGTCATCCCTCAGGGGGTGCGAAATAGTACTTTTATCACACGAAAATTCAAGAGCGGCAAGTTTCTACATAAAATGTCAAGTGCTTTTTAAAGATTTTCAAGATAAAAGCTTTACCTGAAGAGTTATCGTCGAAGCGATAACACTATTCGATTCTACGGCATCTTTTACATTACAGCCATCCCTCAGGGGGTTCGAAATAGTACTTTTATCACACGAAAATTCAAGAGCGGCAAGTTTCTACATAAAATGTCAAGTGCTTTTTAAAGATTTTCAAGATAAAAGCTTTACCTGAAGAGTTATCGTCGAAGCGATAGCACTATTCGATTCTACGGCATCTTTTACATTATAGTCAACCCTCAGGGGGTGCGAAATAGTACTTTTAGCACACGAAAATTCAAGAGCGGCAAGTTTCTACATAAAATGTCAAGTGCTTTTTACAGATTTTCAAGATAAAAGCTTTACCTGAAGAGTTATCGTCGAAGCGATAGCACTATTCGATTCTACGGCATCTTTTACATTATAGTCAACCCTCAGGGGGTGCGAAATAGTACTTTTAGCACACGAAAATTCAAGAGCGGCAAGTTTCTACATAAAATGTCAAGTGCTTTTTAAAGATTTTCAAGATAAAAGCTTTACCTGAAGAGTTATCGTCGAAGCGATAGCACTAATCGATTCTACGGCATCTTGTACATTACAGTCATCCCTCAGGGGGTGCGAAATAGTACTTTTAGCACACGAAAATTCAAGAGCGGCAAGATTCTACATAAAATGTCAAGTGCTTTTTAAAGATTTTCAAGATAAAAGCTTTACCTGAAGAGTTATCGTCGAAGCGATAGCACTAATCGATTCTACGGCATCTTGTACATTACAGTCATCCCTCAGGGGGTGCGAAATAGTACTTTTAGCACACGAAAATTCAAGAGCGGCAAGATTCTACATAAAATGTCAAGTGCTTTTTAAAGATTTTCAAGATAAAAGCTTTACCTGAAGAGTTATCGTCGAAGCGATAGCACTAATCGATTCTACGGCATCTTGTACATTACAGTCATCCCTCAGGGGGTGCGAAATAGTACTTTTAGCACACGAAAATTCAAGAGCGGCAAGATTCTACATAAAATGTCAAGTGCTTTTTAAAGATTTTCAAGATAAAAGCTTTACCTGAAGAGTTATCGTCGAAGCGATAGCACTAATCGATTCTACGGCATCTTTTACATTACAGTTATCCCTCAGGGGGTGCGAAATAGTACTTTTATCACACGAATATTCAAGAGCGGCAAGTTTCTACATAAAATGTCAAGTGCTTTTTACAGATTTTCAAGATAAAAGCTTTACCTGAAGAGTTATCGTCGAAGCGATAACACTAATCGATTCTACGGCATCTTTTACATTACAGTCATCCCTCAGGGGGTGCGAAATAGTACTTTTATCACACGAAAATTCAAGAGCGGCAAGTTTCTACATAAAATGTCAAGTGCTTTTTAAAGATTTTCAAGATAAAAGCTTTACCTGAAGAGTTATCGTCGAAGCGATAGCACTATTCGATTCCACGGCATCTTTTACATTATAGTCAACCCTCAGGGGGTGCGAAATAGTACTTTTATCACACGAAAATTCAAGAGCGGCAAGTTTCTACATAAAATGTCAAGTGCTTTTTAAAGATTTTCAAGATAAAAGCTTTACCTGAAGAGTTATCGTCGAAGCGATAGCACTATTCGATTCCACGGCATCTTTTACATTATAGTCAACCCTCAGGGGGTGCGAAATAGTACTTTTATCACACGAAAATTCAAGAGCGGCAAGATTCTACATAAAATGTCAAGTGCTTTTTAAAGATTTTCAAGATAAAAGCTTTACCTGAAGAGTTATCGTCGAAGCGATAGCACTAATCGATTCTACGGCATCTTTTACATTACAGTCATCCCTCAGGGGGTGCGAAATAGTACTTTTATCACACGAAAATTCAAGAGCGGCAAGTTTCTACATAAAATGTCAAGTGCTTTTTACAGATTTTCAAGATAAAAGCTTTACCTGAAGAGTTATCGTCGAAGCGATAGCACTATTCGATTCCACGGCATCTTTTACATTATAGTCAACCCTCAGGGGGTGCGAAATAGTACTTTTAGCACACGAAAATTCAAGAGCGGCAAGTTTCTACATAAAATGTCAAGTGCTTTTCAAAGATTTTCAAGATAAAAGCTTTACCTGAAGAGTTATCGTCGAAGCGATAGCACTATTCGATTCTACGGCATCTTTTACATTATAGTCATCCCTCAGGGGGTGCGAAATAGTACTTTTAGCACACGAAAATTCAAGAGCGGCAAGATTCTACATAAAATGTCAAGTGCTTTTTAAAGATTTTCAAGATAAAAGCTTTACCTGAAGAGTTATCGTCGAAGCGATAGCACTAATCGATTCTACGGCATCTTTTACATTACAGTCATCCCTCAGGGGGTGCGAAATAGTACTTTTATCACACGAAATTTCAAGAGCGGCAAGTTTCTACATAAAATGTCAAGTGCTTTTTAAAGATTTTCAAGATAAAAGCTTTACCTGAAGAGTTATCGTCGAAGCGATAGCACTATTCGATTCTACGGCATCTTTTACATTATAGTCAACCCTCAGGGGGTGCGAAATAGTACTTTTAGCACACGAAAATTCAAGAGCGGCAAGTTTCTACATAAAATGTCAAGTGCTTTTTACAGATTTTCAAGATAAAAGCTTTACCTGAAGAGTTATCGTCGAAGCGATAGCACTATTCGATTCTACGGCATCTTTTACATTATAGTCAACCCTCAGGGGGTGCGAAATAGTACTTTTAGCACACGAAAATTCAAGAGCGGCAAGTTTCTACATAAAATGTCAAGTGCTTTTTACAGATTTTCAAGATAAAAGCTTTACCTGAAGAGTTATCGTCGAAGCGATAGCACTAATCGATTCTACGGCATCTTTTACATTACAGTCATCCCTCAGGGGGTGCGAAATAGTACTTTTAGCACACGAAAATTCAAGAGCGGCAAGATTCTACATAAAATGTCAAGTGCTTTTTAAAGATTTTCAAGATAAAAGCTTTACCTGAAGAGTTATCGTCGAAGCGATAGCACTAATCGATTCTACGGCATCTTTTACATTACAGTCATCCCTCAGGGGGTGCGAAATAGTACTTTTATCACACGAATATTCAAGAGCGGCAAGTTTCTACATAAAATGTCAAGTGCTTTTTACAGATTTTCAAGATAAAAGCTTTACCTGAAGAGTTATCGTCGAAGCGATAGCACTATTCGATTCCACGGCATCTTTTACATTATAGTCAACCCTCAGGGGGTGCGAAATAGTACTTTTATCACACGAAAATTCAAGAGCGGCAAGTTTCTACATAAAATGTCAAGTGCTTTTTAAAGATTTTCAAGATAAAAGCTTTACCTGAAGAGTTATCGTCGAAGCGATAGCACTAATCGATTCTACGGCATCTTTTACATTACAGTCATCCCTCAGGGGGTGCGAAATATTACTTTTATCACACGAAAATTCAAGAGCGGCAAGTTTCTACATAAAATGTCAAGTGCTTTTTAAAGATTTTCAAGATAAAAGCTTTACCTGAAGAGTTATCGTCGAAGCGATAACACTAATCGATTCTACGGCATCTTTTACATTACAGTCATCCCTCAGGGGGTGCGAAATAGTACTTTTATCACACGAAAATTCAAGAGCGGCAAGTTTCTACATAAAATGTCAAGTGCTTTTTAAAGATTTTCAAGATAAAAGCTTTACCTGAAGAGTTATCGTCGAAGCGATAGCACTATTCGATTCCACGGCATCTTTTACATTATAGTCAACCCTCAGGGGGTGCGAAATAGTACTTTTATCACACGAAAATTCAAGAGCGGCAAGTTTCTACATAAAATGTCAAGTGCTTTTTAAAGATTTTCAAGATAAAAGCTTTACCTGAAGAGTTATCGTCGAAGCGATAGCACTAATCGATTCTACGGCATCTTTTACATTACAGTCATCCCTCAGGGGGTGCGAAATAGTACTTTTATCACACGAAAATTCAAGAGCGGCAAGTTTCTACATAAAATGTCAAGTGCTTTTTAAAGATTTTCAAGATAAAAGCTTTACCTGAAGAGTTATCGTCGAAGCGATAGCACTAATCGATTCTACGGCATCTTTTACATTACAGTCATCCCTCAGGGGGTGCGAAATAGTACTTTTATCACACGAAAATTCAAGAGCGGCAAGTTTCTACATAAAATGTCAAGTGCTTTTTAAAGATTTTCAAGATAAAAGCTTTACCTGAAGAGTTATCGTCGAAGCGATAGCACTATTCGATTCCACGGCATCTTTTACATTATAGTCAACCCTCAGGGGGTGCGAAATAGTACTTTTATCACACGAAAATTCAAGAGCGGCAAGTTTCTACATAAAATGTCAAGTCCTTTTTAAAGATTTTCAAGATAAAAGCTTTACCTGAAGAGTTATCGTCGAAGCGATAGCACTAATCGATTCTACGGCATCTTTTACATTACAGTCATCCCTCAGGGGGTGCGAAATAGTACTTTTATCACACGAAATTTCAAGAGCGGCAAGTTTCTACATAAAATGTCAAGTGCTTTTTAAAGATTTTCAAGATAAAAGCTTTACCTGAAGAGTTATCGTCGAAGCGATAGCACTAATCGATTCTACGGCATCTTTTACATTACAGTCATCCCTCAGGGGGTGCGAAATAGTACTTTTATCACACGAAAATTCAAGAGCGGCAAGTTTCTACATAAAATGTCAAGTGCTTTTTAAAGATTTTCAAGATATAAGCTTTACCTGAAGAGTTATCGTCGAAGCGATAGCACTATTCGATTCTACGGCATCTTTTACATTATAGTCAACCCTCAGGGGGTGCGAAATAGTACTTTTAGCACACGAAAATTCAAGAGCGGCAAGTTTCTACATAAAATGTCAAGTGCTTTTTAAAGATTTTCAAGATAAAAGCTTTACCTGAAGAGTTATCGTCGAAGCGATAACACTATTCGATTCTACGGCATCTTTTACATTACAGCCATCCCTCAGGGGGTTCGAAATAGTACTTTTATCACACGAAAATTCAAGAGCGGCAAGTTTCTACATAAAATGTCAAGTGCTTTTTAAAGATTTTCAAGATAAAAGCTTTACCTGAAGAGTTATCGTCGAAGCGATAGCACTATTCGATTCTACGGCATCTTTTACATTATAGTCAACCCTCAGGGGGTGCGAAATAGTACTTTTAGCACACGAAAATTCAAGAGCGGCAAGTTTCTACATAAAATGTCAAGTGCTTTTTAAAGATTTTCAAGATAAAAGCTTTACCTGAAGAGTTATCGTCGAAGCGATAACACTATTCGATTCTACGGCATCTTTTACATTACAGCCATCCCTCAGGGGGTTCGAAATAGTACTTTTATCACACGAAAATTCAAGAGCGGCAAGTTTGTACATAAAATGTCAAGTGCTTTTTACAGATTTTCAAGACAAAAGCTTTACCTGAAGAGTTATCGTCGAAGCGATAGCACTATTCGATTCCACGGCATCTTTTACATTATAGTCAACCCTCAGGGGGTGCAAAATAGTACTTTTAGCACACGACAATTCAAGAGCGGAATTTTCTTTTTACAAATATTGTGCAAGTGCTTCAGAATATTATGTCATTATATGAGTTTGTTTTCTGCTTTAATTTGAGATATGGGTAAAAACTCAAATTACGTAATCATCATTGACTTTGAATCTCCAAAATGTTAAGATACTTCACAATCTGAAGATTTAGAACTGTACAGACTGGAGCATAAGTGTCTCGAATTATCTAGAAAGATTAATCGTTGGAGTCCCGAAACGAAGAAATGAAAATCCGAAATTTAATTGCGTCTAAATTATCTCTGTCGGAGACCATTTGGTAGGACAAACCGTGGAAAGCGTCGTCACATGCGGAATTGTGTACATCGCGTTCGGAGTATTTAGCGGTGGTGTGGCTGTACGGGGGATGGTGACGAGCGGAGCAGGAAACGGACATGACGCCATACTGAGCAGAAACAGCGGAAGTCTACTCCAAACAATGGCTTGGCGCGCACTTTTTATAACGTTGCAATTAGACCGTCGGAGATTCGGAGCGAAATGTTTTTCAACGCTGCCGTTCTCGATTCTTGCTGCTCGTGTGTTGGCGTGCCAGAAAAATGTTACATGACTTGATTTAAAGCTCGTTCTAGTTATTAACGGAAATTAACGATTCACAGAAAAAGACGATAAAAAAATAGGAGCAATCGAAATAGAGAATTCGATTCCGATTTTTTTTAATAACAGATTTTCGGTACTGGCGATAGAAAATCTCGGGATTCAAGGATAGACCCGGAATCATTCAATAACTTCGAAGAGACCAAAAATAGCATCGTTTCAAAAAAATGAAATTAGAATTAGTTGTAAAAGTTTAGGTGGGTATCAAATTCAATTTAATTCTTCACATCACGATAGAAGTTAGTCTGTTCTCCCATCGATAAGCAGTGAACAAGTTAATGTAAAAAAAGCTCGATCATCTAATTTAAACTGTTTTCTAACTTTGAACAGGTACAGGTACAAATCTACCGACACCTGTCTGAAAGGTTTCTTCAATTTTTTTGTATTATTATTCTTGGAACAAATTAGAGCGAGTATTTCGTGCTGTACGTTTCCAAATCCAAGGAATATCTCAAGTTCAGAGCCCGATTTTCATTAGAAACCTACGTAGGTATTATTTTGAAATCCCCCACAAAAAGTTCTTGGCTTTATTTAACCGTCCTCGTCCGTATTAAGAGCAGGATCTATTGTTAGATTTGAAATAGTTCGGTATAATAGAAAAGAAAAACGAAATAACAGAGGGAAAAAAAATGAAGAAAGAGAAAAAGAAGAATATGAAGAAATGGTCGCATTTAAATAAAACACGTACTTCATTCACGACAACGCCTCAAATTCAAATTTTATGCTTGCGAGTGAGTGAATCTCTGAATGAGACTCGCTCGCTTGTTTCTTTTGCTACGCCTTCTCGGATCCGTTTATCCACGCTCGCAAACACATCTTTTGCCCTGACGGTAGTCACTTAGATCAATAACTTCACAACATCTCCACCCGACCAAATCAATTCGACTTTTTACGATTCGGTTTTATGGACGACAGCGATAGTACATAAATGCATAATATCGTATACCAGTTCGACACGAAACATTTCTGGATCATTTTTTGACCAATCCGATTCGCCGTGAAATCAATTAAAATATATTTTATTTAATGATTTTCTATGCTAATAGTTCAATATGACCGAGAATATAACTTCGTAATTGTCTGAATCGTGCTTTTCTTTAATACAACAATTTTTCAAGTTCATGTTGCTTTTTTTTCTTCCTCAACTTCTTCTGAAATGCTATTATATCACTGGCAAAGTGATCTCAATTTTCTTTGGCCTCTAATTCACGTTCGCTTTTAACGGATAACATCAAAAATGAAAATTAAAAAAGGGAACTCTTTAAAAGGATTATTTTAGTCTAATTGGTCTAGAATATTCAAGATCTTATGACAAGGGTTTAGAATGTCCCAGATTTTTCAAAAATGATTTAGAATGATATCTGCACAAGTCCAAAACAGCAAAACTAAGTCTTCATTCCATCCAAGTTTTATTTAATCAAATGTGTTATGTTTTATCGATGTTGTGCCTAAGTTGAGTGAATTGATTAAAAACAATAGCGTAATCAAATCCACCCTATATTTATAATGCGGACCGTCGGTCTAACGGGGGTGGCGTGTGGAGGAATAACAACAACGGGAGTGGAGAATGGATCGGGCCTTCGCGTAGCCCCGCGGGGGCTGATTTGACACATTTAATTTGGCCCGTTTGTCTCTTGGGTGTTGTCTATTACAACATATCAGTACCCGCCACACTCTCTATTAACAAAAGAGAACCAAACAGACAAATGGTAATTCAAGACCATTTTTGAAAATGTCAACGAGACATTTGTTTCAAACGCACATGTACGTAGGCAGTTGGTATACAAGTATATGTACCTCAATAACTACGTATATTTAAAACACCCCTGTTTCGGTCTTACTTGTGACTTCTTCAGGGGGGTCAAATAAAATGATACTTTACTAGGAATTTTTGCCGGCGTAATAATGCGTCCTTGGGTTTAGTAAAAAAATTATACTTAGAATATAAATAAAAAATACCTGTTGATCGATGAGACGCTGGGCACGTTGTCTTGCGAACAAATTCCTTCGGCTAATAGCCGATCTCTGATCTCCCAGGCAAACATGGTCGGATTTTCGCGTTTGTAATTCGCTATCGCGTCCACGACGGGTGGTGTTGCAACCTTTGGTTTTGAGCCTCCTATTACGCCAGCTTTGAAACTACCCGTTTCGTAATATCTGAAACAAAACGAGACAAACGTAAATAAAAACGGAAAAAGTCCGGCTCGAAGGACCAAAATAGCAATCTAATAATCTCATCAACTTTTTTATTTTTTTGAAATTTGTTCGGGGGAGAGATACTAGACTTTTGGACATACTTTTGGGATCTTGTTCAGAATCACAAAATTCAAAAAATCAAGCTGTTCCCAATTTTTCATTGTTTCCCTGAAATATGGTGTCGCTGTGTACGAAAAATGCAAAGGATAAGGTAGCGTTAACACCTAGTTTATACTATAAGTGAGACTATGAGTGAGTAAGCAATTAGCTTTAGGCTTTGATCTAATTGCCAAACGTCGTTTTGCTAGATAGAAATGTATACAGCGACAGTATCTCGGCATGTTCTCGCTATTTGACCAAAGAGCGATAGATTTAATCTGCGATTCCATTGTCGTTGTGTGCTGATCTTGGCTCGACGTCATTTCCATTTCTAATTTCGATATGCAGACACAGCACACTCGTAATTATACAGGTTAGTTAACAGACTGCGATACGATCTAGAAGGCGGCCGCGGTAAGAACATCTCTTTGTTTAACTTTCACGAGCAGCGGGCACCTAATTATGACCGTTCGGACGTTGTCTATTTTCTTTGGGCACCGCCACTCGCAACTCGCAGCAACTCGCAACCACCATATCTCTCTTGTCCCTCTTTGCTTTGCTTTGTAATTGCATTTATTTATTTCCATACCTACCTACCGTGGTAGGTCGTTCAGTCGGTACTCTCTTTCTGTACGCAACATATAAGGCGCGTCATTCTTTCTAATGAAACTAATTCCGAACTAACGAAGCCGTAAATTGAAAATGATCGAACAAATAATAAATAATAAATATTACAACCGTAGATACCAAGAGATCCATCCGTGTGCGCTACATCAACTACTTTGTGGTTCAACTTAAGCAAAACTAAATCGGCAAATCCGGCTCGAAGGACCACGATATAAAGATGAGACAATTTCCTATCCTTTTAATGATTTCCTATACGCATACTTTGTAGCGTTCCCACACAGACAGACCGGTTAAAAGATATTGGCGAGCGGTTAATTACTTTATGGAAAAATTAAAAATTATAATTATACGGAAGCCTGTTCGACGCTGACTTTGCGGAATGCAGGAAAATAAAGGGATTATGTCGCAGGACATGCAAATATCTACGGGTCTAGTTAATAACATATTAGGGACACTTGCATCGGTTCGTAACGTTGCAAAAATTTTGAAACAGAATCATCTCTCTTTCGTGGCTGATTAATTAACATTTTCCGTTAATAATCAATAAACTCTGGGCAAAAATAATATCGAAAATCTAATTTGTGTTGATTAGCCGAACTGCACTTTTATATTGTGCGTCGTCCGTTGCTTGAATCATGAAATGATAGAGTGCAGAATGAAGTCTGCATGTTGTCGTTAACCCAATAAATGCCAAACATCGCGGTCCCAGGAGTATTTTACGACCCTTTATGCTATGAAGTTTTGTCGGGGTTGGGACGTAATGCACCGAAATAAAATTACTAATATAATATGATACACTTATAATTGTGGGCTCTTTGCGCTTTGTTCACACTGTTGCATTGCTCTGCTCTCTGCATTCAATAAATAATTAGATTTAATGTCTTTGTTAGGCACAATTTCGAATTGCTTTTGAAAAAAATTGTGGACATACAAAAATATATGACCAACAACATTAATAATTGTACTGTAGGTGAAATAGAATAGAATCTACCACTAATACTTTTAAAAAATTTGGAGCATTAATTCTTCCTATGTATATTAGTTCACGCTTCATTCTTCGGTCAACAAAAAAGGGAAGTACGGAACACATTATTATATTATAAACATTTCAACCAATTTTATGGGACAATTGATCGGATAATATTTTGTTCCCGTAGGAATTGTTCGATTCAATTAATTCACTTATCATGAATTAGGCAAAACATTCCATTATTTCCGATCAGAAGTTAAGTGTGCGTCAGTCGTCGATATGCACTTTTCATGTCAGTTTTTTGTCGCCACGCGTCTAGGGCCGCAGACCACCCCATTCCCTTGATTGGAGTAGTTATTTCCTTAATACACTTGCCATTACAGACAGGGATGTCTGCAACAATAGGCTTAAAAGCTTACAGCACTGTATCGTATTTCTAACAAACGTTTAAGAAATACCACTTTGAATAACAGTTATGTAGTTAGAAACAATAAAGCGAAATGTCCTTTGAATACATTAATCATTTAGTTTGTTTATTATTTGTTTAAATCAAATATATATACCTGCACAGGGTTAATTTAATCTTAAATTATTGTTATTAAAATTTTAATTTTAGTTTAGATTCACTTTGAAGTTAGTAATTATTTAAAAATTCTAATTATAGATTGTTTTTGAAATTAAACTACCGAAACCATGTAACGATCTTATCACAAAATGGCGCCTAGCAATGACAAAATGAATCAAAAGTCGAGACAAGTTAAATTTATTTTTAACAACAGCTTATCTAACATTCAGTTGTTCAGTCATTTATTGTTTGTGTCCGCCGAGTGTTTTTATTCATTATTTTATTAATAAACTCTCCTTGATTTGCTAAAATAAGTTATTACATACTATTATTTTATATACCTAGCTGATTAAAAAGGTACATACATATATTTCTTTGAATAGAAAAATTAACAAGCAGAAACAGCAAGGAAAATTTTTCTAGAAATTATTAATAATTATTATACATATTTGTATTTATTGTTTAGAAATCGTTATAAGTGCTATTTACGTGAAATCACTAATTAATGACCAAAGGAATTTTATAAGTAGATGCTAGTTGACATTTGATGATCTAGTCGATATATTGGAAAGGTTAAAAGGTGAATCTTTTTGCTTTCAAAACTCGTTTGAACACAAGACATACTCAAATAATTAATTAACCCTTGAAATTTCTGTTTAACTAAGTAATTTTTTTTTACTGAGCACGTGGGTATATATTTAAAAAAAAAATCTGAATTCATGACCTAACCCAGCCCAACCCCGGAAAACCATCTGAAGGAGCCTTTTGAGATTACTATCATAATAATAAATCCCAAAAAGGTGTCGAAGGCATAAATAAACCAGACATCTTTTTGGAGATGGCACGAGGAAAAAAAGTAAGAAAAGAAGTCAGGAAAACACTGCCGCCAGATCGTATGATCGTGTTAGATGCGCCTGGCGGGAAATGGCGGAACCAGGAAACGGAGGCATAGATATGGAGGGTGCCAACCGACTACCCCACGACTTTTCCGATTTCCCCGTCTGACAGGGAACGACAACGGGACCAACTGGGTAATGTCGTTACACGGACACCAAAATAGCATTTTCGGGGCGAATATTTTCGTATTATTCGAATCGTTGAAAAAATATACGCTGTATGATAAATGTATGTCTAACTCAAGAGGGAAATAAAATAAAAACTGATGAAAACGTACCTACATGAATCTTAGTAATTAAAACATAAAATTGTTTTTTTTTTTGTCTTTTGATACAAAACTGATTTTTTTATACAGGGTGACTGGAAATTTGGTCTTCTCGTCGAGAGGAGTAGAAACACAAGTCAAAAATACATCATGATAATCTTACCTGGACAATATTTTGGATACACATCCATGAGATACTCGTAATTGTCGAGAAATATCACAGGGTCGAACGCCGTTATGCGCCAGCTCGACAATCCTCTGACGTACAACGTCGGGGAGCGGTCGTCCGTTGACGAACACACCGCCCAGTTGGTTTACACCCCCATGGCCTGAAACAACACATAGCATCATTAATTTACCCCTAAGAACCTATTGCAACTACAAATTCTTTTACATGTACAAAGAACGCGACCTTTTTGTTTTAAAATTGTTCGGGGCAATCGTATAATGGACGAGATGCCACAACCATACGCGATGTGGGAAGGTTACGAAATCCACAATGCATTGGGGGTAAAAATTTCGGACAATTCCCATAGAGAAAATTAAAAAGACAAACGTTTTATTTATTTTTTTTTTTAATATTAAAGAAAACTTGTTTAGTTAATTTATTCGAAATGAAATTTTAGTAGATATGTACCTATGAGGAAGTGGACTGAACTCAATAAATAACGTGGACGTATAAAAATACTTTTCCAGTAGCTAATTTGAGTGGAAATTGGGACAGTTATTCAATTGTTGGTCATAAATCAGGTTTTCAGTTGCTGGCGATAATTAGTATAAGCCAGTAATTGATTGTTTAAGCCTTAATTCTGATTTATCACTTGTACTGAACTGCATACAAAAACCTTGCATACTTTCTGCTACATATTCCACATAAGTATATAAGATTTACAGAGTCGGACGAAATTAATTGTTCGATATTAATATGCAGTCGTTATTAGCGCCATTTATTTCAATTAAATAAATAATAAGGAATTTATCCAAAAAGTAAATTATTTACAACAATTTGAACCGATTACATCATTTGTTTCCTGTTAATTTCCGCAGCATGATTAAAATGTCTTTAAGACGCAGGGTTTCAATAATAGTTTTGTTCCTATTTGATTGACTGGCGTCTTTAAAGGATATAAATTAAAGGAAAACATCAATAAGGATTTACTTTTTGTTTTCTATTATATTACAGCAAACAGAACGAAATAACCTATTAAAGCATTCAGCATTCAGGAGTCGTATAAGGAGGTCGATTAGCAAATCTGAAGGTAAGTAATTTATCAAATATGAAGACAGATTTTGTGCGTAGAAAATCCTTATTTAATAAAAAAAAAACACTTAAGCTGAAAGTCAAAGTTTCTTTCGTGGAAAATTACTTTGAAGGTTGTTTGACTTCCACATTTTGGCTCTATGGAGATAAATTACAATCTCAAAACGTATTATGGTTGTTTCTGTTACTGAACTGTTATTTTGTCTATAGTTATTTATTCACAGATACTTAAATTGAAAATTGAGTATTAATTTTTGTCGGTTACTGTAGATTAATATTGAAACTGTTTCCACAGGTCATTCTAGAATAAATAATAAATTGCTATATGAATACAGAGAGAGAGAGAGAAAAAAACGCGGAAATTTATTATTTCTTGGTTTGAATAGTTAGGTATCGTGCCTGGAATTTATGTCATTAATTTCTCATATTCTACATGTCCCAATGCCTAGCATTGCTCGACATGAATCGCCTTTAACAAACACATGCTCTATAACCATTATAGTATTCATTTTCAATTCTGTTCTTCGTCTAAAATACGATAAAAAGTTTAATAACAGAAAAATTATTATTACTATTATAGTTAAAGAAAATAAACATTCAATTATTAAATTTCTAACATTCTACGGCACATAGTTGGTTTTAATAAGTAAAATAATGTACTTTTAACCCGAACGCGTTGTTTATTTCATAAATTTTCCATATCGAGTTCCGCATTATGAGAAGCTTTCATAAAGCTCATTAACTGAAATTTTCTGACTTACGTTTAGTTGCATGTACTTTCGATAGCTGTAAAAAAATACTAAAATTGTCTTATCGTTTTATAAAGTTCATGTTTTTTAAATTGCAAATACGTGAAAATAGGATAATGGCCATTTCCATTATATTAATGTCGAGAGCTTTTTAAGGGATTCGGTGAATCCCCTAGGACACGTGACCGGCACGTGCACAATGAACGATCGCCGCTTGTCACTCGATGATAAAACGACTCGTACAAAAATATTTATAATTTCCTTGTCATTCAGAATCACGTGTTTTATTGCCCGCTTAATGTTTTCTACAAGTGACGTTTGTGGTCTTTTCGAAAGCTTAAAAAACTGCATACAGTTGGTACGACTGCATTAATTTGAGCTTTCTTGTCATGAACAAAATTAAAGATACTCTTCGGTTCTTCAATTGTTGTGTACAAAAACAAATATGTGTCTTTAATTTTATTAATGATCAAAACGTTTCAACAAGCACCTTCGAACATCTTAAATTTTTGAGCTTTATTATTAGACAAAAACAAAGATATTGAGCTTTATGTCATAGGAATAACTGTTCGTTTCATCAACTTTATAGAACTAGTAATCTACCCTCGTATAACTCCAGGTACTATTATTTTAATTTCTTCCAATAAAAATTTGAAATTTATTTTTAATTATTAATTGTGATATAATTTAGATATATGTATTAGAATTGGTGGTTAATTACATTTACCACCTTTCATAGCCATAAAACTGGTATTAATTATTATTATTAGAAAATGTGTGCTCTAGAAATGTGATAGTAATAATTAACCTGAATAGAATTTGCACCATTTTCCAACTGTTTACAGTCGACAAGCAATATGCATATTACAATATGCTAATTGCGCTTATCTTGATACACCCATATACGTTATTGTTATTGTTATTGGCGTTGTTACTTTATTTTAAACCGTTCTACGCTAGTTTGCAGACCATTTTACCGGGCGAGAAAGTAAATGAAATGAAAGTGATTGGACATAATGACGGACACGATGTTGCATTAAAACTATTAGAATTGAACGAATGCATTCTCAAAATCGTAACAGAATTTTGTGGGAGAATTTAAAATGGACCAAATTATTTTGTATGAGAACACAAAAAAAAAATATTGCAGAAAATCGTACAATAGCTATTTACGGTGTTCCTCAGGGCTCGTAGTGTGGCCCACTACTTTTTAATATTTTTGTCTTTTTATAGTGGTCTTACAGAAATACATTTTCGGATGTAATTTGGACCAAACCGACGATTCTTGTCAATTCTAAAAGATTATATTAAAAAAAAGAAGTTGCTCTTGTAATTTATTTTCGCACGAGGACAAAAAAAAAAGAAGCTAAATGGCGTGCTTCTTTTAAAAGGAGACCGCGTGTAGTATTTTTCATAATGAATTCCACAGTTCAAGTTCACTAATTGTAGCAACCACCGAAGCCATTGCATGACTTTGCAACATGTTCGCACTTGATAAATGATTTGATACAATCAAAGACAGCCAGCTCTCTGCCATACACACACACAAATAAATTTTCATATAGATACATACGTTCGATACAGGGTGTTCAAAAGTTATACGTTATAAATGAGAATGGTAGGTACCTACTACCCTGAAGCCCTCAATTTTATTTAATTGTTATTGCACGTACGTATAACTTTACAGTTAGTTAGTAGTTTATGTCAATTATTTTTAATACAATCGAAAAGTATTATAAAACAGAGAATCATTGTTTCAGTTCTTCTTGATGGGTGGTAAATTATTTCGAGACCACATACAGACGTACAGCACGCACGCAGGATTTTCCATGACTAACGAACAATAGTTTTGTTTATTGGCAATAGTATCAACTAACTGTAAATTATAATTTTTTAATATCGAAGCAAAATTAAATTTAGTGATTATCAATAAATTTATAGATATTCATGCCATCAAAGCCCTAATAATAAAACAAGTAATTACCTTTTTTTTTTTTTTAAATTTTCTGTTCTTCACAAATTCTAAGAATATCAAGGAGTCCATGACTAAACGGAATTTTTGCAAAAGTGGAGATCATCGTCAAGACGAAACCAAATCGAATGATACATTGCACCGTTCGTTCGGTTGTAGTAGTGGAAAATGTTCACCGAATCGAATCCGAATTAACACACCGGTCGTAGAACTACATAGTTATAATTTGATTTGGTTTGATCAGTAACAAAAATAATTGTCATTAATTACATGACGACCTAAGAAGAAACGCTGAGTAACAGGTACCTATCGTTCAACTTTAACAGCTTCAAACGGAACAAATCCACCATCAGTTTGATCATCAAAACTCGTACAATTAATTGAGAAAAATTAACAGGTGTAACACAATTAAATTTTTACGGACTAAAATCTATTTAAGTTTTAAGAACGTAAATTACTATATAAAATTGTCTGTTTCGTTTCATTTCATCCCCTATTCTTATCAGGCGATCTTGAATAAATTATTAATAGACCATTTCAATTGAAAAGACCACCGTCCTTTTGCAAGGATTACTGTGTACAATAAAAAAAAGAGTCAAAATAATCGTTGTATGTAATAGGATCTGTATGTAGTGTAGATACGGATCGAAGTAACATGTGTTGAGTGTTTTGGGGGCTGGTCGGATGATAATCCTCTACGCATTAGCCAAAGTGTAGTATTATTACCGTTTATTAGTAGAGCTCTCTTAAATAATGTGGGGTGAACTGGCAATCGCCTCCTCTGATTATCTAGATTAGATAGAGTGGGTGGCAAGTGTCGATCGAAATCGCAGATTGCCACGGTGAATTTGACACTTATATTGATCAATTGGACGACGTGATTGTATATAAGTACATATAAAACAAATAAAAATGAAAAGAAAAATTACATCAATAACTATGATGAAGTGAAGTTTTTGTCTACTAATTTCAGACGAAAATTTTAATTGACATTTTCATAAAATATAACGCGACGTAATTCAGTGGGACACTTTCAAAAAAATATTTATTTATTTGCGTTGCTACCGCACGTGAAATGAGAAAGTTGAAAGTAATATTTATTTAAACGCGTTTGTACCATATAAACCACCTACGCATGCATTTATTTTATATACTACCTCTATAATATTATCTGTAACTGTAACTGTAACTCTTGCCTAAGTAAATGTTTAGTTTAATTCAGGCACAAATCCTTTATAAGGATAATTTTTATCTTCAACATTTAAATTAAATCAGCATTTAATTATTTAAAAACAAATCACTTGCGGGGTAAAGGTCCTTCTTTTAATTATTTATAATACACAATCGAGGTTGTTCCTTGTCTTTAATATTAATTATTTAAAATTTAAGATTTAGGTAAGTCGAATTTCGTTGACTTCTATTTGGAATTTTATCTTTTGACATGATCACAAAAAGCTCAGCCAACTCGTGTGACCAGTTTCTTTTCACTCTTTATTCAAAAATACACAATCGCACTTCATTAAACGTTCTAGGGCCATTTTTGCAAACCTTTTATGTTCAAGTTCAGCTGTCCATAACCAAACGGACGAACAAGTCGCACGGGTGTGCTGTTATTCGTTTATTGTCAACTATTTCTTTTATAAACACTCTCAACTTTTGATACCTACAGTTAAACAACTTAAACTATTTAAAAATAGTTAATGAAATTGCAGATCAAAACTACTTTTTTTTTTTAATAGGTTTCAATAGGTTTATCTTTGAAAAATTGTTTACAGCTAATAAACAAATAAGGAAATGAATTTTAAATATGGGGGTAACTTTCAGGGGAAAATTACTATAAAACTATAAACTATAGGACTTGCTGTGAGGGTCTCTAATAGATGAAAATTGATTGTGTTTAAAATTATCTTTAAAAAATTAATTTTAAGGACAAATCAAAAAAGTTTTATTGCTCGCTTTGTTATTTGTTGCAGTAAATAACAAAAAAAAATCGTTATTTTTACTAGCGGATATTCTTACAGGTGTAATATTCCATCATGTTCTGGTTGTAACGGTAAGCCGTCGTCAAATCCATTGCAGAGGCTCCCTGTGTCCTAAAAGACAGGAGAGTTGCTAAATTTGCCGCTGCGGTATCCAGATTGTCGTCTTTTCTTTTCACACAATCACCTCCGCACTTTACATACGTTACAAATTAGTGTTTATTAAAAACAACAATAATTAAAAAAAAAAAAAAGAATTCACATCGAATGTTTTTGTCGTCCTTTCTCAGAAAAACTCCCGTTTTCTCACCATCGAGTCCTTCGGCGTCTCAATCGTTTATATAAATCCCGCCGACGGTCATTGTCAACAATCTACAGTATTACAATAGTACATACTCACACACGAATTATTAAATAAACAAAATTTATTATAAATATATATTTATTTATATCACCGAATTTTGTTCTCACAATACCAAAAGATGGCTACGAAAAAACAAATTTACTATTAACCAAAGAGATCGAGTACGTTGTTGTCCGCCGGAAACAATCGGTAGTAGGTATAGGATTCGACGCGTCCTATGGATACAGAGGAGCTTTTGTAACGACGCGTCGCGTCGGAAGAGATGAGCGTCCCGACGCTGTGTGTGTGTGTGTGTTTGAACGTATTTTAGGGAGAGGCTAGCCAAACGATGGATACAGAGCTACTGAAATGGATAAGCGGATCCCTGAGTGGCGATGGGAGGAGCCAGGATGGATACCAAAGATATACACACACCTAGCAAGAGATTTCTATGGGGTGGGTCAGTTGTCGGAGAGAATTTTTGTGTATAACTAGACCTACAGGGCATTATTTCCTCAATTGATCAGTATTTCAACTGTATCTGCTAAAGTAAGTCCTTTTTTTTCTGGATTTTTATAAGCAATTTTATTGTAGCTGAGTATTTATTATCTAACCTAACCTAACCAAAATTAACCCTATTATAGAATCAAAAAGGAAATTGATTTTCCTGTACGTGTTATTATTTAACCTGGTCTACGTCTAACCCGGTCTAACTTAACCCTACTATAAAATCAAAGCGGAAATTGAACGTATGAGCGCTATTTTCCGAATTTTCTTTTGCCACTTTGTGATGATGCCGGTCTGTACTATCAGTCCACGGTGGATTTTTCCGGCAGTTCTCGACTAACCTAATCTGAGGTCTACATTAGGGTCGGTCAGACGCATTAAGGGCGCAGAGGGCGCATGGCACAAACGGTGCCACCCCTGAACAGCGATTGGTTACTTTTAAAAGACCATTTGACACATGCGCCTATAATAGGCACCACGACTTTCCACGAGATGCCTGTGATCGCTTCTATTTATAATACGATCTCGTCCTGATCCTGGCTCATCTCCGCCATTCCGTCGTCCATCTGCTTGTTTGTCGGTGTCGTGCTCGAAATATTGCAGCTTTCATACAGTTGACGATAATTTAAATTATCCAATAAATCTAAATTGCAAAATTGCAATTTGCAATTAAAAGTTTGATTACAAAATTCAATTGTAACGATTTCACTAGGTACAATCTGTTCAGTTCACTTCACTTGTTGATGAGAAAATCAATGGGTAGGTAATTCAACGAACACAACAACAATACTCGAAGGGTCGATTGATGTGACGCGATGTGGACACGGAGGAACTAACTAACTGATCAAGAATCTTATCGTTCGTTTCAATTTTTCACAATCGTACCATCGACTTCCTTTCTTACAATTCCCACAGGTCTCCCCACCATCACATCACATCGCTCGCTTACCCCACACACCTGAAGGGTTTCGCAAATCACAATCAAACGTCACACTGCTTTAACAATTATTACATTACGTAGACACGTAATTTAATATCGACATACTGTTGCTGATTGTGGGATAGAGTTACAACGATACCTACGTACCTACCTGTGTCTTTGATTAACCCTATAGGCGTGTTATGCTTGAAAATGTAATCGAATGGAATAGGTAATTAAAATTGAGCGTATTAATTAAGTACTTCATGTACTTCTTCAAGAACGAACTCTATCTCCTCGTTTCTGCAGAAGATGTTTCGTTTATGACGTGCCTGATGCATCCACCGTAATTAATTCCATTGAACGTTTAGTAAAAATGGAACATTACTATTAATGTTGGATTTGAATAAAACACTAAGGCTGTAACGTCTCGAAAGAAACCTCCGAAAAGGAAAGCATCCTGTGACGTTTACTGCTTTCGAAATATGGCAACCAAAAAAACAATTAATTGTATTTATAATTTGGCAATGACCTGAGTTCCTTCTAAAATACTTTCAACCAGCAGGAGGTGAATTGAGGACTCAAAGGAATGGTAATCCTTCAATGACAAATGCTGCTCTAAAGAGGCTTCTTGACAGAATCCTACAGAGCGTATTTCTCATCAGAGGTCTCACCGTTCATTCATTTGGGTTCCGAACAGCCCTCTGCTGCCTTCTTAGGAAAATAGTGTCGGAAAACACCGCCAAGTCATTATGCAAACACAATAATCTGTTTTTAAAAAGTCTGTTAGTGTTACTATAAATTTCACATGGACATTTCGACAAAGAGAGAAATTAAACCACTTCCTTTTCGGCAAGTACAGGATACTCTGGAACCGCGAAGGATGGGAAGAGCGAGTGAGGTATTGCTTACAACTCTTACATTCCTACGACAAACATACGTATGTGGACATGTAATTAAGGTAAAACGATGATTGTTTTTGTCGTCCGGTTCCCATAATAAGAACTGAATGAATAGTCACGTGTAATTGTGGACACAAATCTACCAACCTACGAGCCAGTCGGTATCCGATACCGGCACACCACCGCCGGCATTGTGCCGATAGGGTATCGGTTACTTTTAAGTGTCTCGATGTAGGTATAAAGTCGACCGGTATCGGTTACACCTGAGAGTCTCCCGCCAACTACGACTCCACGCTTCTTCCTTGGTAACGTATCAATGCAATTGTCATCTGTAGGACCCCGATCTCTGATGAGGACGTTTCGCCGGAAGAAACGCAAACGAGTTTTTTTTTTTTCTCTACTCCGGTACTTTTAACGATATTAAGTAATATTAGGGAGAAAATAGGCGCCAAAAGAAGCTACTGTACGTACCGTAAGCATGCATAAATACCGTCAATTTATAGTGTGAAGACTATACCTCTCTGCGGACGCCACTTGATCAATCAGGTGTGCATTTTGGAGATAAATTGAAAAGACAGGTAGCTGTACCTGTCCAACTGCGCCCACGCATCATATAACATGAATGTATACCTAAACACAGGTACAAAATATATCGTGTCATGAAAAAAAAAAAAATACGAGGTATTAATGACCGTTGTGTTTGTGTTTGGGTATAGCTTACTACCTGAGCGAATGTTGAACATGTGGAAGGTATTAAGAAACATATTTGGACACCTTTACGATTTATCAGTAGTGGCTTTGGTCAATTAGTAGACATTGGCTGGTATATTTTACTAAATTAGAATGCTAATAGCAGTAGGTATTAATGTATAAGTGGTATAATGTTTTTGATTATTAGAAGAAAAGTTTCTATAGCCTGTTCTTACATAATGTAAGTAGCTCACCTATTAACTCATATTATGTTCTATTGTTATGTGTAATTAGTTAGAAATATATTTTGTTTAAACATGTTTATAGTTCTGACAGGTGTCATAATACCGTAGATATTATTCGACAGTGCTACAGAACAATAAATATTAGTTAGTAGTTTATTTAATAAGTTTAAAATGATACAAATAAACAATCAACCTAACCTAACCTAACCTACTTTTGAAATATGCGATTAATGTTATTCGCTACAGTAAATCTCCAAGTGGGAATATCGTTGATTTAAATCAGTTGGATGTTGTTCCATCATCATTCATTGTTTTACGTGTTTTTTTTTTCCTATACAATCGCCCAGTAAATGTAAATAGACACTAACCTTGTTCGAAAACAACTAATTCTTCTTCTTCTACATTAGTTAGAAACTCAAACTCAATCTTTTCACTATCACACGATTTAAGAAACACTGCAGTCTCTTTAATATTTTCGTTACAGTTAATATCTAATTCCCGTAAAACTACGTTATCAGAGTCACTGTTCAAAAGCACTTTTCGCCGTTTACGACAACTAACCGACTGAGAATTCGCGAGAGGATCAATATTATCGATCGATACATCATCAAATGCATCGTCGTCGTTACTCAAGAATGTTTTGTCGATCAAAAGCTTTAAATCTATAGACGGACGTTTACGTTTGCGACCCATATCGTACGAAACCCGCACACGACTGACTGAGTCCAAATGTATTAACTCGTCTGTTAACCTTGATAATGATAATTTTTTACCTTCTCTAATCAACAAGGCGCTCAATGTGATGAAAAGAAATGGAAAATGCCTCGCCTTAAAAATTGTTATTTAATGTTGTTTTGATGATCATTTCGATAAAAAAACAGCCACATCGAGCTCGAGAATTTATATAATGCCTGTGTACGTACGTTGTTTACGAAGAATGAGTTAACGATTATTTGAAATAAAAATTGTTTTTGATTTTCTAAAGGCTTCAACTTAAGAAGTGTTCTATTTATAAATAAGAATTATATGAGATAAATCACAGTGGATGAGTTGAGTTAATATTTATGAAGGCTTTAAATCTTGGACCACCCTGTTCGGTTTCCCTAAAATTATTTCGATAATTGTTGTGGATAGGGTTACCTATACAAATAAAATAACCATAACGCGTTTCGGGTAAAATTTCACTACAACATAGGTACATGTACCTACTTCTTCTTGTAAAGGAAAAAGATAAATAAAGGTGAAAAACATATGGGACAAAACCGACAAAACTGTACAACATACAAAGTATTACACGGTCTGTCATAAAGTGAAATACGCCACGTTCACACACGTGTGATCGCGTAGTTTTTATGATCACAAACTGTCGGGTTTGGCAAAAGCATGATCTGTCAGAGCAACAAGCGGGTGCTAAATTATTGCCACTTAAAATCGGACGAGACATTAAAAATTTTCTATGCGAACTCATCACGATAGGAAGTTGTAGGTAATATACGATGAATGGACATTTTGTTTTGCCTCATGGGCAAAGCACGATAAAGTTGACATAAAAATTACCTAATAAGGCAATGTCTAAAAATATATTTACGATCCTCTCAGCAAGCCCTTTCATTTGATATGTCACATGGTATAGTTTGCAAAACTTTTTTTTAAATTGACCCATGACAGACATACGAGTACTTACTTAATCCTCCATAAGGGGTTTTGTAGTTCCATTCAGACTCTGACGGAACTCCGAAAAAAAAATCATGTTTAAGACTTTACCTACCACTAATCCAATGAATGTGAAAATGTCTTATGGCGTTGTCTCTGGACAGTGTATGTTTCAAGTACCGACCCATTTTATGGGTCTACGTAGGTATACCTATAAGCGTTTGGCCCAAGTAGTTAGCTAATAAAGCGCAGTGAATCAAAACTGACTTGGCGTCTTTTAAATCCATCCGACAATGATGGGTTTACACGTCGTTGAACGCAACGCGACAATTTTCATGGCATGTAGCAGTGGCAAAGGAACACTCACGGACCATGAAGACCACACGTACGAAAATGATCCTAAACTCGCTCGTAACGAGATGCTAACTTACATATTATTTGAGGTTTTAAATTATTACGAAATAATATTTAAAATAGATACTATTATTACGTTCCTGTCTTTTTATTGCTTATGAAACACTTACTTATAATTAGCAATAGTTCATGTGGAAATTTGTTCAGATTTTTAAATAACATTGTTTGTTTTGAAAAGGAAACCTAAAATTAGTCGACTGTAAAAATCCTTAAAGGATTAATAACATTGTTTAAAAGTCCCTGTTATACCTAAAAAAATACAGGTAACCTTTAGTGGACTAAATCTTTACCAAAAAAAGCTGAATATTTTGATAATACTTTTATTTAACGAAAGGAAAACTACAACGTATTATGTTCCTTTTTAAGGACGAAACAGGGAAGTTGCTTAGGCAACCAATGTTACTCCTTCAAGCCTGGAAACACATGGCTAATTCTGAAGGACAATTGTTTATATTATATTACACAATAAATACATCAGAACTTTTTTAATCTATGTCATAAAAATAATTAATAAAGGAATTTCTATAGATTACTTCTTACGACCTCATTTCTTGCTTGATTAAACGATTGGTTATTAGGTACAAAATATCTATTTCAATTTGGCAATCATTTAATTGTTTTAATTATAAAACAACTTGTATAAATAATTATATTGTATAAAAAAAGTAGCGCGAAGAGGATTGCGTACGATCAACTCAAAAAACAACTTTTCTTTATGGGATTATTATAATTCGTGTGTCGGTTTGTTTATTAACTGTCACAACAAATTACCTCTGGATTTACAGGACTAATTCTGTTGCAATAAAAAATTTTGATTATGGGGGGTCACTTTTTGGGGGGCAAATTAAAAAAGAAGTTTTGCAATATGGACCTACTGTGTCACATATCAAATGAAAGGGGTTCTTATGAGGGTCATAAATCTGTTGAAGATTTAAGTACATTACGATAATCTACCAACAATTTTTTTAATATTTTATAACATTAAACTGTGAATAATAAATAACATCCTATCAAAATGATTCAGTTTATATGATGACGATCGAGCTCTTTCTTAAATTTTAATTTCCATAATAAGTGTAGCCGGATTAGGATAGCAGAGACGTTGGGAGCTTGCGATTAAAAGGAAAAGGGACGACAGTCGACGGCGCGGAGGCAAAAGAAAGAGAATGAGGAAGAAGAGGTGCATATAGTCGAAGTTGGGGGAGATTGATACCATAATCTGCTTAGTAAAAATTGGCTGCGGCCGCATAGTGTGTACACATTATCATACTATTACGACACGTCAGCGGATGATCTATGGCGTAACAGGCGCCCAGTCGACCAGAAAAGTTATGCGGTTTCTTTCTTTACAGGATATTGCACACTGGCTGCGGAAGCTGCCAGGTAAACTCAGGTAGGTACCTACCTATACGATGGCAACTCGTTAATAACACCCATTCGCAGATCAGAGATACGATAACTGACCCTGTAGTGTAGTGTAAACCCAAATAAAGTTTAACTAATCAAAGGACAAACAAACATAAAGACAAAGAATCGAAAATGGGACTGTAGCTTTTAAAAAAATTAAATGATTGTGAAATTTAATGACGAAAATGGTCGAGAGATCGAAACAGCTATTGTAAGAACAATTATTTGTTCAAAAAATATTAAAAAGAGAAAATTACATTTGATTTTTATAATAATAAATTACCTATGACTTTTTCTTATGTAATAAGTAAGTAAACTTTTTTTTGAAAATCGACTAATATAAGTGTAATTTTTATGTATTTATATTTACGTTGATGTAACTAACTGATGTATTAAAAAATAGTTCTCGAAATATTTGGTCTACTGCATTACACACACTCGTAACTCGTGCAGGCCCCTGGCGGCCACCGTTCGGCCCACGAACCGTGAAATATGAATCTGGCGTTCTAAAGCTAGGAAGCCCAGCTCCTCCTCATACGCGACATTGGCAACATCCCATTAAAGACCCATTTCCTATTGTACTCGTTACAAAAGAAAATAATAATAAACAATAACAAATGACTTAGGTACGTCACGTCTTCGAAGCCCCGCTCTATTTTTTATTTTTAATTCAACCCTAATACCCAATCTACATTCTAATTTGAAGATTAATTGGTTTAAAAATATGCTGAGATATGACAAATAGGAAGAACAATGGGATGTTTTGTACTACTGCTGCACTTAAATCCATTAAAATCCAAAATCATCAACCAATATAATGTATTTGAAGATATTTCTGTTTGGTAGTATCAAGAGGTAGCGTATGTTAGGTACATTTGATGAACTTGATAAAAAAAGTATCTTAAACTAATGGTCAACATCACCTGTCTTTTTTTGCATTATCACCTTCGAACTCACCTGAAACAAAAGAAAAAGAAAAAATTACAACCAGTTAACTGTTTCTTATTACGGAGCCCGACCTGTAGGTACAATTATTTTATTGTTGCCGATAACAATTAAGCGCTGCCTACACCGCATCGCATCGGATCGCATCGCATTGCATTGCATCGGTCCGAATGTAAAACGGTTTTATGCCACGTACTCGGAGAACGCGGTAGACAACCGAGTTAATCTGCTCGGGAGCAATAAATTCTAGAATTGATAGTGTTAGACTGTTTCATGACTCAATTTTATCTTTCATTTGCATTAATGGCCTTTCTAACAACCTGCGCACTAAAAACATTCACTGTCTCTTTTGTTAAGGGATATAATTAATTGGAACGATCGTTAGGTTTGTGTTTTTCGTTTTTTCTTACTCGGTAATCCTAACGGAAAGCTCTAAACTAACAAAGTCCTAAAAATTATAGTTTTTTTTTTTGTTTTAATATATATTTTTTACATAATACATACATAACTTGTTGGTAGAATGTTTGCTGTGGTAACTAGCATATAAACATGTAACTCTTTGCAAATTCTCGATGTGAAAGTAGCTGTAAACTGACCATAAAAAAAAATTCTTTGGTTACTACTAACTAGTAACGCCTTAGGTTTCATCAAAACTACAATTAAACAATATGCAGCTAATCTGGATTAATATAGTATCAATATTAAAACGTTTGTTAGTATGTTAATTAAGAACTCCCAACTAAAGTTAATAAAAAAAAAGAAAATATTAATAATTTTTGTCCTGTCTTTCCTTATTCTACGAGTTTTGTTTGAGTTTTATATTTGAATTCGAATGAGCAGTAACTTGGTATTTATTATATGTGGCGCCATATCATATGGTCGAGAATATAGGCAGGTATAGTATCCGGAGGTACGAGTATGTTATAATTTAAACTATAAACGTTTAATACCGCCTTTTATGGCATTCTTTGGAAATACGGGAACCCGTTAAGTGAGAGTTAAACTAAACTGGCGGTTAAACTGGGTATAAAATCGATATAAATATCCGCAACTAGAAAATGCAATATTGACTCTAAAAGCATTTCGAAAATTATGCTTTCAACTTCATCCTACTCGAGAGTGAACCCGACTCGCCTACTAAAAACCATTATCTTTAATAGTTACAGGACCATTTCTTATGTGTTCCTTATAATTATACCCATACGGTTTTGCTTTGCGAGAAAATTATTGCGCCAGATAGTGCGCGCTCTCTATTCTGTTATAAAAACGATCCGATGCCCGGAATATTTCACTTTTAACCGTAGGATTTTATGACTTGGGTTGCTCTTAAGAAAACTACTGTAAAATATTTATGTAGATACTTATTTAAACGACAATTATATCGAAAAATAAAAACCTCATCCTAGACTAGACATGAAAATAAATAAACCGAAGTATAACACTTACATGTATTTACGTATATGAAGTTGGTTATTCAAGAGAAGAATCTCTAGTAGGTACACTTGATTTACTTCCTCTAGATATGTGACCTTTCGTATGACCGGCGCAAAGTAAAAAAGAACGGCACTAGGCCAGAAAAGGAAGGAGACAACTCGGAGCGACAGGCGCTACCGGCAACAAGCGTATAAATTGTACAGTACTGTGCGGAAAAATTAACCACTTTATTTGCTAACATTACATTGCATTAATGTATCAGTATTACCATCGGTGTTGTGCCTAAAATTAAAGAATGTTGCACATCTGCATCACCAGAACCTCACACGTGCATTTATTATTTGCATTTATTCGGTTTTAATGGGAAATAAATTTATTTATAATTGTTACAGTATTATAATAACTTCTGTGGGTCTTTGCACTGGATATCTAACGTTTGTTTTCGACTCTGCATTATTCATGGTGAAACTAAACTTTTGGCAGGTACTGTATCGACAACTATGTTACACAGACAAGTATAATGAGCTCCGTATCCCTTCCTAGACTTTTGTCGTTGCGCATCTGGTACGTTGGAGGCGGCATACCTCTCCAGAAAGTAAATGAAGTATACCTATCGGATAAATTGCTTTCTCTGTTCATTTTCACATGATGTCTTAGCCATTTCTTTTCTTAAGAAACTTATTAACGAGTGGTGAAGCTAAAGTGGAAACTATAAGTGGCATTAATTTTAGGAATTGAAAAAGCATAAGAATAAATAAATACCACCTTACGGTGGCAAAATTTGTTTGTCTTATCCGATTAAAATGATTTCGTCTGTAGTGACGTTCATTCTTTTTATGCCTGGCCTTCCTATTTCTCGATCGTAAACCTAAACGTTCTTATAATTCCCAGAATTTTCTAAACACTTAATCTAAATGTTTCAAAATTTCGTTGAAAAATCCGGCAAGGGTTGGATACGTATATCTTTGCACAGCTAATTGTTTATGTTTTAACATTCCCACTTGTTATCTCATCATGTTAGATATGCACATCCAGATTACCTACTCAATTAGTTTGTTCGATTGTTTGCGTTATTAACTGCTTGTCTCTAGACTAACTGGCACGCCTTCTAAATGGTAAGCAAAATTTTAAAAGTTTTTAGCATTCCTATAGTTGAGCTGTCACGCCTTCCCGCCCATTCCATTTTTCAAAAGTTTTACCAGTAATTAACTGTCAAAATCTGAAGTCGGATAATAAAGTTGCAACATATACATACGTATGTATGTACCTATCCTGTTCTTCTATCCTTGCCTTTTTCACTGTAGATACGTTTGTTTATACGTATGTATGTATGTGAGTATTTTAAGTTCAAAGAGAAAAGAAGATCATTCTAAAGGAACTGACCTACATTTAATAGCATGCCGGTAAAATTGCTTACATTAAAACTCAAGTTTTAATTAGGGGAGAGCGTAAAAATGACGAAATAAAAAACATTCTAGAACACCTCAATTCACTGTTTTTGATAATTTCGGATCACCCTGGAATGTCTTTTTTGAAAAATATTTGTAATATTGAAAAAAATATTAATTTCACCCAATTCTGCCGCACAAACAAATTAACTGTCAGTTAATTAATTACTAATTTTATGTTTTAGATTATATACATACTAGTAAATTACTGGCATGGTTATTAAAAGAGAAAAGTTTCGAGCATATGGCCTGCAGAAATGGTGAAATTGCGAAGAGAAAAGTGCGTTTATGACTTGCTCTACATGTTGGCTAACAATCGTATTCAATGTAATAATAATTCGCGTTTTTATTCATAAAACAGAACCGACAAACAAACGCTGTGTTTAGATCATGAAAGGTGCAAGAGCTGATAGTCTATCTCCGCAAAATCTAGAAAGTGCAATTCAAATTACAGCGTTCCTTGATTCAGGAAGTGAGTAAGAATGTTTATATTATTATTACTAATTCTTTTTTCACTAAAAATTCAGAAACCGTAACGCCATGTTCCGTAAAGAATACCATTTTTACACTTAATTATTGTAATAAAAAAAAAACAACAACTCGGCACTTGTGCATATTTCTTCTGGAGCTGTAATTTGTCCAATTAAAAAGAAATTGAAACGAGATCCACTTTCTATCCGCATCAGAGAAATTTAGCAGCTTCTTTTTTTTCAAAACGATTCAAACAAATCGTTTAAAAATTGTGGCAATAACTGTTTACTATTCAGTTTTCTGCATAACAATAGGAATGAGAACAATAATTCAACTTACTTTGCATCTTCGGCATATAAATTAATAGTTTTTTAGCAAGCAATCGATCAATTACTTTTCAAGACAGAACGTAGCAAAAACTAAACTCAAATAAAATAACTATCTAAAAATATACAGGGTGTCTCATTTGAAACCTGCCTTGACTTGATGTTAATTTTAAATGATACCAACTTAATTTAAAATAATCTAACATACAGCAATCGATGCTATTGTTTAGATACATATAAATAATTCGACTTCCAACAGTAAGTTAAATTGTTCTTTGCTCTTAAATTTCGCAAAAGCACTTTGTTCTATAATTGGCAAAAAAGCCTTATCGTTTAGATAATATCAGGACTTAGTCCGATGATATTGTTTCTTGTAGAAACAATCTTATCTCACACGCAACAACGTTTTCGCAAAATCCGAACTAATTTGGTTATCATTCTAATCTCGATCGCAGGCATCGTGGCTTATCACGATTCCTAACAAGTTCGTGTAACGATTTGCATTCGACTGTTGAACAGCATTATCAGAGAGTCGTTAGTTGCTGCCAACTTACAGCTAATCCTGTTACATCTTAAGACATTAATTTTACATGTCTCGATGTTATGGAAATTATTTTACATCTATTCACCGACTTTTTCGTTTATATAGTAAAAAGAAATTAAAAGCTGTTAGACGACGATATAGGTATTTAAAATAAAATATTTCCGGGCTTGTGCGCTACCTTCAAGAATAGGAAGGCCGGATAACTTACTCGTGACGTCATTGATCTAGGCCAATATAGGAAACTATTTTAGTTTAAAACCCAAGAGATTCATCGCGCAATTTATTTTTTATTTAACTTTGAGGTGAAGTCGGGGAGGAAATTTTTTTTCACTTTTCGTATTATCCATCAAGTCTTTGTGTAGATGTTTTTTTTTTTTTAAATAGCTTAAGTTATAGGTACTTCTGACAACAGAAAGACAGACAGAAAAAGCTCTCTGTTTTTATTTACGTATATAGATAATTAATTAGTAACTATTTATTAATAACTTGCACTTCTTTTGTTCTAAGACACGAATGCTATAGAGGGAAAAGCAAAACATTGTCCTTATGCATAATTCGTTTTTATGAATTTGTTTTAATACCACGTAATTCTGCAAACCATTAAGAAACAATTGAACCATTGTGAGCTTGGGAATTAAAATTTAAGGTTAAGGTGAGGTCAACAATAGAACGAAAGCAAAAGTGTACTTATACAATGTAACTAATTATTTGTAAGTATGTAATAAGAAAAACAGAAACGCAGGGGACATTTTATTCTGAACTTTATATTTAATTTTGCTGCATTTTTCTTGTAAGAATTTAAGCGATTAATTTCATTACGAGTTCTATCCTGCTGTGTTTTAATAAAATATCTGCCTGAACGACTTGAACGGTAGGTCAAGAGACGTACATGATATGCGTGTCGAATCGGGACACCTGACCCGTGCTCTGTATGGCATGTGCCCCAGAAAACACCGAACTTTGACGCACGATAGACGTTCTTTAACCGAAAACAGAGGTGCCGTTAGAAAATTAATAACAGCCAACGACCGTCACTCAATTTTTTGTTTCGCTGAAGAATGAGAAGCAGAAAAAAAGTTACCGGGTTTTACCTACGTGCCATAGCTACTAGTAATTACAAGCAATACGCCAAGCGAGTATTTGTATCGCTAGCGGACAGGGAGGGACCAAGTGTTGTTCTCTTTAATTTTACCTTCAATTTACTATTGAACACTGACTCCAGGTAATGATGCGTTCGGACACTTAAAATTGCAGAAAATTGTTACACAGTTACACTGAACTGTTTAGGTTTACATGCAATAAAATTTTATTGCATTTGATGATGGTAGACATTATTGCTTTATAACATTCTACAGAAAATAACAAGGTGATGGATAGGTACAGTGGCGGGACGTAAAAACCGAACTGCGTCACGTTCTACACAGATATGCAACATTCTTTAATATTTTGCACAATACCGATGGTAATACTAATAAATTCATGCAATGCAATGTTACCAAATAAAGTGGTCAAAACTTCCGGACAGTACTGTACAAATTATACGCTCTTTGCCGATAGCGACTGTCGCTCCAAGTTGTCTCCTTCCTTTTCTGGCCTAGTGCCGTCCTTTTTTACTTCGCGCCGGTCATACTAAAGGTCACATCTCCAGAGAAAATAAACGAAGTGTACTTTTAACCCTAATGAATGTGCTCACGTTCCTCTGTTATTCCTCCTATAGATAGTACACAAATTAACTTGTCTTAAGCTTTATTAACGACCAACGACTACTGATCAGACTTCAACTAGTTGGTATATCTTCAGGCTCCTGTTGTTGTCTGTTGCAACATTTTATTTAGGTTCTGACTTCGGATAGACGGATTTATGTTGAATGGAGCATTTTGCGTAACGTTCGTGATCTTATCAAGTACCAACAGAGTAACGTTTAGTGAAGTTGTTTATGTTAATTTAAATAAACCGTTCGATTGGTATGGTATGGTGTAGATTTTTACTATTACTATCTACTATTTTGTGTTGGCGAAAACAACTTCTAGAATTACTGTTCGATTCGTTGGGTACCTGGTAGGTATCAGTCTGTGAGTACGAGGTCTGTCCGTACGTTTGTGCCAGCCGTCATTACGCTTTTATGGGCTTTACTAACATGTATCACTCTCCAATCAATTTTATCTCGTTGCAATGGTCGACGTAATTGACGACAGATTTACATTATTGTAGAACAAGCGGTCAGCTAACTTTGTCTTCACATTAGTCAATAACTAATGGTTCTATTGTTAGTTATTTGTGAAATATGTATTATTAAAAGCCTTTAGAGTGGAGAACCCCGAGAAACAAAGCTTCTATGGATTGAATAGTAGATAAAGAGATACATCAAATAAAATCAACTAATCGGTTAGAGGTGAAATTTTGGCTTACTCTTTAACTATTTTTTTTTTTGAAACTAAATATTAGCAACAATTTTATCCATAAATAAATTCCTGTATATTTTGCTGCGAGTTTCTGATTGTGTAACAGAGAATTATTTGTTGAAAGGCAATCGGGTCCGTCTGTAGAAACGTCTTGAATCATTTTCGCTACTGCGACACAAACTCTGCATTAGCGCTATCTAGATCTGGAATTTTCTTTTTAACCAATCGCATAATCAATGCGACAGCTAATGGCTAATTAGTCAATTATGATTTTGATTGATATATATATATATATATATATTAGTTTAGAAATTCGCCAACTGTGAGAAACAATCACAAATATTGCTGAGAGAGTACAGATATGATCTATGGCTTAATTATCCACGATAATATACATAATGATCTGAACATTATTTCACTATTTGCTAATACAATTATTTATTAACACAGTAGGTATGTCGTATTTAAATAAATTAGTTTTATTACAAAAAGTTTTATCTGATTACTATTTTAAAATGCAATTTAAAATATTCACTAAAGAAGGGAATGGTGTGAAATTCGAATAATTGAAAATAAAACGTACAAGTATATAGTTATAAGTTATAGATCGACTTTCATATTTATAATTTATAATTACATTCGGTTCTTCAATTTGCAATTTCTTCGAGTTGTTCAGCTGCGGCGAAGAAACAGTTACATTTATTGCGGCCTGGAATTTGTTCCATATTCGCGATAGAAAACATCAGATTCGCACGGAACGCGTAGGCGTACCAGCAAAAAGACATTGGCATTCACATGAATTCTTTAATTCGTCAATATAATAAAGCCAATTGGAGTTGTACGTAAATAAATTTTCCGAAATATATATAGAGGAAACTTTTGAAATTTTTTCTGAAAAGTCAGTGGCGTAGCAAACAGTCGTAGGACCTTTGCATTCTTTTACGAATAAAAATTTATAAGAACTATGGTGTAATGGTTCTTCTGATAATTTCTTTTTTAAGCATTAAACTGTTCAGATAATTTTTTTTGCGAAAATTAAATTGAAGTAGGTACGTAACTTTCTATGGTATGAGTAATCATGTAAAATAATTACCTATGGCTGTAACTAATACTCATACATATATACGTATATAAATTAGGTATGTTAAAATATAGCCACATATAACTAAATAGTTAAATAAACAAGAGAAGAGAACAGAATGGCTGTTCTCATTAAAAGTCGGCATACCTCATCAGTCGCATCCGCTTTAACTATATTAACCTTTGTCTCGGCAATCTTGAAATCATAAAATCCTTGGGAACCGCCGTCCGATACGTACACGTAGACATGCAGAAGCAGAACATCAGAGCAGCAGAGGTGTTGTGTTATCTGGCGTCTCTTCTTCCACGCAGACATTAATTTTTTATTCGTTTCGACTTCCATTGCCGCCCGTGATTTAAGGCGCTTTTTTGTTTTCTAAGCCACTGTGATAATAGGGACTGTCCCACGGCACAACAATGGCCGCCGTTTTCCCATCATTACGCTTCATCTGCATGAACATCCGTTCGCACCACTCTCGATTTTCAATGTCATACCGCAGCACCCGTCATGTCAGCCACCGCCAATGCGATTAACCAACCGCACATAGCCATTGTTTTTTTATGCAAACAATACCATAACACCATTTCATCGACAATATTAATTAATCATTACAGAATGAAAACAATAGAATAGGTACCTAATAATCCCATCAATATTAAATAAAAACTGAATAACTTTTAGCTTTAATAAAAAGATATACTCTTCATTTAGGTTAAGTGAGGTTAGAGTAAGTTAGGTAAGCTTCCGACAACGTTGAATAAAACAAGAATCTGGAGAAGAGAGAGAGAATCAATCCACTGAAGGTACACTTGATTTACTTCCTCTAGAGATGTGACCTTTAGTATGACCGGCGCAAAGTAAAAAAGAACGGCACTAGGCCAGAAAAGGAAGGAGACAACTTGGAGCGACAGTCGCTATCGGCAACAAGCGTATAATTTGTACAGTACCGTGCGGAAGTTTTGACCACTTTATTTGCTAACATTGCATTGCATGAATGTATTAGTATAACCATCGGTATTGTGTACAACTTAAGGAATGTTACATATCTGCATCAGCAGAACCTCACACGTGCATTTATTATTTGCATTTATTGGGTTTTAATGGTACATTAATTTATTTCTAATTGTTACAGTAATATAATAACTTTGAGTCTTTGAACTGGACATTTAACGTTTGTTTTCGACTCTCTGTATTATTAATGGTAAAACTAAACTTTTGGCAGGTACTGTATCGTCAACTATTTTAAACAGACAAGACAAGAACGGTATGAATAATGAGCTCCGTATCCCTTCTTAGACTTTTGTCGTTGCGCATGTAGTACGTTGGAGGGGGCATATCTCTACAGAAAGTAGATAGAGTATATGTATACCTAAAATGCGCCATCTTATAACATTTTTTTGGTACTAAAGATATACACGACGAGTATATGTACGAGTACATGCGAGGATATTTTGATAAATATCTTGTTTACTACATAAAATACCACAATACTTGAAAAGTTTGCCAATTGGATAGCAATATTTTCTCGTCCCTTTGAATGTTTTAATCTAATCGTAAGTGCATACAAGACATATTTCAGGCAAATACGATGTTACATAAATGTTTCTTTAATTAATTCTCGATCGATCTTTTGATTAAGATAGTTTATTATTCATTTCTTGTGTCCTCGTGTCAGACGGTAATACGCTAGTTTTGCGCCTGATTAATCGATTATTAATTAACTCAAATTGGAATAATGTATTCTTATCATTTGTTCAATCTTTAAATATATATAGCTACTAACATCGACTAACTGGAGTTGCTAGGTAAGCCAGTATAATACGGACAAGTCCGCGCACATCGGAACGCGAACGATGTGTCCGCTATGCGTGTTTCCATTAGTTGCAGTACTAATCACATTCCGTCAGGTAACACTTTTGATATACTACAAGCCAATTATTGACGTTTTTTGCAAGGAAATGTCCGATCGAACGCATTACGATTTACAGAACGGACTTTGTTTATGTGTTATGTTCACTAGCGCCAACTTTTTTCTCTCCATGATTTATTGCCCGTTTAAATCAAACCAACTAATGAATATCCATCCACAAGTTTGAATCGTTAGCAGTCGCTGATGATGAGGAAAATTGACAGAATGTTTTAGTTTGTTTTTTTTTCTTACGGAATATAATTCAGAACAAATACATTACAAAAATAATGTTTATTATATACGGAGAATAACCATTTTACCCATTATTATGTAATATTTAATTAAAAAATATCTTAGGTAAAAGTAACCAACTACAACTAAAGGTAGGATACAAAAACAGATCCTTAGTTACCTATACATTATTTAAATATTTAATTAAGCTATTAATGAAAAAAAAATTAATAACCATTTTAAAAGTAGCAGAGTCCATTGCTACCCTGTAATTTTTTTTTGTCGGTTCGATGAAAGTCAATATGATCATACATGAAGCCATGATAGGTACAAATATAATATCGAGCTATACTTAGAACTTTCACTTTGTTTAATGTCTGTTATTATCAATCATAGACGACTGTTTATTAATGGACAACAACAGATCGCCAGCACTGTACGATGTTTAACATGTACCTACACTAACCCAGATAGTCATTTCGGTACCAATATTTATTACTATTATTATTATTAGCACGTTTAGTTTTCTTTGTTAATTAATTTCAACTTTTTTAAGAGTAACAAATGAAGGACGAGTATACGGGGGTGATCCAAAAGACTAGGTATGATGAGATGCATATTTATGCACTTTTATGAAAATAATCAGACTGTGACAAACAACGTGACAGAATACTAGTGGAGCAAAGTGTCCGCTGATTTCCTTCAGGGTCTGGAGTCAAGGTCAGATAGTTTCTTAACTACGGCGATGGATCATAATAAAATGCTCACAATGGGACGTAGTAATGGCGGCGTGGGACGCGTACCACAATGGACGCCAGCTGGGAATGACCTTGACAGCGCCGTTGTTTTATAACGTGTGAATCCCCAGATTAACTAACACGCATCTATTGTCGTTTGTTTCCTCTAAATTTTCTCAGAAGCGAACACATTCTACGCACGCACATCTACATATAATTGAAAACCGGTGTGTGTGTGTATGTGTCTGGATGCCACCAGATAAAAGGGAAAACAATGGAATGCAAGTGAAAAACTAGAACGCACGTATGTGCTGGGATAGAACTTGAAACGGATTTAAACAGGTTAAGGATATTTCCTTTACGCCATTCGTTTCGTTGCGTAACATTCGAATATCGACTGATTGGTCCCGTTCCTACAAATCCCAAAAAAATTCCTATAGGTACATTCGATTCTACCACAATCCATTCGAATTCTTTTGAAGAATGACAACAATGTTAGTATAAAGCATATATATATCCCGAAGCCCACAAAATTGATTTGAAAAAGAAATATACAAAATTAAGATAAATATTTTCTGATCACACTACGTATTAATATTTTTTCTTTTTGCTCTATTTTTATAAATATGTATAATATTATCTAGAATGCGATCGTGTCAGTCGCCTGCCTGGACGTTGCTTTAAATATTCCTTTCGGGCAGAAGGCAGAACAACTATCAATCTCCTCCCGCAGCCACGACGTGTAGTTAGAGAGCCCATATCAAACGACTAACCCGGATTCAGTTAAACTTGAACGGTAGCCTTTGGCGGTGAAAAAGGTCCGATGTGTATAATTTTCATGCTGATCATTATTTTACACCTAGTTCGAAGCGATAAGGAAATGACCAGATCAACTCTACATTGTCTTCCAGGTCATGACAAGAACAACACCCGATTAAAATACTCACACAGATATATAAAGTTACCATAGATTTCTAGTCGATTCATATTCATGTATCTATAGATTTCTTTTAAATTTAAATTTTATGAATAATAGTAATCAACTCGTTTTTATTTGTGGCTGTTGCGCTACTGAGCTACGCGGTCTGGTGCCAAAATATCACAACCTACAGTCGACGCTTATGCTTGCCGTCTTTTTCCTAGTTCAAAGCAGATAATCATTCGCACAAATTGAGAGAACGGAATAACCATTATTTTATTTAGCTCTTTAATGGATGTTTCTTGATTAGACTAGTACTTCGCCATTTGCGTAATAGCTGCAAATCTCGATTAATAATCAAATGGATGCTGTTTATATGATTAGCCATTATTATATTAGAAAGGCAGGAATGTCGACAATTAAGCTAAAATTATCTCAAAGGAGAATCGCTATATTCTTATATATATAGGCTTCGAATTTTAATGACTGGTTTGTTTGGCACCAAAGAATGAAATCGGTACAAAAAAGTATCACAAAATGTGAAGTCCAGCTGCAGCGAAAAAGTAAAAAATACAGGCACCACCACAAGAAGATATTAATTGAGTAATAATTTTGAGTGGAAACGTCATTTGACATACGAAAAGCGTATCGTAAGAAATTCAGCTTGTATTTTGTTTGTATCTCTCATCATAAGAGATATGCAAACGTGCTTTGGCTGTAATGCATATCCACGTACATAAAGTGTCGTATAGTTCACGCCGATGACAACAGTCGTAAAGAAGTAATCCATTAGCGCGTCCATTGGGTATTATCTTAAAAGCAACACACGCACCTCTCACATACAAATGAACGCATCGGTCTACGCTCAGAGAGCGCCGCGGTCAGTCGTCAGACGGCGCGGCCGCCGCGCCACATCGCCGGTTGCAACGAAGAAGTTTCATTATGAACGTCGAACAGGTACAGATGTGCCACGTGTAATTAATTGCTTGATAATAGAGACTGCTACCGGTACTTAGAATTTATCGTTCCGTGCCGTGTGGCATTATCTGAACCGATAAAAGTATTGGCAGTGGCAGTGGCAGTGGATGAGAAGACTCGATGAGACGCCATGCGAAAAATATGCTACTACGTATTCACAATAATACATTCGTTAAAACACACATTTCGGGATTTAATTTTTGGTTTTAAATCATAATCTTTGTATACATAATTGAACAATTGCAACAAATATCTTAAAATATTTCGATATTTTTTTCATTATTTCATAATATTTTAATCCTTTCGTTAAGCAAAAAAAAAAAAACCTTTCAACTTTTGTTAAATAACGCAGATATCAAAACTAAAGCTACTGTAGTACAGATCAGGTCTAGCGCACGTTAGCGTTCACAATCTTTGCCTGTTAAACGTAACCGAGCTCCGAATGCGCTTAAATGGTGGCTGGCTTCGCGAGGCACTCAAGGATTTGATTAGGATTAAATGTAAACGGCGCGCGGACAGCGGTAGCTACACGACTTCTTTCGTTATGAAAAGCTACTGATTAGGACCCCCGATAGCGATAGCATTAACAAAGGAAACGCATTTGATCTCTTAATGCCATGTACGGATTAGTCTCGTGACAAAGTTACAAACGAAAGCGAAAGAGAATGTTTTGCAACATCACCATCGCGGTCGGTCGATTCATCACATCGAAATAAATCCAGATCTGGGACTATGGTGAAGGAGGCAAGACCGAGATAGAATGATGTTAGATGACTCTATCGGCACACTGCACAGTGGTGCCCCACACTTTAGAAGGAGAAAATAAAATTTATTTTATTAATTTGTTTGTTGAAATCTTTAGACTTTTTGAGAAGTTATTCAGGAAGCAATGGACCTAATAATTGTTAAAAATTTGCACAATTTTTTTTTATTGGCCTCTGTTAGAATCCGTGATGAAGAAACTTTTTTCACAATGAATCTTTTGATTACTAGACTAAAACAGTTTCCCACATTGATCTCGATCAATGACGTCACGCGTAAGCTGTCAGGACTTCCTATTCTCAATTCTGCGAGCATATGGTTTAACAAGTAAATACTTTGTTTTCGAACCACAGTGTGAAATGAAGCAATAGCTCTATAAAGTTTACGTTTACGGTTTACGTTAGGCAAGTTATACAACAGAGATAAGAGATCGGGTCGATCGCTAAGCAAAGTGCTCCGGAATGTACTGTTAATTGCTGCCATTTGCATGTTGCACAAAACAAAGATTTGTCGAGACCGCGGAATTATTACAATTATTATTCATTTGGATTATTTATCGAGGTTTAAGAGATGAAGCAATTCTAATATTATGTCATAAACTGTTAAAATATACACAAATATTTTTCCCAAAATTATTGAGACGTCAACTCAACACTCAGTATAAGTACCCAAGGGCACTTTTAATTAATTTTTTACGTACTCATTTTTACGACTCATCAATATACAGGGTGTCCACTAAAGATGCGGCCAAAATTTAAGGGGTTATTCCTTGGACTATTTTAAGAATATTTTGTTCTTTGGTGATTTTTGAAAAACCGCTTTGTTTCGATGATACAGGGCGAAAACCATTTTCGACAATAACAACATTTTATTCTGAAAGATTACAAGTAATTGATTTTTATCTACAAAAATTGTTGGAAATGATTACCGCCAGCTTGTATACAAGATTCCATTCTTCTCCTCATTGATTGCCGGACTCGTTCAAACACACCTGGGTCGTTTCGTATTGTGTTACACCCAGCAATTATCCGATTTCTCAAATCGTCGACATTTTCCACTGGAGTAGTGTAAACTAATGACGACTTTAGGTGTCCCCATAAGAAATAATCCAGAGGATTTAAGTCCGGGGAACGAGCAGGCCATAAGTGAGGTCCACCTCTACCAATCCAGCGATCTCCGTATGTTGTTGTCAAAAAGTGACGAGCAACTATACTAAAATGCGCTGGTGCACCATCGTGCATAAATCACCTGCAGTTTTTGCATCGTACAATCTTTTTGCATTCGATAAAAATTATCAACATTGATTTTCTCGAAAATAATTTTCGCCCTGTATCATCGAAACAAAGCGGTTTTTCAAAAATCACCAAAGGACAAAATATTCTTAAAATAGTCCAAGGAATAACCCCTTAAATTTTGGCCGCATCTTTAGTGAACACCCTGTATAAAAAAAACGTTAATTAATAATTAATATATTATTGGCGTCTAGGAATACGCGACGACCCCTCATCTAATTTTCAACCGCGACATGTAAAATCCATGCGTGGCATAGGTGTCATGATTAATGGCGACCCATAAATTTTGCGCACAAGACGCATACACGGATTAATATACCGCATACAATAGTTATAGTATAACAGCGCACAGTTGTGAATATATGCGTCTGCTTAACATGGCGATTTTTAGTCGGTGAAGATATTTCAACGACGTGGTCGTAGCTATCGTGAAGCCACGGTTATCGTGAGCAGAGACTCGAATTTGCATAATAACACGGCTCCATATGAACACGCTGATCAGTAATACAAACACCGGTTCGTACTACACTTAGAGCAAATTGTTACCCAATGTGCGCCATGTAGAGACGAACTACTCGAACTCGAACTCGAACTCTCCCCGTGCTTTCGGTTACATTTTAAACCGACACGTTAATCCCTTTGTTATTCAGCAATAAGGGCTAGAAATTTCGATAGTTTGTTTACTCAGAGAATCCCATTCTCCAGTTATTGTATAGATACAGGGTTTTCTTCAAATAACTATTGGGGAATCGTTTGGTGTTGACGAAAAAACCACAAATAAAAACGATTAATTGGTGGTAATATTGATGACAGCCACTTCGTTTTGGCCAATAAAATGGGTCTTACGAATTTGCAGGTTGGGTGCAATGGAGCCTGAAAATTCAAGGGATGCATTCAATTGGCCTAACCTATCCTAACCTGACCTAATCTGCCATTAATATTTCCGTATATTTCTTATTTTTGTTAATGGCTTTTTCGTCAGCCTCAAGCGGTTTCCTAATATGATGTACATAAGTCGTTCGATAACGTGTACTGTTGTGATTCCAATCCACCAATCTAACTGCTCAGTTGTTATGGAAATTCGTTGCATTATACTTACGTTGGTAAATCACCGGACTCGGATAGTATAACATGTTGTAATTTTAATACCATTCTTTGGTGCTGTAGTCAGAAACACCCTGTATATGAAATAAGTACAATGATTTAACTAACATAAACTCTTTCGAGATTCTGCTGTAACGATACTTGTTTTTTTTTTTTTAGAAAGCTATTATGACAAAAGAAATGTATTTTATTAATTGTGACATCCCGTTGCTGAATTGCAAATTTTGTGGGCGTCAATCGATTATTTATCGTCAAATGTTGACAATGCACTGCAAAATCAGTCGTTAGTAATTAGCCAATAAAATTTAGACATTGTAATTTAAATTTCTATTAGAAATCTGTCTGGTACTCAGGAGCCGATAGACAAATATTTTTCTTAAACAGCAACAAGAATTATTTGGAAACAGTTTCAAATGTTTACATTGATCGTTAGGATGATTTATTTAGTCGTAGTGACAATGAACTTTATCGAAGTGTGAATGATTTAAACTTCTTCTTCTTCGGTATTAGGTAAGTAAAACAACTAGGTAGGTACCTACTAGAAACGAAGTACCGTTGAAGATTTATCCATTTTTATATTCAAGAGTGTTTATACGAGTATGAAATCATATTTACATTAATAGAAGAGTGGTTTTTGAAAATTTATTGATTTTGATTCCTATTAAAATGGAAGACAAAAATCATTTTATAGATAAATATATTCGAAACGTCCTCGTATATAAGATAATTAGGTGCTAGGGAATTGTAGATGGTTCTCACAAAAGGTAGACCGCTTATTGCTTCTATTGATTGACTTTCTAACAACAATAAAGCTGTCTGCCTACCGAATTTTTACTGTTCGATGATCGAAATCAATTTGAATGGTGTATGTAGTACGGCGTGTAACAAAAGGGTGCAAAAAGAAGCTCGCGATCGCTGAACAAACTGTTTGAAATTAAACCTAGCAGGAAGTCATCAACATCCCTTTTGTCATATAAAACGCCATGAAGGAATCCAATCCAATCCAATCCTCGACATAACAGAGCCGACAACACACTTTGGACTATTTTCGATCAACAGTTGGTCGCTATTTTCAATTAGGTACCTACCCACTACATTTACGCTTTTTATAATTAGATAGGTACTTATATCCTTCGTCTCATTCTTATCAACGGACGAAGGAATAATTGAGTGAGCCATCTCCATTAGTGATCACTTGCAGCTCGCTTTACAGTAGTTTAGACTCACCTTTATACTAAAAACGTGCTTCCTTTTGAAGAGCAAATTTGGTTAAAATGCTTTCGTATATCTAAATGGCTAAATGCAGATGGTATCCTTTTCTCGTTAATTGTTCTGGAGGTATAGGATATTTACCAATTAAGTAGGTTGGTATTATTAGATTGCCGTTTGACAATGGAAGAACAGGAACAGAAGTGAGATAAATGATATAGATCTGAATCAGTTGTGGGATCTGTCAGACACGTGTCGGACCCCCGTCAACCACCTGGTCTTGCCAAATCAACTGCTGACAGCTTTTATAACGATCACGGACGATATCTGACTGACTGACTGACTGACGAGCCTCAGTTTTACGTTCACTATCTATGTAGTTTATATTGTTATTAGTTCTGACAATTTAAATTATTTTTGAACAACCAAAAAAATTATCTGATTTTTCGTCAAGATTTTGGTAGCACAGTTTCCGAAATAGGTCTGATGCCTATAGGATTTGATAGAACTACGTACTTCAAAAACATTACGAAACATTCCAAATTAATTATAGTACCTACTTTACATCTGCAGAAGTTTTTAATTAACTAAATTCTAACAAAGCACATAATTTAGGTGTTTAAATATCTTAAACAATTAACTCTAATTTTTCAAAAGATAATTTTTGGACAACATTCTGCATTTTATTTGTATAACAACGAAGCCTATTGGTTTAAGTCTTTGATAGATCATTAAACTAATGAGTGTTGAAAGAAGATAACAAAAGGACAGATGGAAGGTACGTAGGTACGCCCTTTGAATGCCAGCACTTTTTCTTCAAAACGTACATAGGAAGCGTCCACCATCCGGTTTTAACAAGATAAATTCGACTAGTCATTTTTAATGAACCTGATGGTTTAACCGATGGTATAGGTACAAAACTATTTAGGATACCTAATTACCTATCGTTTAAAAACCAAACCATAGTTCCTGTAGTAGATGATCAATTTCCAGAGGTAAAAGCAGTAGGTAGTACCTACAAAAGTGTGTTTTTGGATTTTTAATTTTGTTGGAGAATTCATTTAGTGTTTCGTGACATGTACACTAACCGATGCATTGTATCGGTAGATGAAAAATGTCAATCGCAATCTACGCACGTTAACGTGTAGCGTTTGACCGGAGGACACAAGATCGAACTAAGAACGTTAAATCTGATGTTCATCATGAGGTAGACAATTCCCTGTTTGTCGATGTGGTCGTTTTGTTACTTTTTTCATCTTGTACCCACTCGTTCCTTTTTCAAAACGAAGAAAAGGTAGAATTATTATTGCATAAGGCAACCGCGAACGGTCTGATGGTGCACTGCTAAAGTGTCACGTCGATCGACATGGCCGATAGCAGAAAACCGGTGATCGATAAGTCGAATGGAGCAATGGCAATATTATAAGCGGCGATTGTATTATACTTATAGTGTAGATGAGGTAGAAGTAGAGGTAGAGGAGGCAGTGAGGCAGTCGCAGACCAGCTTCGTGTGCACTATCTTTCATGTATGATCTTGGAGCAATCGACGCTTCCAGCCGCATATATTATCACTATTTCCTTTTGAAATTATCGCAATTGCCGCGCTGCACACATCACATCACTTTCATACGTCCACAGGCATTTCGTACATTAAATTAGGAATTTTCGAAATCGAACTTTAGCATGGCTTATAACATAACCAAAAAGGAAATGATTTGTGAAATCAGGAAAAATAGAGAGGTTAATGAAGAAACGGTGACATCAGATTAAGGAACAACTTAATTCTGAGACGTTATAATGGATTTCCGAAAGAGTAAATAAGAAGGACAAAGAGAGACCTAGATTAGATTATTGTAGCGAACGCGAGCGTACACAAGTGCTTGTATGCGTTGCCGGCCGGCTCAACTAGCCAAGGCCGGTGTCGGCAGTGTGTGCGTCGTGTTTGTAGGCGCGTGTCTCGTACCTGCCTTCCAAGAAAGTAACTAAGCGGTTCGCCGAAAACGTAAACAATCTTACAAACTTCGAGACTTTTCTGGATTGTTCCATGATGATATAAAAGTGACAGAGACGTTCGCCGAGGGAGTTAGTAATAAATTGACCGTGACAGTGGTGCAACATCCGAAATAAATCGACAGTGTTAGAAGTGAAAAGACAAATAAATAGAGACGCGCATATAAGCGAGTGTTGTAAATAAATAGTAAGCTAAGTTCCGTATTAATTAACAGTGTTTTTAAGTAGTTATTATTAAATAAGTGTTATATAAATTGTGTTCCTGTACTTTAGTCTTGTAAATAAAATTTTAATAAACCCACAAACACTACATTATTGTTTAAAAATGGTTAAGGGCATTACGATGCTTTAGTTTTTGAGAATTTCGATGATTGGCTTAAGAAATATTTTACTTTTTATTCCGTACACACGATTAGGTACATGTCGATTTTGTTATTTTCGTAGTCGTTCGCATCAGAAGATAGGAAACGATCGACCTTTTTTTGAATTACGTAAGTGGCAAAGTGCACAATAAATCTTTGTTAAACTGAGCAATTTTCTTCATTATCTTAGTAGATAAATTCAGTTTCGTGATTCGGTAAACGACGAATGCAAATTCTTTAACCGAATCGATAAAATCTATGTTCACTGCATCGCAATTTTGCATTAATTAATTGGAAATATAGAACAGTCATCCATTCTATCTCATGAGAACTAGGAATTTAATTATGTATGTCTAACTTACATTTACGTACTTATGTACGTATGCACCTCTGTGTGTATGTAGGAGTTGGATTAACGGAAACCAATTTTATGGGCACACACATGTAACAAACTAAATCAGGAAATGCATAACTGAACTCCTTTATAGAAGAAATCGATTTTCAGTTCTGCATGCTTTTTATTATATACTTATTACATCCACAGCTACGTAATCATAATTAATGTATCTATAATAGTGCCTTAAGATGGATAAAAGTTACCATTTCTAAGCTACATATATAATACTTAGAAATAAAAAAAAAAAAAAGTACGAGGAAGATATTGTTCCTGGTAATCTTCAGTAGCAACTGATAAATAAATAATATATCGAATGTCTTCAAGGCTGTCAACGCGTTTAAGAATAATAATAATAAAATAAAAAGGTAACGACTGACGAGCCATTGAAACGACTGGTCAACCTGGTTACTTATAAACGAAAACATGTGTGTATGTAATACATATGTTTGTCTGAGATGGTCGGTTTTAATAATAATAAGAAAGCAGCTGTCAATGGTCAACTCGATGGATGTGTAAAGGCGGTAGTCAGATAATTACAATATCAAAGGAAAGTTATGACAGCTCGTCTCTTTCAATCGGCCCTCGCATAACTCTATCGTCGTGGCATGAATTTTTAGTGACTTTTATCTCATTAATTTGCACTCTCAATCATTTTTTCTTTTCTCCTTAATAAAAACTAGGCATTTTTCTGCAGGAATTCATATCACAATCTGTGCGCGAAATAATTAACTTTTTATTAATTAAGTTTGTTGTTGGCAACAAATTTTATAATCCCTAGCCCACGTATCGATGGGATCTTTGCATCAACCCTACTACTACCCCTTAATTAATTCGAAATCTATTTTATTTTCCGTGTTTATATCTTTATTCCTATGAAACATATGTACATATGTGTGTAATTATTTTACAATTCATTAGAAAACATTCCAGGTCAATTAAAGTCATTTATAACTTCGTACGATTTAATTATGTAACAGCGCGTATGAAATTTTTGTTTCGGCCGCGGCCGTCTAGAAATTGATTTAAAAGGTGCATAAAAAGCGTTGTTTATGGTAATTAAAGGCGGCTTTGCACCGACACCTACGCACTTGATCGCTTGCTACTTGCCAGACCTACTACGAGTATGTGTATTGCACGACGCGATCCGACCTCACATCGCATCGGTGGTGCTAAATGAAACTGATTGCGAGTGTTACGGTAACGCACGTTGGTAGGTAGGTACCTATACCTACATACATAATCAACAGTAAGACTTGCGCTACATGTCCGGGAATTTCCGCGGTCAACAGATAAAATAACTTGATGGCCTACGTCAAGTGTGTGTTACTTTTAATTGTGCTCGCCCGTGCGAAACGATCTACAACGCAAACAATTAATAAATGTCGCCAAGCAATTTGCAACACTTCATTATTATTAGTATCTATTCGTTAACACACCGGTATTCATATAGGTACCCAGTGTTCCATCTTCAATACAACTAAATGTAAATTTTTTTCGTGGACACTAAATTAATGATCTGGTTGATAGTTATTTTATGTTAGCTTTGTGTGAAATACGTTAATTTTGTTGTAAAAATTTGAGTAACGTCGTTTTGGATGAGGAGGGCAGCATAAGTAGTTAGAAGGCGTTCCTGTTGTGGATGATTTATGATTACCAAAGGTCAGCAGTGCGTTGTAATTTAATGAAAATTGATCGTAAATCAATTGCAGTGGAAAATGGTAACATCTTAATATATTTCCAGTCCCGTATATGCAACGGGAGCTCATAAATTGTACGGCGTCTATTTCATAAAAATGAATATCGACAATAGTTTTGAACTTGAGCCGCAATCGGCCAGACTATGGCTGATCGTGATATGGCGAGACGTTGAAAATATTGATTGAGATGGTCCACGAGATAGAAGACAAAATGATTGTTGGCTATGAACTGTGGAAACCCATCATCTAACCATATGAAGAATTACTTCACGACCACGAAGATGGGCTCATGTGGGGTCTGGACATGCAAGGACGTCACACTGGTCATCCCGTACCACAACTTCAAGATCAATATTAAATCTATACTGTACAAAATCACGTTTATTTTGTATAAGTGATACGTATTGGTAGATAGGTAATAACAGATGAGATATTGGAAAATATGTAGAAACCGTTAGGCTTTGAAAAGAAAAGATGATAACAATATTTAGAACTAGATAAAGACTCGGATTCTTGATACTTAGGTGCAGCACCAAACGAAACCATTTCTGTAGACACAAATGGTCGAGGTGGAAACTTGAAAATTATGCTGAAAAAATATGTTTGAAGTACGGATCTGTACGTGTAATAATAGTATAGTGTTCGTTGGTTTATTAAAAATTTATTTACAAGACTAAAGTACAGGAACACAATTTATATAACACTTATTTAATAATAACTATGTACTTAAAAAACACTGTTAATTAATACGGAACTTAGCTTACTATTTATTTACAACACTCACTTATATGCGCGTCTCTATTTATTTGTCTCTTCACTTCTAATACTGTCGATTTATTTCGGATGTTACCGCTGTCACGGTCAATTTATTAGTAACTCCCTTGGCGAACGTCTCTGTCACTTTTATCATATAGAACAGTCGGAAAAAAGTCTGGAAGTTTGTTTACATTTTCGGCGAACCGCTTAGTTACTTTCTTGGAAGGCAGGTACGAGACGCACGCCTACAAATATACGCATACACTTGCAAGAACCGCCCGCGGGTAGTTGAGCCGCCGGCCCGCAACACATGCAGGTGTACCCGATAGCACACAAGCATGTGCTCGTGTTCGCTGCAATAGGGTCATATTATATCTACACAATAGGTTAAGGGTCTTATAATAAAAAATCTGCATGTACAAATTTGTCAGTCGTAATATTATAACGGTAGGTAGGTACTTTTGATTCGATAGATAAAATAGCAACCATAACGACCAACAAACAATATTCTGTTAGAATAATAATTTACATGTTTAATGACTCTATAAAAACAATTACAATATCAATTAGTTATGCGTGCATTAGTGATTGAATAGAGACCGATAGGGCGTCATAAATTCATAAATAATTATGTAAATTTAAAATGACGATGAATTTTACAGCTTTGAAACAAGTTTTCCGATCGTACGTACGGCGATCGTACTATTGGGTTTCGATTCTTAAACAGCCCATCCAATTATCGTTATTTTAATTTGAACTAAGCACACAAGCAGTATAATATTTATGGTAAAACCTAAATGGCTTACAGTTAATATAATTACAACATTTCACTCTAGTATGTTACACTTTGATGTGCTTTTAATAAAACGATCCGCGGATACCAATCTGACGACGATAGCACTAAATACGTACCTACGTAGTTACTTATACAACGTTCGTCGCTTAACTGCTCGTTAAAACTGATTTGTTGGTTAAACATTTTATAGACTTTTTAAACATCAAATATAACGAAAACAAATATTGCTTTCAAACGGTCAATATTCTAGTTAGGTAGGTAGGTACCTACTGTAACCGAGATATAAAATTAACATTTAAATAAATAACTAATAATTAGCGGTGTTTAATTGAAAAATAGTGATAGTATCATCCTAGAAGGAGATCGGAGCTCTGTGGAAGTCTTTCATTATTTCGTATTTTTAAAAATGTGAAATTTTATTTTTTCATAGACCAGCAGATATCTAACTTAATTGATCCTTATTGACAACGAGTATCTATTTTTAATGTAATTACTTATAAAGATATAAAATAAAAAACAATGTAATTTTTCGGATTAGACTGTTGCAATTGCGGAAATCATACAATGCATTTATTAGTGCATATTTCGCGTGCAAAAAAAGGCTTAAGAGGACGCGACGACGATCGCATCGGCCGTAGCCAGCGCAACGTTCGATGACATGACGTGTAGGAAATAGTTTCTCTCATCGCCATCGGTGGGCAGGTACAAAAGTGGCTCTTGCTTCTTCTCTGCGAGCGCAGCGGGCAGAGGCCACATGCCGTCCATTATTTGTTTTGTTTTCGTTTTCAGGAAGTGCAACAACTAGGTACTTGGTTTCTAATTATAACAAACGTGGCGCGCAATCACGAGGTTAGTTACGACGACGACGATGGCTTAGGTTCGGTTCGGTTCGGTTCGGTTAGATAGATGAACGTGTACCTACCTATATTAAGCTACATTTTCTTAGCGATCGGCATCGGCAATTGCATATTATTATTATTATTATTATGTACGTCTATCTTATCTTTACGTACGTAGGTACTTTACAAAATGAGCTACTAACAGTAAAATGACTTTTCATCTTCCATATAAGTTTAAGTGCCTTCTCGGCTTTACGCACCACCAGCACCAGCACTTCGACTAACTAAAGCCACTGTACGTACGTGTTCCTATTGAATCGTGGCCATCAATGAATATGTGTCAGACACCTTACAAAACAACATCATCCCTGTTTATCGGTTAAAAAGTACCTACACATTTAAATTTAGTGTGGTCAAACAATTATCGATCTCTATTCGATTCGATTCGATTCGAGATAAGTTTACTTTCGAGCATCGAAGCAGCGCAAGATTCTTAAACACCTACACGCTCTAGAAATTATTAGGTTTATTAACACATGAAATGGCCATTCGAGTGTGTTTCGTAACATGCTTGTCATTTATATGCTAACAATATTTACGCCGCTATTTAATGATAAAAGCGTTTTGCTGACGACGCTTTCTAACCGCAGATAACCCGATACATATGCGGCTATTATGCTTTGTCTTTAATCGCAGCGTCTTTTTGGTTTCTTTAATAATTACATTAGTGGTTATGGTAATTATTAGAAAATATAAATTGCTTAGGTATCACATTTACTTACTTTAATTATCAGATGTTATTTCTTCTTAAATTTATATATTAATTTTGGTTGGGTTTTCTGACCCCTTGTTTATAGTAAATGAAAGAAAAAACGAACAATAGCAGTTTATAAAATTCAAATTGACTCGAATTGTCAAGCACTTATCTAACACTAGCGTAAGTCTCGAATTCGAATCATTTCCAAATCATCGCATTTTGTTTTTTTACAAATAATTTCTAATTTGGTCATTCCGATTACCAGTTTTTGTACGGTCTTAACCACACACTACCTATTTTTATTTGCACTTTGGTAGGTACGTAGTCTAACCGAATTGTGGGTGAATTTTGTTACACGTTTTAGATTTGATAGTCAGGAATAAGATTTTTAATTAATCGTGTAATTGGCTCAGAACAAACCACTTATTACGTTTAACGTAATAGCAATTTTATGGACATTTACGTTCCTCATAACGAGCGGTTTAAAGATGGTGCCCATCGAACTATTCAATTACCTACAGGTTGCGTCATACAATAGAGCAATTAATTTGAAATTTAAAGGAAAATCGGTTCTTGTAATAATAAATAATTAGAAACGATTTAATATTACCATCAAACCCATCCAAACTTTTTAGTAAGTAAGTAGGTATAAAACAATGTGTTATTATGTCTTTAGTTAGTTACGCTTATTAGATAATCTGATAAAATTATACAGAAATTGAGATAATTTCCATGTATCTAAATATTATTTACACACTTCGTTTTCTCTAGTGATAGATAAGCAACTAACAGCTGTGTTGCCTATAAGTACGGAGCATTCGACTGCCAAATTAAAAAAAAAATCCTTTAACAGACACACGAGTGATCCTGTTTTATTATCTACGAACTTTACTATTTATATGAAGACATACGTATACAGGGTGTCCCCTCTCAATTGGAAAAAACTTCTAGGGCATATTGAGGAACCATAGACAAGCAGTTTGAGATATTAGACTGATGTCCGGAAGTACATGGTTTTCAAAATACAGGGTGTCAAAGTTTTTTTCAAAAAACTTTTTTTTTATCAATATCTCAAAGGCACGTTAACCTGACCGATTTTCTTGAAATTCGCTGGTGATGTAAGCTTTAATAAGACGCTCAGTTAGCACTAATTAAATGGTAATTATTACTTCCAGTGGCGCCCCGGGGGACAGTGTCACGAATAAAAATGACAAAAAAATGTACGCCACTGACTTTTTTTGAAAATTTTATATTTTTTAGAAAGCTCAGTTAAAAGTACAACTTTTTTGTCACTTGATATTTTTTCGTATCTCTCTCCGTTTTCGAGAAAAAAATTTTATTAAAAACTCCATTAAAAGGTTCATTATCTGTTAGGAAAATAACTTTACTTTAACTTATTATTAGTGAAGCAAATGCTCAAATGCTAACTGAGCGTCTTATTAAAGCTTACATCACCAGCGAATTTCAAGAAAATCGGCCAACGTGCCTTTGAGATATTGATAAAAAAAAAGTTTTTTGAAAAAAACTTTGACACCCTGTATTTTGAAAACCATGCACTTCCGGACATCAGTCTAATATCTCAAACTGCTTGTCTATGGTTCCTCAATATGCCCTAGAAGTTTTTTCCAATTGAGAGGGGACACCCTGTATAATATTTCTAGAACATTAAGACACCTTTTAATGAATAACGGAGACAGTGTGACCGATAAATCAAAAATCCTAATACGTTTTGTGAGACCAGAGGGGATCGTGACAAACGCAGATATCAAAATGAGAAAGAATTGAGCTATCAAACGCGTATATTTCGCCATTTATAGCGGTGCTTGCAGCGCCAAGTCCATTTTGAAGTTATGCAAGTTTCCCATGTGTGCATTACAACTCCGTTTTATATTATATTAGCACATTCACACACACACACACACCATATATCAAATTTTATTGGTCGCATTTATTGCTACACGCGGCAAAATGCAAACTCGAGCTGTACCTATCGCTACTCGACTTTTCACGCTGTATCGCGAAAAAAAAAATGGCTAAATCGTAAACTGGCAATAATTATCTATTAGATATCTGTATGTAGGTATATGCTTTAGCGAAAGTGGAAGCGAATTTAGTGGTTTTAAAAGTGGTATTGTGAATTGTTTCTGAAATAAGTACTTTTATTTAGCCACCGTAACTCAAATTACGTAGGTATAAAAGAATGCGTTGGAGAGTGTTGACATTTCTGGCAGTTGCTTCCAAAATTCATAATGCAAAGACTCTACCTTCAGATTCGTTTATCTCGTAGTCAATCAAACGTCTGTTTGTCTTGAAGTGAATGGTAGTACTTAACCTAACTGCACCACCTTATGTACGTACTTGGGGTCTCTAAACAATTCACGCTTTCGCATTTATAAGCGAAAACACCTTGTCTGCAACAGGTAAACATATGTCCACTCCGAGTCGGACGATGCCGTAAATTTCCTACGGGATTGGAATTGTGTATGGCTATGTTTTATACTCTGTCTCCATCTCTCCTTCTTCTAGTACCTATCTAGTAGATGCCAACCAACTGCCACGATAATGTTGTAGTTGCACACACGAAAGAGCAATAAGGGAAAATTATGGTAGCCATTCACACAAACACACGGTCCATACTCAGATTTAACAACTTCAAAGTGTGAAGAAAAAAATCGAGACTCTCCCTCGACTCATGCTGCTCGCTTACGACTCACTCGCCTGTCACATAAATATTATAACTTTGGTCCAGCAAATTCTTATTATGTATTTCGTAAAATTCTCTTTGGTAGATTTTATTGTAATAGCAACAACCAAAGGTTAGTTCTTTGCGTGTTCAGGAATAAGTGGATATAGCTATCAAAAGTTGCCCAACAATGTTGAGTAAGTACCTACGTATCTATAATTGAGCATGGTCGTGCTTATGTATCGAGAGTTATAAGTATGAGACTTTTGTTTGACAAAATTGCTTTCCCAACGTTCTGATTCTTTCATTAAAAACAAATTTCCTTCACGTTCAATCAATAAAAAATTGCACACTATTCGTGGTGCAATAATTACGAGAGTGACTGACTGTATGTAATGTAAAGTTACTCATTTTAACAGGAAACAAAAATCGTACATACAGTTACAAGTAGATATTGAGGAAGTTCGACGAGTACACGCACTCCCATTCTATTCCTTCCAGCAATAGCCATTGCCACTGGTTTAAAATAACGAAGTGCAGCGTGGGTGCGAGCATCGTCGCCTGGGGTAACTGTTGCCATCATCTTCTTCGGCCGGTCGCGGTCTCCGGTAACTGTGGTCTTATCAGAGGCTTACGGTGACTTTAGTTGCCTTTGGTTCCGGCAACATCAACACTACAGAATTCCACAACAAATGAGGAATCACCATCAAGATAACTCCGGAAATATTCTCTCTATCGAAAGGATTCTTTTTAAACTTTTCGTTTCATTACGTTGATAGCTTCCTTCGGTTTCAATGTCCAAAACATCTGCCCTACAATTAGAAGCTATTTTCCTATTTGTGGAATATTTTCATCCATAGAAGCAAAAGAATTTTTTATTCCCACAGAATACATCTTTGATATAGGTAACTCCAATAACTTTGACATTCTTTTGATTCAATTGAAGAATCCTGATCTTCCACGAGAGTTTTAGATACCTATCATCTAATCGTAAGCTAAGAATTGTGCGATTTATCAGTGCGAATGGTTCGGATTTTGATAGTTGCTTTTCTTCTGATGGTATGCTGTACCATCTGCAGGTTGCATTGTCAGCATAAGTAATAATAATAGCGGGAGCGGCCGGCCACAGCAGTGGCGGTGGCGGTGGCGGAGAAGAGATGGTGCCCCATCAGGGCGGGCGACAGCAGCAGCAACCGCAGCACTGCACCATCAACAGCGGCAGCAATATAGTTGGCGTGGCCTGACCCCGCTCCTATGAGATTGACCCTTAATAATGCTCACGTTGCAACATCGACTTTGCTATTGCCGGTCAAAGCTGCTCGTCAATTATTCCTTCCGGAAGTGGATAGGTAGGTACTCGTACTGTAGGTACTTTGCTTGCATGTTGACCGTGCCACTTACGAACATGCATTCACGTTAATTTTCTGTTGTGCCAACCAACAAATGTGTTCGATATTGAATTTTACCACGCTATTTAATAAACAAATGCCTACATACATTGCACTAGAAAACCTAACCTAACCTGAACCAGGATTCTATTTACATATATGGTTATTCAATTGATCAAAACGTCTTCTGAATATCATAAACTTTATGACAGCATTCAACAATAATTTAAGATTCCCACCGCTAATTCATACCCTCAGCGCTCAGTCTCAGCCGCATATGTAGTTGTAGAATGCTTTAAATAATGTTGAATTATAGGCTCCCGGAGTCTTACATACCATCTTTTTCTCTCTTATTCAATTCATGGTTTGATAACGTAAGTGCTCATGAATATGCTCACAGACCTGTTGCACACTAACATCGAACGTCCTACTCTACTGGGACAGCATTGCTGCGGCCACTAAGGCTGCTGCTACCAGGATGCGGAAGAAATAATAAATAACAAGGCGATTTCAAAAAAAAAAAATCTTAATTATGTGCAAATACCATTGAAGAGACAGAGACAGATTCGACTCGACATCAGAGTTCCCTTCATCGATCATGTAAGGATAGAGGATTTTACGAGTCAATCAAAGTGTAAAGTTGTGCATTAACTGGTAAAACGTTGACTTGTAAGCAAGTATCGGGTATATTTTGCGATGGCGATTGAGCTGGTCGATGCCTACCTGTACCCATAACATGGTGGGTAGAAAGGTATAGGTGCAATCAGTGTTTAAAAAATTTGAATGGCAACACGCTATTAGTTAAATCATACCAGGTCATAATAAAGCCAAGCCTACGACCATATTTCAAACGTTACAAAATTGTACAAATGTCTCATATCGGCTACGAACACCTGTTATAAAGCCTTTGATTGGTGAACATAGCCAACATACCTACCTATACATACACAGGTAATATCAAAGCAATCAGTATCGAATATAATTTACTTATGTGTACAATGATTTTGAACGCGAAGAAGAAGAAAGAAGAAAATGGAACGCAGCTCAGCTCCTTTTACGTTTGTGTGTGTGTGTTATTTTACGATTTACGACATTTCTCTCTTTCTCTTTTTCATTTATTTTATTTCTCTGTTGTGTTGGCTGGCGTGTAGGTGGCATGCAACTAATTATCAGGAATGCATAAATGGAAAGTAGGCTTCTGAACGAAGAAAAGCCGTCGAGCTTGCGATTAGTCGACGAACGGGGGGACTCGTTCGGACGCGGCGCGGACACCGCACACCGAACAGGCGAATGCGGGCCAAAAACTGAACAGACAGCACAGCCTGACGAGGCCGTTTCCGCCTGTGTACTAGGTAGGTACGTATTTCAACGTAAAATAGTTTACAAAACGAATGCGATCGCTGCTTTTACGCGTTTGTTTCAAACAAATGCCAGTCAGTCGCACCGATGCGATGTCTTGTCTTGAGATCATTGACAGTAACTGGAGTAAAAGTTGTAGGCAGTAGAAAGGAAGAAATTTCAGACGCAAAAGTAAATTATGTTATGTACAATGTACGTATGAACAGCCAGTCATTAATCCTACAGATACATAGGTTATAGTTTTCAAAAATTTTAGCCTTTGATGTCCTTACTAGTTACTGGACTAAAATGATTTTTCATTTCTTATCTATGGACTAATTCACAATTTTTGACAATTTGCGTAAGTAGATGCATCTGTCACCAACTTCAGTTTCAAATCAGAAACTGGAGAAAACTTTGGCGGTGTTGTAGAACGTACTAAATAGCTCAAACCCCAACGCCAAACGTTTTTTAAAAACGCAAGATACCGATTGAATATTTCTTGTACTTAGTGTTTATCATCGGGAGTAATTAATAAAGGTGCGTTCGGTCGCATACTTCACTTATCATAGATCTTTCACGCCTGCATAGCGGAAATAACTGATGTGAGGCCTATAGGATTAATAAAAGCTCTCTTTGACCGTTGCATCTACTGAACGTATGCAGATAGTTAGTTTCCCTTTTTTTTTCTTTTTAAGTCTTATTATTAATTCGCAAACGATTGGTATTGCGTACTTATGATACATACGATAGTTAGTGTTCTTACTCGAGGCGGTAATACTTTGCTTGCTCGATGCTCATAGATGCGTTCAACAACAATATGTACCTAATACGAACGCGTTGCTCATAAAATATGCGCCAAGTGAATAGAATATTAGTTTGGAACTTACCGTCGCCGGTAGACGAACCCACATGAGATGAGTCTTCTAAAAAAAAAAGAGAGAAATCAATTTTAATCATTATCCCATATAAATGACTTATCTTTCATTTCTATTTTGAGTAAATAATAATTGCTGACGTTGAATGATGAAGTAATTTATCTAGGAAAGTCAACACTGTGAAATTATTAATTAATATGTCCGATTTTAAGATCATGCTCGAGATTTCTAATTTAACGCTTGTGCAATTTATCATCAACGACACGCGGTTTTTTTTATGTAAAATTCAACATCGTGAATTATGTAATGCAAATATTTACCTTCTAATTAACATTATTTTACCACATTTTTAAAATATATATACTAAAAATCCTTGATCTACTTTTATATTTAAATAACAAGTACATAATAACAATAATTATTGTCGTTAACGTTAATATAAAAACATTCAAAAAAGAACGAAATGATTTTTAATCATTCAAACTATTTACTTCATGTAAGTGTAGTCGTAACAAATGTAAATCATGAAATTATCGTAATCCTGTTGAAAATTACGACATGAAATAATCCAGCATAATACCATAATATATTTCTCAAGCAGAATAAAAAACAGTAACTGCACATAGAAGTAATAAGAATCAATTTTATTTCCATAACGTTATAATGGCGCAAAGAAGACATTTGGTTTAGTGTAACTGCCGACTTGACTCCTAAGTATAAACGTTTAAATGAAAATTTATTCCTATGCTTCCGTGTCTGATTGGAAGCTTTTCCAACAGCCACGAAACATTACTCCTTTACTTACGCTCGCTCCTCTTTCGCATCATTTACACCTTTATGTTCATCGTAAATTTATATGTGGTGTGCGTACAATATCTACCAGAAAACGGTCATCTAGGCTTAGTGTATGCGTTCGTGTTATATCGCACGTGGTAATTCCACATTCGATTCCTACTGGTATCCTGTTCCTTTCTCTGAGGTTGGCTGATGTTATTCGGTGACTTGACTTGACAATAAAGCTTACTCACTTAGTGAGTGTACCACAATACTTTTGGTAAGTACTGTACACTGTAGCGACCACGAGCATGCTTGTGTGCGATCGGGTACACTTGAATGTGTTTGCGGACCGGCAGCTCAACAGCCGCGGGCGGTTTTCGGCAGTGTATGCGTATATTTGTAGACGTCTGCCTCGTACCTGCCTTCCAAGAAAGTAACTAAGCGGTTCGCTGAAAATGTAAACAATCTTTCGAATATTCCCGACTGTTCTATGATGCTATAAGAAGTTCAAAGTGATAATTTTTGAACTTCTATGTGGGATACATCCAGACACATTACCGGAATTATTTCATAGATACTGTAGCGAACACGAGCATTCTTGTGTGCAATCGGGTACACTTGCATGTGTTGCGGGCCGGCGGCTCAACTACCCGCGGGCGGTTCTCGGCTGTGTATGCATGTTTGTGGGAGTGTGTCTCGTACCTGCCTTCCAAGACGGTAATTAAGCGATTCGCCGAAAATGTAAACAATCTTTCGAATATTCCAGACTGTTCTATGACGCTATAAAAGTGACAGAGACTTCGCCGAGGGAGTTAGTAATAAATTGACCGTGACAGTGGTAACATCCGAAATAAATCGACAGTGTTAGAAGTGAAAAGACAAATAAATAGAGACGCGCATATAAGTGAGTGTTGTAAATAAATAGTAATCTAAGCTGCGTATTAATTAATAGTGTTTTTTAAGTAGTTATTATTAAATAAGTGTTATATAAATTGTGTTCCTGTACTTAAGTCTTGTAAATAAAATTTAATAAATCCACGAACACTACAATACTATTACGTATAACCGATGTTCATATTTTGTGATTCGAAGGCACAAGGAATGATCGAGTAGATAGATATCGTTCGTTCATCTATGATACAGTTCGTGAAAATGGTAATGTACCTACCTACCAAGTTTATGGTAGACAATTTCGAGTTGGCGCACTTGTTTTGCTTTCATATGAATAATTTAAAGCGGAACACCGATAGGTATTCAACCTAGGAGACCTCACCGGCACCGATTTACAAGACATTACAGGTGAACTTCAGCTTCGATACATGATACTTCGGGCGTCCGCAAACACAGATCGAATCGCGATCGATAAAGTCGCACAATATCGATAGAGAGTCATCGAAGGAATCTAAATGGCTATCTTCAACTCGAAATGCACCTATCTCAGCCGCATGTCATTCTTGTAATAAACTGCAAGCAGTTATTTGCCTACTAGAAGTCTCGATGACCGCTCGGAGCGATAATTAAAGGAAATAACTAAAATAAAATTTGTCTTAGACAAAGAAAATCGATATTTCGACTGATAACTATCGTATAGAAGTTGTAATTGATAACTTTTTGCAAATTTATTATTGGATTCGAAAAAAAAAAACTGTACTAAAATTAGAAGCGATACTTTAGGGGTTAATGTGAGTTTTATGTCAGACAAATCTAAAGATCTAAAGGTACCTAATACGAAGCTGTAAAAATTAAAATTGAAACTACAACAACAACAATAAGGCAGGTGTTTGATCGGCCCATAATGGACCGATTCGATCATCGAGTGGGAGGACACCACGAGTGAACCGTTTCAATACACTTGCAATTAGTTGAGAATCGATAGGATAATAGCGTCTGTCTGTCGATAGGGCTACATTAACATTGATTTCGGCGATCGGCATCGCGTATATTACAGTGCACGAACCGGACACGTACGCAAAATTTCAATAAATTGCGGTAAACAACGTATGTACGTATACACATACATCACGACAAACCGTAAAAATCTCTTAAAATAACCATAAAACACCGAAAGACCTGCTTTTATTTTTAAATCATAATAATCGCGCTCTTTCTTAACGCTAAATAAGATATTTTAAAACCAATTTAAAGCAAATTACACAATCAAGACACGAAACTAATAGGTACTTATTGTGGGACAGCAGAGACTGAAAGATATTTCGAAATAAGCAATTTTAAAATTAAATTATTAACTGACAATTGTTTTGCCCTGTTTAAATTATAAATAAAATGCAAAAACGTGGAAATTATAAACAGTGTTTTTTTTTATACGAAATGAACCCTTTACAGTTCTAAAACCTTTTCATTTAGAAACTGATGTAGGTATATTTACTTAGATAATATAATTAAAACTTACTTTTCTTTTTGTGTTCCTGCTCCTGCTGGTGCATCATTCCTGACGAAGGATCAATCATCATGGAGTGCCCCAGGTGCGCATTATGCCCTCCTGGCTGGCACTCCATCGTAATCATAGTACCCTCAATCTTGATAAAACTGTTCTGAAATCGAAAAAATCAATTAGATGCCGATTTCACACATAAAAATACATCAGATTCATAACTCAATTAAGTTTATTCGCTCAATCTTTTACCTTATTTTCATAAGGAATTTTAGTTATTTATCATTCGCCTTCATCATTTAAATTTAATGATAACCGACTGGTCAGTTTTTTAAGAGTACCATTTACTCAAACGTACGTACATACCATACCCACGTAGATACGTAACTGTAGGTACCTTTTTAAATAGTCAACATTATGTTTATTCATATCGCATTCCGGAGCTGTTCTTCTCTCCGGTCTATATCTCACGTTAAATAATAAAGAAACGCTGCGCTGGCTGGATTCTATGTATGTACCTACGTATCTATGCCTATGCCTATGCATATATGCAGAAAATATCTCTAGAGAGACTCATCTTCCTGTAGAACTTAATTAAATTCTAAAATAAATACGTATAGATATGTAAATAAATATTAATCGGACAGCAGCCATGCGTTTGTTGAAAGAATTTCACTCGCGAACAAACTTTAGTAGTTTATCTTGCAAGACGCTCTAATTAATTATAATTTCGCGATCTCGCGTTACAACCAGGTGACGTCGCTGTTCCTGTGGGATTAATTTAAATTAAATGGCTACAATTATTATTCACATCCTGATACATAAATTAAACGCTTTGGGAACCGATGAGAGGGCCAGTGATGGGACTGACATATGGAGTTTTCGTTAAACAAAATACGAGTTCCTGCAGCCAAGGAATTCACATATAAATTAGTTCTTATTGAATAAATAATACGTTTAAACAATCTTGATTTTAAATTGTCTTCAATTACTGGCTGAATGTTTTACATTCCCGCATAAAATATTCAATTTCTATTGCTTTTTATAATAATTGAAATAAGAATAGTAAGAATAATAGCACATAATAATATGTAAATATAGGGAGGCACAGTGGCCGGACGGTTAGCGCTACAGATTGGCGACCACTAGGTTGTGAGTTCAAACCCCGGTAGGAGCTAAACTCTTTAAAAAAAGAAGTTTAGATACGTAATTTGTGCGAAAAAATATGCGAGTATGTGAGAGTAGTCGAGGAGAAAATAAGGGAAAAAGAAGGTAGATTTTATAAGAGATAAGCATAGAAAATAAGATTGTTAAATAAGTTGTAAAGCAGTGGCAAAATGTAGATACTCTGCTAGAGCATTCATGTGAAAAATTAATTAATTAATTAATTAATATGTAAATATAAATAAACTGGATAAGTATTTAAACGTATAATAGGTAGATACCTGATAATAATAAAAAATTTTAATCAAAGCTAATAGAAGAATATATATTATTATTAGTCCTGAAAAATTCCAAATAATCTCTGTATCTGTAAATTGATTACTAGCTATTGATTTATCTAGACAATAAATGATCATAAATTATAAGCGATAATAGTAGTCTTACATTTCCTTAATATCCACTAATTCCTTTGAGAGAACAAGGAACATGAGGTAATAACTGTTCCTTAAGTAGTAAATTGTTTCTTAAAATAGTAATTATTAGTTGTGTTCGGTATCGAAAATTAATAGGATATCGTGTGTAAGTAAAGAACTCAAACGGAGGACGTATTTAATTAATAATAATAAAGTTGTAAAAAGAACAAGTAAAATTGTGGAGGAACAGTAAAATAAAAGGAAAGATTGTAAAACAAAATTGTTGTAATTCTTTTGTATTGTAACTTTGGTGTTAATAAATTAATTTACTAAAATGGAAAAGGCATCATACATGTGTGTCCCTGTTAGGATAATTGATATAAACAGAAATGCAAATATAGCATATGTTCGATTTTCCGTAACTGGTTTTTATAAATATTAATTGGTTCCCATAAATCATCGTGAGTTTCCCCTGCTGTTTAAATCAAAACATAATAATTAATTCTACTACACGGGATATTAGCTTAAAAAAAAGGTTAAATGCAATAGGTATTCCATTTGAGCCTACAACTTTAATTGCTCTCGGTCACAAATATAAGAATATGCAGTTTACATTCTAATGAATACAATAATGATTTTGTATACATAAATGCATTGCTAATGTTAATGTTTTCTAATAAATTATAGCTTTGGAACAGAGTTAGAGTTGACGTCAAAAAAAAAAAATAAATGATTAAACTAAATGCAGAGAAAATCAAATAGTGTTCGATGGAACTAAATCACACGACATACACTTCATTTGCTTCCTCGTGAGATGTGACCTTTAGTATGACCGGCGCAAAGTAAAAAAGAACGGCACTAGGCCAGAAAAGGAAGGAGACAACTTGGAGCGACAGTCGCTATCGGCAAAAAGCGTATAATATGTACAGTACTGTCCGGAAGTTTTGACCACTTTATTTGCTAACATTGGATTGCATGAATGTATTAGTATTACCATCGGTATTGTGCAAAAAATTAAGAAATGTTGCTTATCTGCATCACCAGAACCTTACGCGTGCATTTGTTATTTGGATTTATTGGGTTTTAATGGGAAATAAATTTATTTATAATTGTTACAGTAATATTTATAACTTCTTTGGGTCTTTGCACTGGATATTTAACGTTTGTTTTTGACTCTCTGTATTATTCGTGGTGAAACTAAACTTTTGGCAGGTACTGTATCGACAACTACGTTACACAGACAAGACAAGAGCGGAATGAATAATGAGCTCCGTATCCCTTCCTAGACTTCTGTCGTTGCGCATCTAGTACGTTGGAGGGGACATATCTCTACAGAAAGTAAACGGAGTATACACTGCACTAAAAATACCTAATATGTTTAACGGACAGCTTAGCTGTGTTATCATCAATTAACTACAGAGATAGAAACTGACAGTGCAGGAAGTGGGTATAATTTAATCAAATAACAAAAGAAACAAAGAGTTTTCTTCATCTTTTGTTTCATAAAATGTAATAGATAAATTGATGGCTCGATTATGGTATCGAATTAAATCTTCTCGTCCACGAATGTGCAAAGGCTGCACACCTGCGAGCAGACGTAGACGTAGACGTAGCGTCCGCGTCCGCTGCTGATTTATATTAAATTTCCTACATATTCCAATTAAATGGTCATGTTTACACCACGACTATTTTGAAAAGGTCAAACTCGCGCGATAACGACCTCTTGCGGTTGCGTAATTAAAGTGCAGAACGAAGTAATTAATATTGCATCTAAATGGCCAAGGCTGCGTCAGCGTTATTCGTTACCTGGATTCACCTGCATTTCACAACTACAATAACGGGGACTCGAGTTTTGCAACTAAAATTAACTAAAGAACGACTAACGGCAACTAATGTTTTTTTTTTTTTTATTTCGAGCATCTCCTGTAGCTATTGCTAAATATACCTACCTACTCCTTTCGTTGGAAATAATTTTAATAAGTTTAATTTGTTTGTTGACAACGATCTCCACTCTGAAATCTAGTGTAGAGAATAAGAAACAAATAGATTTAATCAACAAATTTATGTAGACATATGCTTATTTGTCAGCAATAAAAAATAGAGGTACTAAAAATGTTTTATATAGCCAAAAGTAATTTAATTTTGAAGAAACCTTGGGCAAAAGAGAAAGAAAAACTAACAATTGCACTGTTTTATAGTGTAATTACATCGACGTCCTCATTAAGAGGTTGTGATTATCTACCAGTTTATGTCTTTATGATGTATCACATTTGAATAATAACAATTAATATTTTACCACGTGTTTTCCGCTTTTATTTATTTTAATGGTTTCGTTATGTTAGAGTGTGTTACCTTATGTCGTCGAAAACAAATATTCAAGTCTTTAGTTGGTTCTCATGCTCATCTTTGAATCAAAAATGTTCTTTATGAAAACTTTCAGATTTCCGTATAATCATATTTCAAACAATAATTTTGACTACTTTTTTAGTCATCCCCTTTATGGCACCTAATGAAAACATACAGATGATTATTAAAAGATTGACTTTATTAATATGAGATGATACATAATGTCTTATATCGTATTCAATGATTATTCTTAAAAGTTGTTCCCATCTCAGCTTCTACTTCTAATGCAGCTGCTCTGATCATGACTACTTATGGTGTGTATGGGATATAAAATATTTGCAACTACGACGGTTTTAGTTGTCCGATATAAATTGGATGAGCGCCTCATCGCGCCTCACCGCACTGCACCGGCTAGTATTTCCGTAATCTATTAAGAAACTAAAGTGTCATGTATCTAAGTGGAATGATACTTTTAATGGAGCTGTCGTCATTGAAGATCTCTGTTAGAGCATATGGCAAGCGCTACGGAACCAGCGGCTGACCATGATTTACCGGATTTAATCATTTTTACCAGCAATGAGTTTCTTTAATAAATTCAAATCGCATTGTAACTGATCTCTGTAACTGACGAGATTAAGCATTACAGATAATTTATTTTTAGATTACTCATCCTATAAATAATAATTCCAGGCTACTATATAATACCCTCCAGTTGATTATGCCCATTGTGGGCAAGCTGTTCTTAACCTTTGATTAACTATTTCGTCTAAAATCGTGAGAAATGCTTGGGTACCTGTTTAATTGATTGAAATGTACCTACCCATTGCTCTTCTCTCATAATTTAATTACAAAAGTAATTATTTTATTGAGACCTGATTGTATTTATTCATTGTTGATTTATGTTTTATAAGAAGACCCAGTCATTTGCCACCTTTTATAATCTGGATGAATCCATAATAGTGACAGCTTCCTCTCATTCTTCATATATGAATGTCACAAAATCGACTAGCAAGTACAAGTGGTTGTTTATTCAACATAATATTTCTGTATAGGTACGTATTCGAGTTTTGGAATCATGAACGGGACGTTCGACGCACAAACATGAATGAATGAATGAATGAATTTCTTGTTTCGTCTTCTTTTCGGTCTGTTAGTTATAAAACAAAAAGTGTCCAGAGCATAACTCGATTCGTCGGTGCAGCTCGTAGGATTCGAGGTGTGAGAACTTCAGTAAAGAACGACTCTGCGGTTAATCATGCATGGTCGGATCTTTAACGGGACATGCTTTTGTACGTAGCTACGATTGACTGCACATAATCATAACAAACATTAGCTCATGCTATTCAATTTATAGGTACATACATGTAAATGTATTTTCTGATAGCCGAAATGAAAATTATCTTTTTCTCTTCTACGCAGACTAAATGATCTTCAGAGCCGATATTGTGTTAGTCTAGGTACGTATAAGTACCCTATTTCGACCCACTGAGGCTTTATATATTGAATATGATCAGTACATTGTAAGTAGATGGGTTTTTTTGAAATTTACTTTATTAAAAGTTTATACCTACGACTTTTTCTACAAGATTGATTACCCTTATTACAAAACGTGCACAGTGTCGAATTAATTTGATAATTGAAATTAATTTGTTACGAAATAACAGTTCATTCGAAGGTGCGAATTTTTTCTACGATAAACAATTAAGGTGTAGCCATTAATTGGCAGTATTTTGAAATTTTTCTAACAAAAGCAGTAAAAATGTTCTCAAATTACAGTGTAGGTACCTACACTCTGATACGGTCATGTAATAGTAATTTGTACGTCTAATTATTACGAACTTAATCGAAATAATTGTAAAAACTAAAACTTTGGACACTTAACATGAAAAGCTTAAAAACGACCCGCTCACGCACATTGCAGCAAAAAGGACGAATCTTGAACACGTCGTTGATAAATCTGTTCGAATTTAATAGAAGAAATCCCGGACAGTATCGTCTAAATAATATTAGCGACTGAACAGGCTGAATGGATGTCATTCCTGCAAGTATCGTCTCTCCGATTGCCGTGGCAGCTTATAAATATTTATTAACTAGTAAGAAATAAATCAATTGAACGCGAACGAAAGCATAGCTCCGGTGACAAATTGCCAGCGGAAAATCGTACACTCGTAATAATTAACATTTCTAACTGTCACATCAACACGGCACACTAATCGTAAGACCAGACCACAGACTGTCCCGATGCCGATGCCGGCTGCTTTTTAACAAATCTTCTAGTAGCTTCATTAGACGCGATTAAAAAGTTGTCGTGGATACAAGATACAAAAAAAAACCGACACATGCGGGGCTTTATTTATGTTAACACGATCGGCACACCGTTTTAACCATTAAATTGTTTAAATTACGAACTCAGAGGCCCGACAAGATCGGTTTCCAGTTGTTAAACATAAGCTAGTAGTTATCTTATTATTTACACGCATTCCATTATCTTTTGATTGAAAAGTACAAGTTGAGGTAGTCAATAAATTAAACAAATTTTATTTTACTAATTGACTTTGGCAAAGCCTTCGACGTTTGGTTTTCTTTTGAGCCCTGTAATTCTTTAAACAATGTTTATTCCTACAATGTAGTCAATCTTTCTTCAGTTTCCATTAATACGAAATGTGAGTTGTTTTGTTGTTTAAATCAGACACTCATCAGTAAATATAATTATTTATAATTATCGTACGAGACTTATCCGCTTATAATTCAGCTGAATAACAACGTATAGTACTCACTTAGTTATTTCTAGTGAAATAATTTGAAGGAGAGCTTTTTAAATTACATCTAACTGGCACATCGCATGTTTCAGAATAACCGTACAATATGCAACACTGGAAGTTGATAATTGCATGCCATACATTGATTTATATTTTGAAAAATTCGTATTTGATTTAATATTTATATATTGCATCTACTAATATGTGGTTTTATTTTACATTTTGTAATTTTGTAACCCTTCTGATGTGATTTTAAATTTGTTTTCTAATGATACAGTTTCTTTTATTGCTTCAAGTATTTGCATTCGTTTTAATTTCTCCATGATAAGAAATGTTATATACGTATTAGGTATCTACATTTACGAACTTAACTCAAATGCGCCTATAAAGTTATTAGCACTTCGAACGAGTCAGAATAATTAGCGAAGAATTTGCTCCGCCTACATGTGTAATTATTAGGTCAAACCATTTTTTTCTTCTGCTCACTTTGACACGCAACTCACACCGAATACCTGTAAATAAGCCAACGATCTAAAGTGATCCAGTTAAACGTGGACCACTACATAATCATGATCTACCACTAATTTAGTCTCGACTTAATCAAAATAATATACACACCTTTTTTAATAAATCATAGGTACATACTCATACAACTTCTAAATTGCAATTGATAAAAACAACGATGTCACCATCAAACTGAATCAAACCAGTTTCCCATTAAAACCCAATAAATGCAAATAATAAATGCACGTGTAAGGTTCTGGTGATGCAGATATGCAACATTTGTTAATTTTTTGTACAATACCGATGGTAATACTAATACATTCATGCAATGCAATGTTAGCAAATAAAGTGGTCAAAACTTTCGCACGGTACTGTACAAATTATACGCTTGCTGCCGTTAGCGACTGTCGCTCCAAGTTGTCTCCTTCTTTTTCTGGCCTAGTGCCGTTCTTTTTTACTTTGCGCCGGTCATACTAAAGGTCACATCTCCAGAGAAAGTAAATGAAGTGTACCTCCCCCATTCCGGATAAATCATGTTTATATTGTTTTATCTTCTTTGATTCCTAAGATGACTGGGGTACACTATATCACTGAATCAAACTCTACTTTCTCAATCTCATTTTTCAGATAAATTTGCTCACCCTGTACATTTATGCTAATACATTAGGTACGTACACCAGCACTCAACGTTTCAAATCCTATTTCCGTGGAATTTTATGGAAGAAAAACGTTGTCGTCTGAGAGTGGGATTGTTACAAAGACAATATCACGCAATATTCTATAAAATAAAGTAAAGCTGTAAGCTCTATTGCTAAAAGCTATTCAAGATATGTATACACAATATAAAGTGAGAGGTCGATGGTGTATCTTATCTATAATTGTGTCTAATCTCGACACTAAAGATTATTGAACTTCTACTACATCATTATGGCTTTCCCCATTTGGAAACAAGGGCAATAACGTGGGCGAAAGCACGGCCAGTTATTTGAAGATTTTGCATTGAAAATGGGAAAATGAAACATATCAGAAGACAGGCCCAGAAAGGACATATAAATGCCATCCTGTTAAACGCCTTTTGCTATTCCTGTACATATCACCGTTAGCATAGCGCATCCACTATTTATATCATAACGTCTGTTTTAAAGACAAAGTAATTAATCCCCTTAGTCATTCTAAAATTTTGAGAGAGGATTAAGTTTTGAATTCAACTGTATGTAGATTCACCTAAATGTTTTGTGTCCTCAGGATGACTAATTAGATTACCTACACCCGGAAAAATAAGCAAATAAAAAACTTGTTGAGAATGGAGATATCGCAATGTCCACGAACTAACGAAGTTGCATTCGGCGACAAACACATGTACGTTATGCATGTATCTATGCATATGCATATGCTGGAACGTAGGAGTTGTCCAGATGGAAGAGAGAAAGAGATAGAGTACGGTCGTGATTAGGGTCCATACATCTATTGTTAGGAAACTAGTAACATCTATTTCAAATGCAATTAGTTGCTGTACCGTAGGCTGTCAATATACCAGCGCACTATTAATTATTGCCCCTTACCACGTCCGATACGGCGCTGCTATGGTTTTAGGCTATACAGTGTAGGTGTTTCAATGCGAAACGGTAAATTCTGACTGTGTAGTTTCCACTTTAATGGTACCCCGTTAGAGCCATAAATGAAACACAATACAACTGAAAGAAAACTATTGCGCTTTGCGCTTACACTTATACGAGTATAAGTACGTATAAATTCGTAACCCATGCATAGATACGTACGTATAACCTTGCTCAATTGTACACTCAGGGAAAATGAAAAAGTTACACTCGTTTATGCACTGATAACAGCTACAAGTACGCATAAATCTTTGGGATTCCGTGCTCCAAAAGGAACAATTGAATCATTTCAATTCAAGTAGGATAGTTGAGACTTAGTTGACAAGGTCCTTTAACGATCCTTGGAAACTTTCAGAATCATCGGGAGTAGAAATTGATGATTTTCGGAAAAAGTTGACCGTTCTATGCAGGTCTACTGCAGATGCCAATAAATATTGTCTGTAGAGCTAACAAATGAGTCAAATAGATCTACATTGACCAATGCAGATTCTTTGTGATGGTCTTTTTAATTATTTTAACAAAGCTTACAAGGAGCACTAACCTGTAGATCCCTTGTGAATAAGATCTAGGAAGATATTACTTTAAATATTTGGAAGCGTCATTAAACTATTTGGACTATGTAAGAATTTCAAAATGATAATTTTTGAACTTCTATGTGGGATACATCCAGACACATTACCGGAATTATTTCATAGATACTGTAGCGAACACGAGCACATGCTTGTGTGCTATCGGGTACACTTGCATGTGTTGCGGGCCGGCGGCTCAACTACCCGCGGGCGGTATGCATGTGTTTGTGGGCGTGTGTCTCGTACCTGCCTTCCAAGACGGTAATTAAGCGGTTCGCCGAAAATGTAAACAATCTTTCGAATATTCCAGACTGTTCTAGGACGCTATAAAAGTGACAGAGGCGTTTGCCGAGGGAGTTAGTAATAAATTGACCGTGACAATGGTAACATCCGAAATAAATCGATAGTGTTAGAAGTGAAAGGACAAATAAATAGAGACGAGTGTTGTAAATAAATTATAATAAACCCACGAATAATACAATACGTACGTAATAGTATTCCGAATTAAGCACCTCGAAGGTAGTTCTAAAGTAGCGGTTCGTTAGAATGTGTTTTTCTAGCGTTGTGTGTGTTTGCGTTAGTCTAAAGAAGCACGAAGTGAACATGTACTTAAAACAAGCCAACTTTAGCACTATTTACATGTAATTTACGTAAGCGTAGCATAAAATTGGAAAACGTCTCGGTCGAAAGGAAGTTAGAATGAGACGGCGAGAGAAGAGCGGGTTGCAGTGGCGTCGACCGGTGTCGGCTTAGGCAGTAAATTTATTAGAAAAGTAGCAAAATGTGTGCCGTGCACACGACGACGCTGTCACACTAACGAACCTTTGGAAATTTCATGCCCAGACGTATTTCATAATTTCCGTTCTTTATGCGTGCACGACCTACATCAATTGCACTGATAAATGTACGAAAAAGGAAATCCAAAACGAGTTGCTTCTATACAGAGATCTCGGAGGGAAGAAGTAGGCGCCCAACTAGGTATGAATTATGGCGAATTTTCTCTACTCAAAAAAACTTAACTCATCAAATGTACAATTGCAATCAAAAAGTTCATTTGGAAACATAAATTAATGAACAATCACTACTTAGAGCTTCCTTGCATCATGGTTCAGGTTCTGCTTCGATGTTTGATCGAAACAAAAGTCCAAAAACCAATTAATATTTTTTAACTGCGTCAAACGTATGGAATTTGGTCTCGAAGTTCAACTGACGAACTCTGACTCAATAACTCAAAAGTCTGATGAGTGAGTTGTAGACCTGCCTTCAAGTTTTGTTTCTCTTGTCTAGGCTTCAGCTTAATATTTAATAACATGTTTTCGTGGCTTTCTTTTTTATTATAGTAATTGCCAGCTCGAACTGTTAAATCAAACGTCAGTTTATAAAATTAACGGTAACCGTTTAAGACAAAAAGACACTAGCAACGTAGGAAAATGGATAGTTAGGTAGAAGTATTATTAAAACATGCGATCATTGTCTGCAGAGCGTGTGTATGTGCAAACGTACGTGGTCCCTTTTATACTACATATACGCATACCCTGTCAACTTTGATTTAATTTAGTAAAGTGAAAGGAATCTTTGGTACAGCGTCCATTTTCTACCATCAATCTCGACGTTTCTAGCCGAGTGACAGCGTACTTTTCGCTGCCTTGAACAGATGACAGAGCCAGCACGCTAATGAGAATCGAATTAGAATATAAAGCGTTTCAAAGCGAACTCGACGTCCCTTTGATTTATACACATCTTATAACCATATGGGCAACTGAACATAACGTGTCTCTGAACGCATCTAAAGGTCTCAGTTCCCTTGCAAACCGATCTCACTTTGACGCAGATCCACACACACATAAACCTCCTCTTTACAGTTGCAGTTTCAGTTTCATGAACTTTTCTGCGATCATTCATTAGTTGGGGTGCCATTTTATGGTACCCTATTTTGTTTTGTCCGCTAACAAACGTCCATTGTTTTCTTTTTTGATAGAAACAATTATCGAGGTGAGGCAGATTCCTCCAACACGACGAAAAAGAGGCGGGCTGGAGTTGATGTATTTTCAAACAATGGTAGGTACCAACGGATTCGATGGAACATCGTGTGGTTTGGTTACACCGCACCGCCGCACTGCGACTCTGATGGTAGCGGAAGTGAACAAGGCTTTTTATCGCACAAACAACAACTACCGACAGACAACCAGCATTCAAGTCAATCTGTCCAAATGAACTTTGCACGTGATTAGTTACGCTCTAAACCGACGAAAGAATTCAACTTTTTTCATGGATTATTGGAATGTAGTACTAGTAGCTATTTACGGTAACGCAATTGTCATCCGCTTGATTGTTATTCCCACAGTCGACTTGAATCACTTCTCAACTTCATCAGTGTGGAATTCGATTTGTACATCGAAAAACTAACTCGAATTTAGAAATCCCCATCTAAAAGTTGAATTTTCAAAAACTTTTTCTAGGTATGTCAATTCTCGCTGGAAAATGCGTTTCCATGAAGCGGCCTCTTTACGAAGGATCAATCCTCAGAAGTTTGGGCGATTCCTTGATCGATACATCAAACATTGAACTCCTTTTATACGGGTTGAATTTTAAAAAGTATTCACTTACGTTGTATAAGAAACATTTGTGAAAATTGTCAACTGTCTAATCCAAGGGGATGGTATAACAATCAGTTAGTCAGTCAAACAACACTTTGTATTTTTTTTTTGACATTGTACCAAGAGCGTTAGTAAAAGATCCAACATTGGTCTATATTATAGTTAAAACGGATATGACTTTGTACTGTAGAACAAAGATAAGAGATAAAATGTAAATTGAATAGCGTTTAATTCCAGTCCTGAAAACTGGAATCGCTTTTGAAGAAAACTGTTTTAAAGAGAGGAAGTCGTAGATTGCAATTATTATAACACTCGCGGATGTATGTTGCTGGACCACATGTTCTAAAGAAAACGTCGGCGCTATAGTAAACGCGGCTCATAAAAGGAATTCAAATTAATTTCTTAAATATAGGCAAATGACTACTTACTTCCAATATGTCGTAAAAGTTGACGGTGAAAGTTGAAAAATATTAGCGACACACGGCGTCACAACAAGTTGTGGTTTAGGAGGCAATTCTGATCTGGATATATTACATATCTATAGGTATACTTAGTCAATACTTTTACTAACATTTTATTATTTATCGCGACAGACTTAATAATGTATGATAATCGCGGCGATACAGTAGGTAATTGATAAGCGTGTTAAGTTCATTAGAGACCCGCAAAGTTTCTAAATCTGGATTAATATAATTTTAACATTAATTCGATGATTCCTTCTCGCCCACAACTCATTTGCAAGCCTCAGAAAGACTAGTTCAGTTTAACCAAGAAAAAAAACCTAAAAAAAGTCTTAACCTTTGCATTAAAGAGGGGCACTACCTACTTTTTCTCGAAGCATTTTGGTATACATCAATTTTGCCACTCATTCATGCTCATCAAATCCTCTAGAGTACTTCCTGAAGAATGTAATAAAACGAAAAATAGTTCAAGTAAAGCAGGTTCCAAAAGACTCATTCAGTTATCAGATGTCATTTTGAGAATTCGTACAATTAGGATTCTCGAGTTAGACTTTGCAGAATTGGGGCTGCTTTTTTTTCAATTTCATGATAGATATATCCGACAATTTTTCGACAATCTATTCTTCAAGGTATTTCTCTTCATTTTTCACCTGGATGAACGAACCTACATCGGAGGAAATGCCCAAATAAATTGCACTTGTCATCTTTAAAATTGAAACTGACAAATCCTGATCAAAGGTAATGTCGAACATAATTTGTGTTGTTCTTTACAATCTACATACACACAATAGATAGGATTTCGTGTTCAAATAAGCGAAAGAAGAGGTTCAGAAGTAAGCGGCACAGATACAGACATTGGCGCGGTTTTTGTCTTGTCGAAGAAAGAAAAAAAAAAAAAAGAGAAAGCCCCGTTCCACGCTTCTTGTGTTAAATACACGTGGAATTGCAAGTTTAAATTTATATAAATATAGTATTATAGGTACGTGTGTATCTAAGTATGTAGGTGATTCGAATATTGCATTATAAAACCGTTAGTTGAGATATCTGCCGCATCCAATAAAAAAATTTAATTGCATGCTCATTATCCTACAAAAGTTTAGGCCGCACGTATAGGCGGCAACTTTAGGTTTACGTGTGTACAAGTTTCGTAGGCTATAGATACTGCCCGGATCTGTAGGAAAAAAGTCGATTACTTGCAATAAAAAGCACCGATCTGGTGTGTAAGTATAGGTACAATAAATTTGTTTATCGTTCGACCAAAAACACGAAACAAACACAGATGAAACAGAAAATCCTAAGCCACATTTTACACAGTAAAGTTAAAAAAAATCACCCCCAAACGCCAATTACATTCAATGATTAGGTACACACGGTTTATTCATACGACGCTGTAGGTCTCACTTTTGCGCACTGGACGACTTTGATATACCGAATAACATAAAAAGCAAATATAGAAAGTCGAGCTAGGATTTTTCTTGCAGAGCGCAGCGCCTGGAACTAGATACTACCTACCATACGGAGTGATAAAATACTATGGCGATATGCAGATGACGCATGAGCCTTGTGACATGGGTTTACATGGAATGCGTCTAATTTGCAACGCTGTTCCTCCATGTCATTTACCGCATAAAGTACTTACTTACTGGTAGGTACCTACTACCTACTGCCGGCTACCAGCTAGATAAATATGCGCCTTCCGAAGCTCCGCATCTCGATCAAACTGATTGATAAGAGACAGGAAAACTCCACGTTCAACGACGAGTTAGTTGAATTTGCATTTTCAAACTTCCATATAAATATTTTAATGCTCCTACTTGCTTATCCATATAGAAACAATCGACTAGATGGAACCGTTCAAGATAAAGCAGGAAGTGTGCACCGCAGCGAAAGTACGACGTATAACTAACTATAGATATTAGCCTGACGTATCAAAATCAGAACAGGTCATTAATTTTCGGAAAGATTTCACCGAAAGCATGTGTAGCTCGAGCTACCGTTGGCAATACATCATCGGAACGCGTGCCTCCAAATAAAGAAGAAGTAAAAAAAAAAAAAGAAAAAACAGAAGAGATCAGAATTAGGCGACCAGTCACTAATAGCCCAGGCGGCGCAGCGTTGGATGACCTGTAATAATAAATCTAGCCTACTCTGATCGGTTCCTCGGTCGGCAACGGGTCCGATAAAGGCAGAGTTCACTTTGTGCGTCGAATTTGAAAGAATATTTATTTTATTAATCCGCCGCCAACTGCCTTCATAAATCGAGATAAAAGGGGAATCGAGAGCGTTATCTTTTACTTACTTACCATTAGTAACCGACGACTCTTAACTACTCTACTACTGTCATTCTTCTTTCATCATTTTGCTAATTAAATTTTCGCGTTAATGAGACATAATGAGACACGTTTTTACCCTAGGCACCCATGAAAGATTCATTTAAAAAAAATAATAAACCTCTACAGATTTTTCAACCATTTACTATAATTTAAACATTATACATAGATACATATATTTTCTATCGTAACAGGTTCTCTAATTTCTACACTTTTATTCACAATTCTGATCAACTCCTCTCACCCTGTACTTGCCCAGGTACCTACCAGGTAACAACAAGCTGTACGTCGCGTCGTCGCGTTTTTATATTCTGACCGCAAACTTTGACCATGCGCATTGATTCTGGGTATGTTCAGAGAGTTTCCGAGGCAAATACGTCCATGTGATCGTATACGACCACTTTATTTCGTTTGTCCTTTTTGAGCGATTTGCATGACAGCAGCAATGCTACTTGAGCACTCAATGCAATCTTACTTGTGCATTTATTCGAAACAAATTAAAGACATTGCTCATTTTTCTTTTTCCTGCTATTACGGTAATTAAATTTTCATGTTTGCCGAGTTCAATGGGCGACATGGGCGTCTTTTAATCAGTTTTATGGGTCTATTAGTGAGGACTGCAGTGCGTGATCTGATCACACGTGCGAATGCACAACACGTACGACACATAGTCGGCACTTATGATGAGTAAATCATTGTCAGACATGTACGCGTGACAGTTTTGATTAAAAAAGAAATGTGTAAGAAATCAGCAGAAGCTCTTGATGCGTACAGACGTGGGAATATTAATCATTAATAGAAGCAAGAATCAGAAAGGTGGTAATTTTGAAATAATGTATGTATTAAGTACCTATTAGGTGAAATGCAAAATGTTTGTCTGACAAATGACCGTTCTTTGGACTATTACTTTGCTCTCAAAATTGAAGAATAAAAATAATTGGTCTTATATGAAGTACACTTTATTTACTTCCTCTGGAGATGTGACCTTTAGTATGACCGGCGCAAAGTAAAAAAGAACGGCACTAGGCCAGAAAAGGAAGGAGACAACTCGGAGCGGCAGTCGCTATCGGCAACAAGCGTATAATTTGTACAGTACTGTGCGGAAGTTTTGACCACTTTATTTGCTAACATTGGATTGCATGAATGTATTAGTATTACCATCGGTATTGTGCAAAAAATTAACGAATGTTGCTTATCTGCATCACCAGAACCTCACACGTGCATTTATTATTTGTCTTTATTGGGTTTTAATGGGAAATAAATTTATTTATAATTGTTACAGTAATATGATAACATCTTTGGGTCTTTGCACTGGATATTTAACGTTTGTTTTCGACTCTCTGTATTATTCATGGTGAAACTAAACTTTTGGCAGGTACTGTATCGACAACTGTGTTGAACAGACAAGACAAGAGCGGAACGAATCGTGAGCTCCGGTATCCCTTCCTAGACTTTTGTCGTTGCGCATCTAGTACGTTGGAGGGGACATATCTCTACAGAAAGTAAACGGAGTATACCTGACTTAAATTCTTGGCGAAAAATTTGATTTAATTCGATGTATTTTTTGGTCAGTTGCGGTTCCCAAGAATCGAATGAGAAAATCCTTGATTCTAAAACTCAGTTTCGTTTTATTTTATATCTAATCGTTTGGTAGCTGGGCCTGTTGGTTTGCTATAAAATAAAACTCGGAGTTGATAGATAGGTTCAATTCTGTGAACGTGTTGTTAAAGTCTCATTAAAAGGTCGTTGCTGCCATCGTCCACCGGAAATGTAGTACAAAGAACAATTTTATCGTATTAGTAAAAATTGAAACTGGCTCATGTATGTTAACGTAAACTAATGTATTCCGCATGTATTGTTAAAATGTATGCGATAGCGTCCTTGAACACGAAATAATCGTGTACGTATTTATTTTTTTTTTGTTTTCGTACTATATCCTCCACAAGTCTGTCCGTCCGTCAGTAATGGACGCTTTTCCCGAGTGCGTTTGAAACGAAAATTTGAATCATTATCTTTGGACATATATTAACATAAACACCGGTAGTTGTATGTCACCCTGATCTTTTTTTTTGTTTGTAGTTTTACTTTTTGTCTGCCGAAAATTACAAATAATATAATAAGAACGAAGTCGAACCTAAAACACAACAGAAAGCTTAAGGTTTTCTCCTCATAAATGTGGTGTGCGTCAAGTAGTTGACTAATAAATTTTTTGTGTAATGCTTATTCAGTAGGTAAACTAGTAGGTAGGTACCCTTTGAATTCCATATACATATGATACTACCGTATAATAAATAGTTACGGTCTGTTATAGAATATAACGAAAAACGATTATAATCTCTATGGTACGCAAACAAATGTAGCCTTTCTGTCAGAAAACAAACACCTCCAATCTAGGACATGCATGCATGCATAACTCGAGGGCTAGAGCCGCGATCCTTTCGCAACTGAAAATAATTGAACGTTGCTACAGAAAATGATAGTGGTTTTCCTTTAATAACTAACAAGCCACAGCTTCTCCTGTAAACGCCTGAAATACATATTCAAATATTCTGATACAATCCCCTTAAGGAATCGACCAAATTTTTCTATTTATAAATAATTCAGACACCCAGTTAATTGTACCATTACATAAAACCAAATCATAATTACTTAATTAATTAATTACTAGTGTAACTCTTTCGATTAATAATAGTTGAATTAATTTATTCAAAGTAGGTACCACTTTCAAGATTTAGGTGAGAAATAAAATATTTTAATTAGAAAGTTAATTAGCTCGGTTTTAAAAAATAACGTTGCTTCCTTCTGTTGCTTATTTATACATACAGGACATTGCACAATAATTCCTAGGTATCTACAGCAGCATAAAATGAAGATAATAATAGGTTTAGTACATAGGTATCTATATTCCTTACACTTATTTTATATCACACTTACAATTAGTTTCAACTTCGTTGTTAATACTTTTCACCAAATGCGAAATAATACAAATAATCTGTTAAATTTTGTGATATGGTCGTTAATTGGTTATTAGACAGTTAGGTAGTTAACTTGAAAGTTTTCTGGTGACTGACTACGGAAATTACTTAGATCGTATTTAATTAATGAATTAATTACTAGCCCCCTCCTAAACTCATTAAGAAAAAGAAATTTATTACAAGCTAATTAAATATAGTTATTATACTTACCTATCGATATGCTTAGCAGGTATACCTACGGTTAGTTAGTTATCAGGTAGGTAACATTTCAATAGAGTCACGCAATGGTTAATACTTATAGGTAACTATTATTATATTCTCACGCAAAAACTGCATTTATTTAAATATAATAAACGAGTACGTAAATGATGTTCCTAATAATTCCAGATATCGGTATTTGAGATTCCCACACTAGGATTTTAAAAATTTAAATAACTACATTACATTCCGGTCTCACTATTATTTAGGAACATTAGGATTATGATAAGAAATGTGAGCTTTGTATTTTACTTTTTAGAAAATAATTATTTTTTGTGTTTAAGACTAACGCATTTTACCTATATAAATAAATAATTGACTCATATTATTATATTGCTCTAAAAATATAGCAAGCTATCAGCTTATTATTGCTTGATAGCTTAGGGTTCGTCGCTTGTACGACTGTTGGGGGTCTCCATGGTTCTTTCATTTAAAGCTCAGAGAATCTGTATTGACTAATACATTGCTGCATTTCCATACGTTTCGATACCCATAATGAGAGACTGAAGATGGCATCTTCGTTTTCGTGAAACTTGGAGTGTTTTTAGTGTTTCTTTTACTCATATAATAAAAAAATGTATTCACGTACTTTTGAAATTTACGAAACACATAATAAGTATCTACCTAAATAGATACACAGGTGTTCTGTGGGATTGAGATCAAATGCCCTCAGTATCTGTCGGTCCAGAGCAGAGGTTGCTGCATGCAATGCACGACAAGAAGAAAGAGAGAAATTGGTTTTCATGCACAATGGCGACAAGTTCAGGCAGGCCGGCCGGCACACAGGGTGTATCTAGATCTTTTAGTGAGTTTCTTGAAATCGTAACGACGAAAAGAAAAAAAATGATTTCGTGCTTAACATTAGTAAAAGCTCGTCGTTGCATATACCTACCTAGGTAAGTACTCACTGGCCGTATGGCCTTTCTTAGTTTGTATTGTTTGCTCATCGTCCGCATCTTACGGCTTCATCTTTGAACCTGCTGCTTAAACGTGTGTTCCATTTCTGTTAACTTCTTCGTGCTAAACTTATCGATCTACTACTGCAACTTCAGCAACTGTGCGCTACAGTCACAGTCACACAGCCACAACCACTGCAATATTTTCAATACAGGAGCAGCTTTACAACCACTTTTATATCTTAATTACAGTAGGTAAGTATTGACTTTAAAAGAAAATTTTTAACGAGATTTTCCCCAATTTTCTAGCGTGTATTGTGTCAAATTCGACCTTTAGAAATGAATAGAACGAAGGATCGTGATTTTCGGTGCTTTAAATGAATGAACCACGGAGATCGCAACAGTCGCGCAAGCGACGAACCCAAAGCTATCGATAGCTTGTGATAATTTTAGGAGGAATATAATAACGATTGTGTCAGTTACTTCTGTGGGTACAATGCGTTAGTCTTGAACACAAAAAATAATCTTCGAAACCATAATATCTAATAATCCATAACTTAGGTAGGTACATAATTAGTTCAGGATTATGTATCTACCAATAAATGTCATGTTCCTATAGATATAGATACTTTTAATACCTATAGATCTAATAGGTATCTATAATATCAAAACAAACATGCTATAAACGAAACGGTTATCTATACATACTTAGAATTGTTTAGTCGTGAACTAAAGTTACGTTGCAACAACATTTGACCTCTATGTACGTACGTACGTACGTACGTTTTGATTGATGATGGCTAATTCTATTTCATATTTTTGCATCTCGTCGATACTTACGACGAATAATAATGCACATTAACATGCTGTAATTGCCGTCTTGTTCTGCCACACATTAAAACTATTAATAAGGTTTAAGTAGGTACGAGTGTACTTAGTTATCGATCGGAATGTACCTAATAACAGCGTATTTCGTATACCTACCTACACATCCATCCTCCTCTCTTCTAAACGTTATTCAGGAACGTGAAATGAAGCATAACGAAACGTAAACGCATCGACAACTAACTAACTAATACCTACCGATGTGAACGATTTTTGATATTTTAATTGATTTATTAGGTACCATAGAGGGAGATCGATTTGCGACATTAACTAATAACAGACAGACACGGCTTGTCGATCCGAAACGAAAGGTTAACACGGATCAATTAGGTACGTGCAACTATCATAATTTTTGTTAACTTATCGTATTATTTTATTTACCTATTCTGCGTGATAAATTTACAATAATCAATTCTTCTCGTCGCGTCGTTCAAAAAGAAATGCTTTATTCAATGTTTCATTAAAAGTCTAGAAAAGCACAGATTATAAATAGAAAATATTACATATTACAATAATATTAGAAAATTCTATTTTAGCTTCAACCCGTCCCTGAACTCGTTAAAAATATTTAAGGAATGTAAAGCAAAATTGTTCAATGTCCTCGCTCTGTCGAACTTTAAATATGTCTTGCGAAAAAACTATTACATATTTCTTTAAAAGATTTAGTAGGTATTGCAGAAATAGGTATTTCGAAAAAAAAAATATACGAAACTAAAAACCTACCAACACCTACATTACATACATGGGTGCCTGTTTGCTCAAGATACCTAAGTACTTGGGAATTTTTTTTTTTTTAAAATCTCAATTTTTTACAATACGTAGCTGATAAAGGATCAAATGAAAATTGTGCTTTTATAATTTCGTCTTAACATAGACGATGACAACTTTTCTTTATTCTTTTAACAAAAAAACGACGGACTTACCTCAAAATTTTCACTATTTAAAGCCACCGCGAGTCGTTCAGTAAATCACTGATTCACTAACAGGTAAACAAAAACGATTTCGTTACTTGTCAGACAGTTTCACTTAATCTTCAGTTAATCCACCCCGCGCCGCAAGTGTTTTCCAATATCGTAATCGTCTTTTTCTTTTTCGTTTCTCGCGACAATCCGCACTTCCATTTATCAATCGAACCCGTTTAGCAGCGAGACGTTTTCATCGCCTTTCCACGAGCCCACGCACTTGATTGTTACAACCTACTACCCGGCGATGCTCGACTAACCCAAAGACCACCTAATTATTGCCAGTTGGAACGTCCAATCGGAAGCTCACATGCGGAAGCCCACTAAGGCGGTAGGTACACACTAATAAAAAGCTTTTTTTAATTACGTACGTAGGTTGGTATCTGTATGTTATTTTATTTATTTATTTTTTTATCTAAAACAACAACTTCCTCTCTTCCATTAAGAAGCCTTCCATTGGCGAAAAAGTAATTAGACGCACAAAATCGCAATTTTCACTTACTTTTCCACTGGAGACATCAACGGGCGCACAAGCGACGAAATCCTTACGAGCTTTCAGGATCGATTTTATAAGAGTAGGTAGGTACGCTGTTATATCGATCTCGCCGCGTCTGTCTCTCTTATTTCCTCTCTAACCCTAGATAGGTACGTATAAATTTTCACGAGTAAGTACGTTAAAAGTCTATCTAAGAAGAGGATGATGGTTTTTTGATGCGTCCGCCCGACTGGCCTGTGCCGACTGTGCCGGACGAGTGAATGCCGGTACTCTGTTATGCTTCAAGAGCCGCGTACACCTGTTTAAGTGGCGGGGATAAAAATCGCCCCTCCAACAGGTAATAATAAGCAAAAGCTATTGTTAGGAAATTAAGTCAAGTAAGTCAAAGGATAACGTTTGCCGGATTACTCAGAGCAGAGGGCTCTTGTTTTAACGGTCTACTGATCTCTCTGTAGGTACTGAGAAACGAGAGCGGGGAAGTGGGTGCTTCCTAACCTAACCTATGGAAGGGGACAGAAAAATAACAATCCAACGACGGTTATAGTTATAAACGCGCCAGATATGAAAAAAAAAGGCAGAGGTCCCATCACCTCCTGTGAGCCTTTTTTCAGGAGCAAAATTTAATTTTTTGTTTGAAATTCATTAACGAGGTTTCTGAATGCTCTATGGAGCACACGAAAGGACTGACCCTAATGCGACGCCATCTTGTAATCTGATACTTTAAGGTCTATGCCTAAGTCTAAGAACATAAAAAGCTCTGATATTAACAAGAAATGAGTGATGATATTTGTTTGAAATGTATGATGGAAAAACAATGGTCCGTCTAATGGGCAATATTTTATCACTCATTAATACATAGCTGAGGGCAATCTTCGGTGGGAGCGACCGCAACCGCGGCCAACTGTACGGGCAGCAAGCAGCCTGCTGCGACGACGACAGCAAGTCGCTGTATAGTACCAACTACGCACGACCAACTAACTAACTATACAACAACACTATGTGCTGGTAGAGCACCGAATTGTTTGACAGGAAATGTAAATAGGAGGTGTAAAATTCCGCGGCCAATGGCGGTCGGCCCTGGCAAACGAGGCGTTACATACTGCGTATATAACTATGCATGTTATGTGTGCCTCTATGTGTGAGTGTAAGAGTCATAATCAAAAAATTATGACTCGACCTACCTACGACTGTACCTCACAAAATGACGTACCTACCTATGCAGAAGAACTAATGAAAAATTAATTGAGTGGATCATCGAAGATAGAAAGCAAAACTCCATAAGTGGCGAAGAGGTCTCACGCCTTCCGAAATCGTTCCCTACCTATTGATTGACAAGTGTCAATGTTCCGACGAGGACAGGACGAGACCCAATTCATTGACGTCAACTACGACAGCAGTATTAATAGAAGATCTCACCACCAAAAACAATAATTTCTCCATTTTGATACAGTCTAGAAAATCGATTGTAGAGCAAGAAATCGCAAAATTGTAAGGTTTTAGTGGAAAAATAACGGAGACTTTAATAGTCGCGCAAGCGACGAAGTCTACTACGTGCACCGATGATCTTCGTACATCTACAATTCATTAGATTATCTATAACTTTCCATCTGTGATCGTAACTGCAATAGTTTTCACAGTCATCGAAACAAATCTGCATTTAAAAATTCTTTCTGCGAGAATGAAGTCTTTTTCTAACATAGCAATGCCAAGAAAAAGTTTCAATAGGAACTGAAATGTAATAAATAATGGTCTTGCCCGAAGCTAAAATACACATTGAAAAAGAAACGAACGTCAAAGCAACATTCATCACCAAAACAGCGTTAGATACCTACATTCGGAATAGTTGGTTATTAATGAGATATGTGCCAAAAGTTGATCCATTGACTACCGTATTCGGCTAATTAAGTAGGTATGTGGCCCACTTTTTAAACTAACTAACTAACTCCCACTAACAAGTAACTGTTTAAAAAAAAAATTGCAATTGTCCAATTTCTAACGGAATTGTGTGTCATTCGTCATAATAATTAGAAACCACCATCGAACTGACAATTTCCTATAAGCACAAAAATAAGTAAACCAATCCGGTCTTGTGTGCCATTTAATAAACCCGACAAAGCTTTTGCGTAATTTTTCGCATCAATCGCGTGCTCTCTTAGGTACCTATACGTAGTACCTAGTCGCGGTGATTCCCCTGGAAGCAATGCCGCGCGATTTGCGTTTGTCTCAGCGGGAACCCATGGACAGCATGCATACCTAGATATATTAAATGAATTCTGTGGATATTACACGCCACGACTAAAGACGCGCTCCCATTAGGGGCTCATAAAGTCGAATTGACTTATACATTTCTTCTTTGTGCTTCTGATGGCATCATTAGAAGCGAAACGATGGTCATTCTTAAATCTAAACCGCCTGCTACTAACGTTGCGTCACGTCGGTATGCTAAAAATTACCCGTCACATAACACGATAATGTAAAGCGATTTGATAAAGTCGAATCTTTAATAGATAATAACGACCAAGGAATCTTTAGATATCTACCATAGAGGAGGGTAAATGGAACAAGTCATAAAAGATATCAAATGACAGGAGGGAAAACGGATACCTCCAAAGAATGTCGTAAATAAACTGCAGTAACTATCAAAAATTTGTTGTAAAAAATAAAAGAAATTCGCACCGTAAGAGAATAATATAAAAAGACCGCGATATTATAAGGACGTAGGAACACAAACAAGTTACGAACGAACGAACGAACGAACGAACGACCGGGTCGTGGTGACCGCCTTCGGCTGCGACTTCCTGGTGCGCGGTATTTTGTCCTTTAGTTGCATAGCCGCCGAACGCGAATGTGTGCATCATTAGTGCGTGCTCCAGCAGCGGGGGGACATTGATCCGCGGACACCTGGCCCACTCACAACCACCTCCGTCTACGGTCCTCGCACTAGATCGTGCCGCCGCTATTTTACTATAGGGTGTTGCCCTTCTTATTACTATTACGTACATCTACATACAAACAGACCAACACCAACCTGTTGGAATTCTTTACCAACTCAAAACATCATCCTATTACAAAAATGAAAAGACAAAACTCCTGAGGAATGGTCCTTCGAGCCGGATATTTACCATAGAATTCAATTTCAAAAACTTTACGTAATGCCTCATTGTTTCTGCTAATGAAGAGGTTCCGTATTTAGGTTGGCGAAACCTACATACACTGTCTAGGATAGGATGACTGCTTGCAGTAAGACGATGTGCTTGCCAGTAGGCTTCTGTCCTCCCACATGCCAGGAACGTGTTTTTCACGTAACCGCCGCATACCCGGCCGCGTTCCTCGTAGAAAAACGTCTTGCATATCCTGCTCGACTCTTGAGACATGCCGCCGTTGCTGCTACTCTTCTCCTGTCTAAAAGACCAAACAACCAGCCAGCTCGTTGCATAACTAACTTGTAGTAATCGCCGTCATGAATATTAAAGCAGATTCTGTACCACCATCGCATCGCATACATTCGTGGGGGAAAAAGAAGAGTCTCTAACGCACTCGCACACACGTTCCATGCGTTTTCTTTATCTCGTTCTTGGGCAAAAATCCCTTCTAATGGCCGTACAATAAGACAACTACTGATAGGTAAATTGAGGATAGGCAGTTCAATGAGCAGACAATGGGAAACTTATTATGTACTCACCCTATTACCCATGTGGGCTAAAATGATGACGATGAAGCAGTAGTGGATCCGTAAGTTAAAGGACGGTGACTGCTGCAATAGGGGTAGTAATCTGAATGTACTGAAAGTCTATTTGAGAAACTTCAAAAAGCTTGAATTAGTTGTCGACTTAATTTAAGGTTCTAAAGTCTCTTTTTGCATTGTAGGAGTTTAAATTATCGAGCTCTACACCTCACAGCATCTTTGTTGCTGGCCACTATTTTTGGCAAGTTACGACGACAACTTTGTTGTTAAGTCACCTGTTCTTTTCCGTTTCGTCTATTCATCATACAAAACCAATTTATCATTGGCGCAATTACAATTACAAATTCACTCGCTAATTAACCGATCTTCACTGAAAACAACATTTACTTTACACAGCAATGGTCATTTGTAAATATGTCAATTGAGGTATGTTTATAGCCGACATGCATTAAATTATCGGATTGTCGATGTGTCAATTTCCTAGGATTATAAGGAATAGCGTAAAGGAAGACAAATTGTTGGTATAAATCAGAAATTATCTTCTTGAGCATCAAAATGAACGCATTCAATAATATGTAAAATGATATTAAAGACTGACCCCTTCTTTAGTTAAGATATAAACATAAAACTTTAAAATCATTAGGGGAAGATCGATTTCGGTTTACAGGCAATAGGGAAATGTAGGAGAATAGTTTAAGTGAGGTTAGAGTAAGTTAGGAAAACTTTCGACAACGTTGAATAAAAGAAGAATCTGGAGAAGAGAGAGATAATTAATCCGCTGAAGGTACACTTGATTTACTTCCTCTAGGGATGTGACCTTTAGTATGACCGGCGCAAAGTAAAAAAGGACGGCACTAGGCCAGAAAAGGAAGGAGACAACTTGGAGCGACAGTCGCTATCGGCATCGAGCGTATAATTTGTACAGTACCGTGCGGAAGTTTTGACCACTTTATTTTCTAACTGCATTGCATGAATGTATTAGTATTACCATCAGTATTGTGCAAAAAATTAAGGAATGTTGCATATCTGCATCACCAGAACCTCACACGTGCATTTATTATTTACATTTATAGGGTTTTAATGGGAAATAAATTTATTTATAATTGTTACAGTAATATAATAATTTTTGAGTCCTTGCACTGGATATTTAACGTTTGTTTTCGACTCTCTGTATTATTCGTGGTGAAACTAAACTTTTGGCAGGTACTGTATCGACAACTGTGTTAAATAGACAAGACAAGAGTGGAATGAATAATGAGCTCCGTATCCCTTCCTAGATTTTTGTCGTTGCGCATCTAGTACGTTGGAGGGGACATATCTCTACAGAAAGTAAATGGAGTGTATGTCTTTGGAGTATGGTTGTAAAACATGAGTGATGGGCGCGGAGGAAAGAAAGGGAGATATAGGATTGTAAGCTACTTTTCTAGGCATAAAAGATGTATAGGTACACGACAATATGTCATTAGCAATCGTATCTATCTTCTTTCTCTCCTCCACTTTCTCTATTCTCAAACACACAAGCGCCAACTGCAGGCTGCACCTTTCTACCAATAAATAATCATATTTTGCTAAGTTTTAGAAATTGAAAAGAGCGCGCTTAATATATTTTGTTTCCCATATCCCTTGTTGCATTCATCAGTTTCACAAACCGAAAGCTTTGATGCTAAACAAATCGGCTATGCCTTTAAAAATGTGTGCAGAATCATTAGAATGAACTTACGATTAGTGTCTTATTTTTATCGTACCTGATGGATAAGTAAGTTGCAGAAATAACAGTAAGATCTGCTGCTCTACTTCCCTATAATTAAAACGAAGTGGATACCTACATAATAATACTAATTCACAGTTAAGTTCGATTGAAAATTAATTTACAACCGATTACTGCGCAAATTCCAATTGCTTATTCTACTATTAGCGGACCAATTCTCATACAGGATCCTGTTCAGTTTATGACGGCGCAGCGCGGCGCGGCGACTCGTTAATCGTCTAAATTTGTAGGCACTTTCGATAATTGCGACACTTAATATACGTACCAACAAACCGATCTTTCTGTTCTGTTGCGTTTTTTTTTTTTAATTCAACACGTTATGCAAATTACTGCGGGTCGACCAATTAGATCAGTTTGCAAACATGCTGACAGACAAACGTGCAAAATACAAAATCCTAATTATCTACCACACTGTTTCGCAATAATTAACATAGACATATATGTATATAGGTAATTACAAATAAACATACGAGTTATTTAGTTAATTAAAATCAAGATAAATAATATTTTCAAAAATAAATATTTGTTATACGTCAAAAGACTCTGAACCGTACTACGTGAACCTAATAATAATAATGTGGTCCTTCGAGCCGGATACGGTTTAACTCCGCTAACTGATGTGAGACTAAAAGGCAGTGAGCTTCATCTCAATGTCCACGAGAGTCATTAACAAATAGTAAACATGGGCGTCAGTTAACCTGGGTAAATACATAGCTACAATACAAAGCAAAGCGTATTTGTTGAGATGTTTTTGACAATATAGCAATTTTGCTTGTATCTCCACGCCCGCCTCGTCCCGTAGCGGATGTTAGTAACGGACCGTAATGGGCGAGACTGCTCTTGAAAAGGGATCAAAAAATACCTCAGGATCAGAGGCGGCGAATGTGCTTTTTCTTCCCGGTTTTATATACGCAGAGGAGACAATTTTTTTTTTCGCGAAAAGTGGTTGACTGCTGAGCATCAAGGGAACGGCCTTCTTTTACTTCTTCTACTCTCTTCAAAAGCGTGTCGCCGACAACGAAGCTCGTGTAAAACGGCCGTCGATAATCCATTACATAAATGTTCGGGCCGGTACTTCACCGTAGCGTAGGTAGGTCGGTAGGTACTACTGCTTCTAATTAACCGGATCGACTGCGACCGAATGACTTTCGCGAATCATAATGAACGTGAAAATAATTCTTTAATTATGCGTTACAACCGGGAATTACTTGCAGAATTACAGAATGTCCCTGCCACGGAGACGGTTTTTAACGTTTGCCTTTTTTTTTTTAACATTATTCGCGTCAAGTTCACACAATTATCATTTTACCATCACAAAATGAAACAAAGTAGGTAGTAACAGGAACGTTAATAAGTTAAGGAGCTTTATATATTTCACGTTGTCATATACGTATATAGGAATGCATATTAGTGATATATGTATGACTAACGATAAGTCATACTCACTTGACTCACGTAAAAAATTGAAAATTAAAAAGCTTCTCTTCACCTCAGAGTATACGGTTGTGGATTGACATTATACATGATGTACACTTCATTTACTTACTCTAGAGATATGACCTTTATTATGACCGGCGCAAAGTAAAAAAGAACGGCACTAGGCCAGAAAAGGAAGGAGACAACTTGGAGCGACAGTCGCTATCGGCAACAAGCGTATAATTTGTACAGTACCGTGCGGAAGTTTTGACCACTTTATTTGCTAACTGCATTGCATGAATGTATTAGTATTACCATAGGTATTGTGCAAAAAATTAAGGAATGTTGCATATCTGAATCACCAGAACCTCACAAATGCATTTATTATTTGGATTTATTGGGCTTTAATGGGAAATAAATTTATTTATAATTGTTACAGTAATATAATAACTTCTTTGGGTCTTTGCACTGGATATTTAACGTTTGTTTTCGACTCTTTGTATTATTCATGGTGAAACTAAACTTTTGGCAGTTACTGTATCGACAACTGTGTTAACAGACAAGACAAGAGCGGAATGAATAATGAGCTCCGTATCCCTTCCTAGACTTTTGTCATTGCGCATCTAGTACGTTGGAGGGGACATATCTCTACAGAAAGTAAATGGAGTATACGTTAAGTTAGAAACATAAGAGAAACATTTTACTACAACTATCCACTTTTATTTGAGTAGTTAAAGGCGCATGAATTGATGGTGATCAAATAAACTTGCCATTTTCTAAACAGTCTACTTAATTTTATAGCACACAATAACGCCAATTCAGTTTATGATCCGTCAAGTGAGAGGTGTTAAGAAAAACCTGTGTCGGCATGATAGCAGCAAAACACTTTCAAAATTTATATATGTACATATGCAGTCAAAACGTTCATTTTTACGACAAATACAAAACCAACTGCAACAATATAAATAATATGTTCTCATACCTTTAGAAGAAATTCATTATTTAATTTCTATATGATGGAGACTAAATTTATTTTAAATATTACGAAGTGACGTAATAAGGCATTAAAAAATGTTAATATGTTATCTATCATATTTTTTTTAAATAACTTAACTTTCAGAACAGAAATGAGAAAATGAGGCACAGAAATCTACCGCTATCTTAGTGCCTATCAAAATAAGGATTAATTCGAAAGATTACTTACCCCATGGTGAATGACAACCCTTAGAATGAGAACAGTCACATACTTCGAGTGCTTCAAATCAGCCATGCTGCTTAACCTGAAAGAAAAACGCAACATTAAAACCTTTCTACGAAAAAGATATGTATTTAGAAATTCCAATATAGTTACGATGGTTGAGGAGTATTAATGAAATTCCCTTCAATCGTCAGGTAGGTAATTGAAAATCAGTAAACGGTGAGAATGATAAAGTGATGATTAATTAAATTAATTTTTTCTTTAAGAAATTGTTAGTTTCTAATAAACAAAAAGGCAATAAATGGAATGTCTTTTAAACTATGTATGTATTTGAATAATCTAGTTTCCTTAAACGTTTCCCATTGAAAATGAAAAATTGCTTGTGAAACCAAACTCGTCCAATAAACGGTAGAAGAGTAATCAGCTCGTCGGCTTCTAATCTGCGTAATTCGTATAAGTTATCGGTTGTTAGGTCGGCCTTGTTATAAGCCATGCAAAATCGTCGCACTTGCTTTAATTATACCCCATATCAAGCGAAATTGGTCGTGAATGGATAATAATTTTATTACAAAGAGCATTTTAGAAAAGCCTGCGAGAACGAATGAAGCCACTTTAAATCCCTTAACGTGTACAAGGATATTTTGCAATTTCAGCACTATTATCTCCAGGATAACAAGAATTTATTAATATTAATGGTGCGCCCAAGTCACCATTATCGTTAACTTGTCTTTTCCAGAATCAATATTTTCTTGTCTCGGTGACGCAATTTAAACTTATAAAATATCGCACCTTCCAGCTAAACTTGCAGTGTTGATAGTCATTTTCATTATACAATTATTCAGGGTAATTGTACAGGAATTTATTTCACTTACCTAGCCATACTACAATGCTAAAATATTAATATTAATAAATTAATATTGAGGACCTCTTTAAATTGAATGCAATTTTGGTTAGTAAAATAAATGACCTTAGGTAGGTAAGCGCTAATGACGAAAAGATAATTAAAAGACACCAAATCATCCGGCTAGTAACGAATAAAAATGTTAAATTAATATAGGTACCTAAATGCGGATACGGTATGTATGTATTAAAAGAGTGTTTATTTATGAATTGAATAATTCGTTTTCCACAATACGACATCACCGTCAGCGTTGTAATGTAATTTAGTAATTAATAATAATAAATCATCCACTCTTTGTATGGTAATTTTAACAACACAGACGACGCGCTAATACTCTTGAAATAGAATACAGATCGTACCTACATACAGTGTGGCCTTGTTCTGCTTTTTTTTGTTACTAAATAGCACAAGTCAGTTTCCTGTAGATTTTCATAACCTGACTCACAACTTCCTGTAGGTAAACATAATCGTTTAATACATACGTTAATACATCATATACGAGTACGTATGTGGGTGCCATCCTAGATACAAATTTAATGTGCTTAACAATTTTTAACTTTTTATTTTGTTACGACGAAAAACTCGAAGCAGAACTAATTTACTTTTTTTTGTAACAGTTAATTCAGAAATTTTGAAGTTATATAGCGTTATGCCGCAGCGTTATAATGTGGCGCAACTGTTGCTATATAAAACACTGTACAAAAGATAATTTTGTCCAAGGGTTGACATTAAAGGGCGCGTTAAGAATTTCTCATCTTCCCCTACGAGAATCCGTAACCAAAAATTTTTGGATTTTATTCTAAAGTTACCCAAACCTACTAATGCGCGATAGACAGTCAGAGCGGTTTAAATTTTAGCATCAAGATTTTGTAAGCGCAACTTCCACAGTGGGACCCAAGCTAAAAGTCGATCATGAAAACTTCGCTTCAAAAGAAAAATTGCTGACTGTTTAATAAGCCAGAAAAGCACGAGAACAAAATAGCAACACGAGACGACGATGGAAGTGGTGTGTGTTACGTGCTAAAAGAGTAAGTACCTACGTTATGCAGAGCAAGGTATACTTAATTTACTTTCTGTAGAGATATGCCCCCTCCAACGTACTAGATGCGCAACGACAAAAGTCTAGGAAGGGATACGGAGCTCATTATTCATTCCGCTCTTGTCTTGTCTGTTTAACACAGTTGTCGATACAGTACCTGCCAAAAGTTTAGTATCAGCATGAATAATACAGAGAGTCGAAAACAAACGTTAAATATCCAGTGCAAAGACCCAAAGAAGTTATTATATTACTGTAACAATTATAAATAAATTTATTTCACATTAAAACCCAATAAAGGCAAATAATAAATGCACTTGTGAGGTCCTGGTGATGCAGATATGCAACATTTGTTAATTTTTTGCACAATACCTATTGTAATACTAATACATTAATGCAATGCAATGTTAGCAAATAAAGTGGTCAAAACTTCCGCACAGTACTGTACAAATTATACTCTTGTTGCGTTGATAGCGACTGTCGCTCCAAGTTGTATCCTTCCTTTTCTGGCCTAGTGCCGTTCTCTTTTACTTTGCGCCGGTCATACTAAAGGTCACATCTCGGGAGGAAGTAAATGAAGTGTACCTACTCAAATAGGTGTATTTATTCAATCGATTCTGCTCGCGCCGCACAGAAAAACACAAGCCGACAAGAAATCGGTTACGAGCCATGGTTAGTAAATGATTTCTGTATTTTAAAGGATTTTGCTATTTTTGTTTACGTTCTTTGGTCGTGTTTGAGGCAATTCCCACCGCCAACGTCTGCAACAGGTGAACGACCACTTTCCTGAGGAAACTTTACATTATAGTGTGGTGTAACTGTAGACTTTTTAGTCGATACTCTTTTGTTTACCACTTATCAGACAATAGAAAGTAGGAATTGCTCCTATTTCAAAGTAAACCGTGACCAATCCATGGCTACTGTAAAACTAAACAAAATATCGTATGTCTTGGCACCTACTTGGTATTATAACAAAGCCGAATCGTCGATAATCATTTATATGGACGAATCAATACATTTAACTTTGTATACATATTTATAAGCAAAATTTAATATTAAAATGATCTCCTTTTCTATCACAATCGCCTGGGTGAGTGGCAGTAAATGCTTATCGAGAAAAGTCGGGGAAAGCCCTCATATGCACTGTACATATAATAATAAAATTATGTAATAATAATAAATTAATTGAATTTCATTTAGGAAAAAACGAAATACCACTGACTTATAATTGAAAGGTTTTTTTTTCTTTTCGTTTTTTGTTATCCAAGACGCGACAAATGCAAACTTATTTCATCAATAAAAGGACTGTTAACCTCAAAAAAGTCATAAGTCGTGGGAACATCTGTTCTTTTTTATTACTAAACCATTTACCGTAGTTGCTAGTTTAGCAGAATCTATAAAGTACATTAAATTTTTTTTGGACACAGTAACGAATAGCAGAAATGTACAATTCTCTGGATCAATTGTGCAATAGCATCTGTTTCCGGTTGATCGCGTCGAGTACACATCAAACAAAGCATTTCTTTTCCAGTGGATAAAGAAATGTTTTGTAAACGTCGTGGTCGTGTTTGAACAAATTTTTTTATGCAATTTGCAAGAAAATTCTTGCTAAATGCTCATTTATGACGGACACCGTTAATAATAAACGATACGCAATAAACGATAAATCGATAGATCGATTCACAGTGCGTCTACCGACACTTAGAGCATCGAACAATTGTTGCCAATAATCGACAACTGATTTTAATCGGACAATTTACATACGTAATTCACTTCTTTGGTTAAAACAAGAATTAACGACTTTTATTAATCTTCAATCTTAAGACTGATTGGACACGCATCACCTCCACTTCAGCCTATCTTCACCAATGTTTGAATTCTTCAAAAACTATTACGTAAATATAACACCAATAAAAACACGACAAGAATCTGTCATTTATTTATGGATAAATAAATAATATAATCAATCATCTACGATATTACACTTCCAAAATTGTAAATTTTTATTAACGTTTAGTAAAAATAAAAATACCGTTTGTTATTTACAATTTTTATTTTGCATGTTGGTCAATAATCAACAAATGAAGTGTTTTTTATTCAGTGTTCATAAATGCGCACGTGGTGGTGTCCGATGTTTTGCCACGTAGAGGAGGAGGAGGAGAAGGTACCAACCGAGTCGTCAAGCAGGAAAAACACGACAGACTATAGCAAACTCATAAAACAATCTTGGCGAATGGAATTCCTTACACAGCACTTTTGCGATTTTCCGGAACTAATTTAAACAAATTGCCTCTTTTATTTTATAAACGGTTCTCTGTGAGGCTGTCTTCAATTTTACACCGATTCTATTAAGGCGCTTCGATAGTCCACCTGATGCGTACCAAATAGGTACCTACATATCTACCTGCATTTCAACCAAGTTCTAAAACATTTCGCCGTACATTACTCATTCGTCTTCATTGTTAAGATGACTAAAACGTTGATTACAATTGAATACCTAATATTTGTACTTGCAGCGTTGAACTTTTACCACCTACGGTAGGTATTCCTTCGGAACTGCCTATAACACGCCGATGATAACTAACAAATTCGAAATTGCGAACCGTGTCTGACCTAGAAATTAATTTGTTTCACCTAATGATAGATAAGTGCTCTCCCGAAGTTGATACGAAACATGTGTCCGCAGTTTGTTGGAGTGTATTAGTGGTAGTAAGTAAGGGTGTATTTTTTTACCACAGGTACCATTTTCTACTCCTTTTCTACCATCGAATGGACAAAAGCACATTATGTACTTCTCAAATGACCCGCAGCACAGTTTTCTTTTTCTATAACAGTTATTAATATTAATATTAATATTTATTGTTAGATGTTATTTTTTTTTTTATTTAAACCCCATCCGTAAATTTTTAGTAATGTTCGGCATTCCGCGCGATTCATTCACGAGTTGCAGCGTTGAATGCCACACATAGTTATGCCAACGCAGCCCGCTTATCGCTAATTAAAATCTTCTGTAATTTTATTCCAACACACTCCTACTGCCAACTGAAATAGCGACTGCAAAAGTAACAGGTCTCTTGGCAAAACAAATGACCACTATTGCGATAAGAAACAATGAGACCGAATCCAAAGAAAGACAGATAGAAAATTATTATAAACCCTCTGCAGAATGCATGAGAAAATTAACGAAGGTATACATACACTACAATGCAATACGGGCATAGTTACGGTTTTTAAAATCCAAAATTATTCAAAATATTTAAAATAAAGCAATGGAAAGTATACTCCATTTACTTTCTGTAGAGATATGCCCCCTCCAACGTACTAGATGCGCAACGACAAAAGTATAGGAAGGGATACGGAGCTCACTATTCGTTCCGCTCTTGTCTTGTCTGTTTAACACAGTTGTCGATACAGTACCTGCCAAAAGTTTAGTTTCACCATGAATAATACAGAGAGTCGAAAACAAACGTTAAATATCCAGTGCAAAGAATCAAAGTTATTATATTGCTGTAACAATTATAAATAAATTTATTTCCCATTAAAACCCAATAAATGCAAATAATAAATGCACGTGTGAGGTTCTGGTGATGTTGATATGCAACATTCCTTAATTTTTTGCACAATACTGATGGTAATACTGATACATTCATGCAATCCAATGTTAGCAAATAAAGTGGTCCAAACTTCCGCACAGTACTGTACAAATTATACGCTTGTTGCCGATGGCGACTGTCGCTCCAAGTTGTCTCCTTCCTTTTCTGGCCTAGTGCCGTTCTTTTTTACTTTGCGCCGGTCATACTAAAGGTCACATCTCTAGAGGAAGTATATAAAGTGTACCTAATTTAATTTGCTGGGGGACAAAATCTACTTTGGTTACTTGGGTGTTTTAAGTGATTCATTTAAATTGGATCACCCTATATACTGGTCATTTTATATCTCTAAACACAATAACAGATTTTGAGATAAAATAAATGAAATATCGTAAAATGATGTAATTGTAAAAATGTTATATCCTAGTGCCTTGTGCAGCGCCTGCAAGACTGTTAATTGCATAATTGTAGATGATCAAGATGGGACAACTCTAAACTTACACACATATGTATGGTGTACGTATGTTTTAATAACAGTTATTAGAAAAATACGTTGAGGATGAAATGAGTGCAGGAGTGCAGGATGAGTGCAGGTGTCGATATTAGCGCATTGCACATGCACCAGGCAGGGTGTGGCTCTCTTATAGCCCGGTGATTAAATTATAGATGATTGTAAATTGAACGTAGAATAACTATACTAGGTACATGTTTGAGTGTGTGCAATAAGAATAAGAGAAATGAGGTTGAGGCTTGTTGCCGTTTAGGTGTCTATCGTAAATGCCATGTCGCAACACATTCTAAATAAGTACCTACAATAAATTATCAATTTAAAATCGATTTTCGAAATTAAAATTTTAGATTAAAATATGGTAATGAAAGACAGACCAGAATCGCTATTGGACCCATTTTGATCGAAATTCTTATTTTAAATTGGCGTATTAGTTCACAGATACAATTAACCTGACCTATCTGAAAGGCATTTTTTTTTGCCCCTATTTTTTCTCAAAAATTTCTAACTTCTGTGTGCTATATTTTTGAGGATCCAAAATTAAAGTTAAAAATAATAGACGATTAAAATTATACGATTTGTTTGTTTCGTCCAGAAAAAGTGGTTTCCACAACCCTCTACAATATTTTCCAAGACACAATTTTTCCACCAATTTTACAAGATGAATCTATAAATACATACATACAATGGAGGTAAAAATGTCACTATTGTTTTCTGTATTAATAAAATAAATCTTATCTAATTACGATCCTGCAATAAAGGGTTTAATTATTAGTTCCTCAAGACAGCCAGTACGTTTTTATTAAACGTGAGGACGTGTGCGTGTGTGTATGTGTGTTTTTGTGTAGGTAAATGAAGAGTTCACATGAAACTTTCAAAGTTAAGTGTATCGACGAAGTTAGGAAATTTAGTGTATTCGTGACGAGTCTCTTATTGGCCATATATACCCAGTGGCCGGTCGTGAGGAGGCCTGAGATCCTTAATTGCCGTATTAATTCGCTAATGATGCATAAGTAACCGTTGCGTTGGCTGTTCCTATCAACTTTCATAGACGTATTTATGTAGAAACAAAGTTAGAAAAATATACGAGGTCGGTTACATTAATAAACAACAAAAACAAATAATACTACTCCATAGAACAACATTTCTGGAATGGAATCTCCAACAACCAATAGATGTAGTGATCTACTACTCGTTGTAAACACATAACAGCGTCTATTTTCACTTCGAGGTATTTAGTCACAGATACACAGACATCAACAGGCTAGAAGCGATGTTTTTATAATGATGAAGATGTGTAGTCATTCTAGATCACTATCCACAGTAATAAAGCAAAATAATTCTTCAGAAGGGGAGCTGATGTTTTTAGAACCATAAACATTTGCTGTAACTTTTTGTCAAGTGACATAACATGTCATATAAATATGTCACCCTACTACTCATTCAGAAAACATAGTAATATTCATCAAGAGCTCCTGGTAGGTAACGAAAAAGGAAAAATTATAAAGGCGGCTTCTAGGCTGTCCAAGGAATCTACATGTAGGTATATGCATCTGAAATGCAATAACATCAGCAAGATTGATAGACTTCGCTACAGAGTATAGTTCACTACCTCCCTTTAATTAATCTGCGAGGATTTTGCCCCTGCCGTTTGCTCACGGACTGATTTTATCTTTTCGATTGCATATGTGTGTATTCTATGTGAATAACTACCCGTACCTATACAAGTAAACTTCACGTACCTACTCGTATAGGTCGACTACACACTATGCTATGCATGCGCACATACGAGGTTGAATGAACAAAATCTTGCGAACATATCAGCCAGGGGTAGGTAGCTATTTCTGTTTTTTTTTTTGTTGTTAATTTCGATTTACTATGATATTTTAAGACCATAGATAGACTTTTTGTAGGTTTTCTTGTAATTTATTTCATTTGTTAATAGAAAACTATAGAGTCGATCCGGTGTCCGTGATAAAGACGGTGGAGTTGAGACGTTGAACCGTCTCGTTGTTTCTTTTGCATTGTCACAGGGTCGTAACGAAGCGATTGACTCGTAAAAAAATAACGTAACGTATGTTGATGAGAGATCGACGCAGGTCTTCATGGTAGATTGGTAGATAAATTGTTTATTTCATAAGTTTAGGAAAAGCGAAAGAAAACAGTAGGTAAAATTAGTCGCGGCACTAGTTAAAACAACTGTGAAATAATGTTTCACGTAGCGGAACACCCACGAGATGATGCACGTTACTACCTACCTACCTAATAGGTACACTTTACGTACCTATACCCGGACTGGACTCTTAGAGATGACCGATCGTGCCGTAGCGTCGGCATGACTTGAGGAAAGTAATTTGATTGTTAAAACTTTATTACCGATCGCCCTTTTTTATCAACCTGTTGCTTGCCTACCACCAAACCTATCCGTCTAGGTGAAGAACACCAAACAAGAAAATGAACCTTTCTAACCGAGGTGTGCACTATGACCAATTAGAACTCAATTAGACAGGTTCGAAATAAGAACCTCTAATCTATTTCTATCGAGTAACTTTTCTGTTCTAAAAAAATCATTCCAATCATTTGTAACATTTTCTACCAATTTATTGTCTAAGGAATACCTACGAAGAAAAACCAGAGAGGGGTATCATTAGTAGATAAAAACGAGAGAAACGTTGGTGTTCAGGTAAGCATATGAATGAAGATGGATAAAATAGGGTCTGCTAGCGATAGTGAAATGCATATATATTATTAATCGCGATAATGCAAGGAGACTTGTTATCTAGACCGGTTTTACTTCTCATTTGATATAATAACAACAGTGGGAAAAGACGTGTAACTTGTGTTTTTCGCTCTTATTATACGCCAGAATCGCTTAGTTAATGTCCTGAAATTTGCATGAGGATATTTTTCTTATTTATTTATTTATTTTCGTTTTGTTCAGGCAGCGCTCAATTTGCGCAAGAACAACCGACATTTTCATTTATGTAAATCATTAGCGACGATAATTAAAAGCGTTATTCCGTTCAGCCGATAAATGTTTGTTTACACAATTACGGCATGCTTTAATCTATATATCTCACCGGATTTTATGTGACGAAATAACCGATCGCGACTAGCAAGAGTCTATCGCACGGCATTCCATACTTTTAACGGCAAGTGATTACATTGAGAGCAAAACTGCACTCTTTACGACAATCGTCCCGTAAAAGTCAACGTGAAAACTCGTTAAAAATATACATACACGGTGAACACAAATCGATTAATTCTACAAAATATCAACGAACCCAAATTGCTTCTGAATGTTACTGCCAAGTAACTAATCAAGAAAAAGGAAATCAGAAGCAGATAAATATGATTTTAGTTTTTTAAGGAATGAAAACGTTCATAAATGGTGAACGATCGCAATGCATATTATACTGCATGTGAGACTGTGATCCGCACGGTATATTGCATCCGCAACGTCCGAGTATAACCGACCGCTAGAACTTAAATTTACTTACTATGAAATAAGTAGTTGGTAATATTAATAAATTACCGGGCGCGCTGCAATAAGCGTAGAATGATCATATTTGACATATAATTTATTCGACCTCCCGGTCATAAAGATCAATAGATCGTGCAGGATTCTCGTATTAGCGGCATTCCATTCGCTGCAACCCATAAATATTAGAGTGCAGTCGCGATGACAATTGATAGCTTAAAAACGACGTACTTAGCTCTCTTCGGCAACGTCAGTAAAATATCGCGCAGGCTTCAGTTTTAATCTCAAATGCGATACGTGTTGCAACGCAGCAACTTTGTATCATAAAATTAATTGAGACTGTACCTACGAGAAATCGCTTTTATAAAGTAAATTAGCACAAAAGAACCTGATTTTTTTATCTAAGAAGAAATTAGTAACTACAAGCAACTGATTATGTTAACGCAAAAATATTTTGCTGATAAATTATAATCGCAAATATTAAAAAAAAAAAAAACATTTTATTTTACTGTTCTTCCTCGAATGCCACACCATGTTACGTTCTGGCATTATCACAACCAGTTCACGCGATTAGTACCTACGAAATAATTTTTTTATGGGATACAAAATATTATTAGGTCTTGCACCATTTCTTACCGCAAAATTTTAGCAAGAGACCAACTACTTAATGCCTTACGAAGTAAACTACGAAATATGATCTACCTACTACTAGTATAGAACACGTTAGTTTTTGCTGTGGTATCTCGAAGCAAGTGGTCGGCATCGGCAAGTAAGAAAGTAATTAACTTCTTCGAGTCGTCGGTAAAAACCAAAAATGGCATACGAACCTATACCACATACCACGTAGACATGGTCGTTTTCCAATCGCTTCTAAGACCTGCTACAACTGCAGCCATCCTTACCGAATTTTACAAAACTGATCTAAATACATAATTCATTTAAAATCTAAAATAAATCGTGTAGAAGGAAACGTTTATAACCACGTATAATAATTTAAAAAAAAAGATGTTTATAATATTTGAGAAGACCTAGGGTACCTAATTGAGGAGAATATTACCATTCATTTTAAAAACTAATAAATTCAAAATATTTCTCTGGTTTCTCTCCTGTTTATAACTATCTGAAAGATTTGGCAATGCCGTTTAAATTCCGTGGATAGATGTACATATATTCTATGAATTAATTTTTAAAATTGTAGGTACAGGTTAGCGTCCAGCAGATAGTACATATATTTCCTATGGTACACTTTATTTACTTTTTCTAGAGATGTGACCTTTAGTATGACCGGCGCAAAGTAAAAAAGAACGGCACTAGGCCAGAAAAGGAAGGAGACAACTTGGAGCGACAGTCGCGAACGGCAGCAAGCGTATAATTTGTACAGTACCGTGCGGAAGTTTTGATCACTTTATTTGCTAACATTGCATTCCATGAATGTATTAGTATTACCATCGGTATTGTGCAAAAAATTAAGGAATGTTGCATATCTGAATCACCAGAACCTCACACGTGCATTTATTATTTGCATTTATTCGGTTTTAATGAGAAATAAATTTATTTATAATTGTTACAGTAATATAATAACTTCTTTGGGTCTTTGCACTGGATATTTAACGTTTATTTTCGACTCTCTGTATTATTCATGGTGAAACTATACTTTTGGCAGGTACTGTATCGACAACTATGTTAAATAGACAAGACAAGAGCGGAATGAATAATGATCTCCGTATCCCTTCCTAGACTTTTGTCTTTGCGCATCTACTACGTTGGAGGGGCATATCTCTACAGAAAGTAAATGGAGTATAAATATAGAGCCGAAGGATAGTTTGCAGCATTTCAGAGTACCTATAGCTAGTGTATCATTTTCGAGAAACTGTATTCAAAGTAGAGTCGTCAATGGATATGCATCTTTCCTTGTAGATAATATAGCACTTTATCAGTCACTATATACGACTGGTGAATTTTCGAGAAACGATTTTTTTATCTGACATAAACAGGCTGCTATTGGACCATACCCTGTCCATTCTAAGGTCTACTGTGAAAATTGAAAACCGTTAGAAACTTATTCTAATCGTAAAAAAGCTCATTAAAATATTTCAAAGTTTCGGAACCTCTTCGAATATTAATTTATTTTTCTATTAAAAAAAAACGTTTTACTTCGTTGCCTAGTTTTGTAATTAGAAACCACAACAATTGTCGTTAAAACTGGTATTGTTTTCGCTCGTTACAAAAATTGTACCACAAATACGCCGCTTAAATTGCTTCTCTATGATGACTCGTCTTTTTTTGGGCAAATGACAATGACTAAATAAATTACTTCTTTAACTAAACATTGCCGTAGAAAATGAAAATATTATCCCGATTTATTGTGATATGATTAAAAACAAACGATTAATTAAAATAAAATACTATCATACATTATTCATTTTTCTAATTTAAATACTAGAAAACCGTCTATCCTCATTAAAATTTTTGTTATCGAAGGAGTTTTAATTTTATGAATTAAAAACGATGTATTTTGCCACTAAAGTCAAAGTACCTAACTTTTTATAAATTTCGGAAGGTAGGTACCTCTCGTTAAATAATACTATTAAGTACAACTGACAATTCCCTCATGCACGATAACAATAGGTACCTTTGTCGGTACTTTTCAAGTATGAATTTGGTAAATGAGACTCGGTCTGGGCGTATTGTTTTGGAAGCGATTGCCCATCGGTGTACGTTTAATAATTTATAACTTACTCTTATCCTTATAGGCGACAATATTTTTTAATATTAATAACGCAAAGCCAGCAACAGATGCTTTTGGATCTTGTGATTGACAAGAGAGAAGGTTTTAAAAAGCAAACCGTAAAGACAAAACGCTTTAATTTTACGGACCATTTTAAGGAGAACGAAACTGTTTCTTAAAAAGGATCTTCAGATATGTACCTACAACTGAAGATTTTTGGACATAAAGAATCGCAATGTTGATCACTGTCCAACTTAAATATTTGCAGCTATTTTATAGACGCGGATCTCGATTTCGAACTTGTTAGTTCTCGTGATGTATGATTAAAAATAATTTAGAAAAAAAATGCATCATGCTATCATATTCCACGGGAAAAGTAAGAAAATCTGTGCCCAATTAATTTATTCCAAGTCTATCTATTTGGTACCATGCACTAACATGGTTGTTGCGTCCATCGTTCCGTTTGTTGTTCCTTCCATAGAAGGCATATCGGCTTAATAAATTATGGAATGCAGCGCGTGGCCGTTTTTCAATTGCGCGTGTGATCATTGCCAAGCATTCACACCCACTTTATCAGCTAAGCTGGCTCTCTCCAGGTCCGGACCTCGACAACAACAAACAAACAACATCGGCAACAACAGCAACAGAGCATACAACAACGCAATTGTCGCCGGATTTTTATCCTGCCATGCGAATATTAGTTATGAATATTGGCAACGTTGTTACTTGCAACTTGTCTATGTCGCTGTCCAATGCGTTGCATGCTGTAGGTCCTCTCGCCGGGTGAATTATGGTCCGCTATTGTTGCACGGAATGCCGCCGTTGCAGCCGCATATGCTGCCGTATCTTGCGGAATTTCAATCTTGTCCGGATAAGATTTGTGCAAAATTCCTTTTTGACGAATGCCTTGATCGCGATCTTGGTCAATTTATTAACGCATCACGCGATGTTGCCAAAACAACTGCGCTAGAACATCCAGAGGAGTTGTACAATTTTCGACATAATGACTGTTCCATCACGTTCCAAGAAATGCTATAGAAGAAGCTATAGAAATTTTTTCCAAGGATTTAAAATTACTTTACGAACGTTGTGCTAAAAGTATATGAAGGAGATTATGTAGATCACATTAATTTTTGTTTCCTCTAATATTCAGACCGACACGACAGTTCGAAGGAACCAAATCATTTTAATTATCATTCATTCCAAACCAACTGAGAAAAAATTTTAATCGACACCATGCATCTTCCCGAGCATCTGAATAATCCTTTATCACGGAATGTCTAATAACATAACAATAGGCCGAAGTTGCCTGCTAAGATACCGCCGTTTTCGATTGCGAGAGTGTTATTTCGTGTTAACCCAGAATTAGAGGAATTGTTTAGTATCTATGGAAATGTCCATTACAATTTACCTACATTACTTACACGCCTAAACAAACTATTCGATTTATTCGATCGCATTGTAGGGACTGCGCTGCGTTTACTTTACTTTACATGCAACAAATGCGACTGACTATACGCAGAATGTGTACGAAGAATATCTTTAGAACCAATTTAATTTACCGATTAGCCACTTAAGTACGATCAGACAAAACAATTGAAACGGTTAATTGAAAAAATGCAACATTTTTGAAGCACATTCAATTCAACGGTTGTGATAAAGTAGGTAGCTAAATAAAATGGTACGTACAATCTACAAGGTCCATTCAGCCGCTTTCACCGATGAGATATTTAAAATTTCGACTCGCCCAAGACACATGCACGTGAATATATCACAATAGGAAACGGCCATTTATCATTTAGTGAATGAAACGGACTTTACAAACAATGAAATTGTATTATCTTGTATTGAGAAGAAAAAAGTGATTCATGAGTCACATTTTGAGACCGTTCATACATACAACAGTGTATGTACACGTACAAAAATCACTCCAGTTTTGCCTTATAAAAATGAGCTCAAGTGGAGCACCACCCACGTGCTAGGACGTATCTAGTTCTCTACAACTCCGTTCGGTTCGAACTTTATAGATAACAGTAACCAAGTTGGCGTTAAAACATTTAATGCGGCAGTTGCGGGTCCGCATAAATCAACTACTCCTTGCAGCCTCGATATTTATTACCATTCTATGAAAATGCTTTTTCTGGCTCGTCAAACTACACCGATCTACACTACACTGCACTGTATCTAATTTTTTCTGTTTTATAAATTAAGTCTTATTTACTACATATACGATCCTTAAAAATTACATCTTTCCATATTTTATTCCCGAGATGTACATACATATGTATGTAGATACGTATATACATTTATTGTACTTACCATATCGCCATATCAACTTCAGCAAAATCAATGATTGAGGTACTCATCGTTTTGAAGATTAAGTTTCTTGCTTCTGACTAAAAATAGACAAAAAGTTTAAAATTAATGATAGTTGAATACATAATACTTATGGTTAACAAGAACAACTAACGCGCACGACAGCTCGAGTTTGTATTTGGTATGAGGTACACTTGATTTACTTCCTCTAGAGATGTGACCTTGAGTATGACCGGCGCAAAGTAAAAAAGAACGGCACTAGGCCAGAAAAGGAAGGAGACAACTTGGAGCGACAGTCGCTATCGGCAACAAGCGTATAATTTGTACAGTACCGTGCGGAAGTTTTGACCACTTTATTTGCTAACATTGTATTGCATGAATGTATTAGTATTACCATCGGTATTGTGCAAAAAATTAAGGAATGTTGCATATCTGCATCACCAGAACCTCACACGTGCATTTATTATTTGGATTTATTGGGTTTTAATGGGAAATAAATTTATTTATAATTGTTACAGTAATATAATAACTTCTTTGGGTCTTTGCACTGGATATTTAACGTTTGTTTTCGACTATCTGTATTATTCATGGTGTAACTAAACTTTTGGCAGGTACTGTATCGATAACTATGTTAAACAGACAAGACAAGAGCGGAATGAATAATGAGCTCCGTATCCCTTCCTAGACTTTTGTCGTTGCGCATCTAGTACGTTGGAGGGGGCATATCTCTACAGAAAGTAAATGGAGTATACATGTACGTGAAAAGTTTCGGAAACGCTGATCTACACTACAAATAAAAAAGATACAAAGTCGTCTGTCTAAGTTTACCCAGCTTTAGTTGTAAAATACTTTTATTTAAACCTTCAACGTACTCCGTTGGTATTAAATTCGTCGAGTAACAGGAGTTTCAATTGTTTCAAAAGGGGAAAAAAAGCAAAAGTGTTTCTTTACGTCTTATTTTATATTTCGCAGGCTGCTAGGGTTTCTAGATTTCCTGTTGTCCTACGTTTGTAATCTAGATGTCCGCTTTGTTAAACTAACAATTACGGACACGAAACACTTAAACGACTTTACTTACCTATACATATTGTATATTGTACTTTGCATGCCTGTGCGCATGTACGTATGTACTTATTTATGTAAATTGCGCCTTTTTCTTTGCATGTCTACACAATCAACCTATACCGTCTTGTAGATAGATATACACATATAGGTAAACGTTTTATTGTCTACATTTAATTATAATGATAATTTATAAATATATAATTGTTCTATAAATAAGAACTCGCATACGGTTAATTGGCTAAAACTAACGTGTTGCATATATTATCCAATTAATTTCGAAGTTATGGAAAACGTATTACCACTTAATTCCTTCAAATAACCACTTCAATTTTACTATGAACATTACAAGACTCTTACGCGGTAAGAAAATAAAGGTAAATTGTTTTGCCGCTTTTTAACATTGATTTATCGAACTGAATTACTACATAAAAGCAGTAAAATCAACGATTTTTGATTATTGTGTAGAGATACCATATCCACATTATTTTCAACCCTCTTAATGAGAAGAAAGAAGAGAGTCTACTTAATATTTTAAAAGCAATTTAAAATCCTCAACGGATTCATGGTTTACAATCCAAAAGCGATATTTAGCCGTGATTGTTTTAGAAAACTTCCACTTTTTCGCGTTGCGAGTTCTGACGGAATTTTCTTTTTAAAATATTTAAAAAAAATGGTCAAAGATGAAAGCGGCTAGCAAACTAATTAAAATAGCACGTTCAATTCCGCTGCAGCAACACAAGCTCACAATTACGCATAATAACTGACACTAGCTAATATTAGGTAATAAACGTGTTTAACTGTTTCCCTTTTAAGAAACTCAAATTACCTCATACGTATACACAAGTGTGTATGCATGCGTACTGAACGATCCATAGCTAATAATAAGCAAGAAGCAAAGCTCGCACATTTAATTTGCACCACTCTATAATGCGATATAGGCAATAAATAACGTAATAGAAAGTACGGGGAAATTGTAATTAAACGTCATTATCACTGTGGATCAATTTAAGTCTGAAATTATAAAACTAAGTATACTTCATTTACTTTCTGTAGAGATATGCCTCCTCCAACGTACTAGATGCGCAACAACAAAAGTCTAGGAAGGGATACGGAGCTCATTATTCATTCCGCTCTTGTCTTGTCTGTTTAACACAGTTGTCGATACAGTACCTGCCAAAAGTTTAGTTACACCATGAATAACACAGATAGTCGAAAACAAACGTTAAATATCCAGTGCAAAGACCCAAAGAAGTTATTATATTACTGTAACAATTATAAATAAATTTATTTCCCATTAAAACCCAATAAATGCAAATAATAAATGCACGTGTGAGGTTCTGGTGATGCAGATATGCAACATTCCTTAATTTTTTGCACAATACCGATGGTAATACTAATACATTCATGGAATGCAATGTTAGCAAATAAAGTGGTCAAAACTTCCGCACAGTACTGTACAAATTATACGCTTGCTGCCGTTAGCGACTGTCGCTCCAAGTTGTCTCCTTCCTTTTCTAGCCTAGTGCCGTTCTTTTTTACTTTGCATCGGTCATACTAAAGGTCACACCTCTAGAGAAAGTAAATGAAGTGTACCTAGTCGTATACTGGCTCACACTGTAAATTAAGTGTAGATAGGTATTGGTACGAACAAATTATGCCTATCATTAAAAATTATAACTATAGATCCGAAGCATGTTTTTCTCGCTTTACAAATCAATTTCCAGTGCAATTGGCGTACATATCATCTGCTGAAAGTCAATGCATATTTCCGAACGGTTTTTTTACGTGTTTCGCCCGATGTGTACGACACGCAATGCGCGCGATCTGATCGTAATTCAACGGCAAATAAAATCAGTCTTTAATCATTCGCTTCGAGTCGCGGAGAAAATACAAATGCGATGATATCCGACGTGCCATTTTTCTGTTTCTTTTGATTTAAAACTGATCGGATCAGGCCACATACGAACTTTCTTTATAATACCCATCTACGTACGTACGTAATATAATGGGACGTTTTTGTAATACCTACTCGAGACGGCAATTTTATAGTTCTCCATGTGGAGTGCGTAAGTTTGACGTCTTTATTAGAAAACCGCTTGTCAGAAACATGTTTCTTGCCCATATACGAACGACTTGTTCATTTCTTACCTGCCGCTACAGAACTACACACATAAACGTTATTTAATTGACAACTGTACAAGGATCAATCCAAATGAAATCATAAAAAATAATCCATTAGCATCCAACAAGTACTCGACAAATATGTCATACGAACATCAATCGAATATTATTACTTAAAAGTACTACTACTTATATCTAGAATTTCTCTAAAAACGTCACTACCAATTTGTTTAAGATTCCTGTAAGTACATAGGTACGCCAAGGATAAAATAAAGAATTGCCTACCGCTATGACACAACGTTAACAATATTATAACAAACCAAGTTAAATTAGTTTATAGAACTAAAAATTGCAATGTCATTTTGACCTGTACTTCAACCGATAGGTCTAATAGTTTCCTTCTGCTAATCGACCTATTCAAACGGTGGTCCACTTGGTTCTTTTGTCGGTGAAACGTCTCCGTTCTATGAGAGAGTTGGTTTAGTGACTGCAGACGCAATCTCAACTGTCAATCTAAAACTGTACGTTCGTCGTTACTCTATTGGGATGCCGCCCGCTTCTTCTTTTTATTAATCTCCGTAGATAGGTATAGGCTATAGGCACGTGAACCGAACAATAGCATTTTAATCGATATGATAAAAATAAATTATCGGGTAAAAACCTAAGCACAAACAGCAGGTACAGGAGAGAGATTAGAAATAAAACAAAAACAAAGGAAACTGGGTGACAATAATTTTTTTTTTGGAATTAAAGGTAGGTATCTATGGGATAGGTGCATAGATGCAGCACTTGGTGGTGATGGTTGTTTGTTTCTGTGTTTTGTAATAAAAAATCAAGCCAGCAAGAGGTTGAAACGTAGGTGTCGGTTTTCCAACAATTAAAATCCATTCAACCCCTTACTGACTTAATTGTGATCAATATGGGGAAAGATATGGATAATATAAACATTTCTTTTATAAAACTCTATAGTAAACTAAATAAGCACCATTAACCCGGCGAACCCACCAAAACTTGTATTAAGAGTCAATTTAATAATAGTAAATAATAATTATTAATATTTAATGACCCTGCAGAACCCCCAATAAATTTCGAATATAAAAAAAACGCAAAAAATTTTAAATTGAGGAGCTTTTGACATAAACGCGTTCAAGTTTAGGGGATTATTAAAAACTTAAAAATTATTAAAGTATAACGGAAAGATTTTTATGACCGTATAGTGAGGGAATTGTAAAATTGCATCCGGTTTCAATACCTATATTGTTTCTACATTTTGGCGACACATTTCAAAAATTTGACAGCTCACAAAGCGCCGCCACAAAGTGGTCGAAAATCACTGAATTAACACGATAAATGTCAATGTGGTATAGGTACCTAATCCAAAAGCAATAAAATCGACTAGGCATTAGCCTGCATTTTTTCTTCATTGTTCGCCGTTGTTGTCTTTATCTTCATCATAAATACGTAATATTTTCATCATTGACGGAATAATAGCGACTGAAAGCAGAAACGAAGAAGACGAGGCGACGATCTCGGTTCTGTAAATCACGCGGCACATGCACTCAAACATGTCGCTCTGTCAACGGCTAACTCAAAGTGATATATTTATTAGAGTCATGGCCATCGTACAAGAAGACCTGACTATTATTGCTAACGTGAAGGAATCAGTCCATAAATGCACACCGCTACCAATACAAAGAGATAAATAAATAACGTGGACGGGCTGCAGCTGATTTATTACGCGAATCGGGAATAAACAATAAGTTGACAAAACGGTTTTTCTACTCGAATCCAATTCAGATAAAATTACATATTACATACACCGCACACCGCTCGATAAGGCCAAGACACAAAAGAAATTAACTCATAAATATCGCAAATAAAACTAACTACAAGTGACTTTAGTTTAGGCCTGAGCTTAATTAACTTTTATTGTTTGTTAATCGGCCACAAAAGGAATTAATTTTCTTGCCCAAATTCAATGAGATGTGAGAAGGAACTGCGGTTCGAGTTTCTTTCTCGTGTTGCGTCTAATAAAAGAATACGGAAAAAAAGAAGTCCAAGCAGAATCGGGAGACACTACATACATACATACATACATACATACATCCACGTCGGTTTGGACTTGGCTCGTAGTCTTTTTACTCCGCTACAATTAGATATTTTGTTAGATTTTAATTGAAAATAAGATCGGGTCCGCTGCTTTTTTGCTCGCCAGTTAATTTAAATTCCACCGGCCGACATAGAATCCAAAATGACTCGATCTCTCGAAAGTACGTACGTAAGCATAATAACGTTAGTAGGTATATCGCACCACAAGTTTGTGAAAAGAACGGAAAAGAAAAAGACGACAAAACAGCTTCTACCAATGAATTTTGAAGACTAGACACGTCTTGACAAAATTTAACATCACTAAAACATGAAAATGCCTAACGCATATACCTTTGTACAAGTTTGTTACACTTCATTAATTACTTTTTTAAAAGTGTGTGACCAAAGTAACTATAAAGTGACAACGATTCGTGTTAAAATTTTAAGATCAAAAATACAAAAAACAAAAAAAAAATATTCTTCTCTATAATTTAGAAGTTAAAGTCGAATAAAAAATTTGATAATGACCACTGACTTCGGAAATGTAAAAAAGAACCATTATCTACCTTTTGTTAACTGTTCAATCTGCAATAACCTAACCTACCCTGTCTTGGGATTCACATAAACCTACGTAATCAAACCTCAACTCCTTTAGGTATGTTTCCTATTTGATTTCGGGGAATTCCCATTTGTATATTCCAAGTCCAAGGTCTAACATAATAAAATAGGACTAACTTGAAGTTACGCTATTAAATCTCAACTTTGCTAACAAGCAATTAGTTTAGGTATCTACCTTTTCTGACTAAACTGACTCGGATTTCTTTTCAGTTCTTCCTAATACTTAAATGATCGCCAAAAAGACCACCAGTACAATGCAGTACAGTATTTATATGAATAGAATAGGTTCGTAGGTATTAGTTTCAATTCATAATAAGATGATCGTGCATTCTGTATCGAAAGAATTAAGATATTGGTTGCTTGCGGTTGGTTAACACCTGTTAGAATTGTTAATCGCTAGTTTAGTACATTAATTGCATTATGACTTGGCGGAGTTTTAAAGAAACATATACTTTATCTACTTTCTATAGAGATATGTCCCCTCCAACGTACTAGATGCACAACGACAAAAGTCTAGGAAGGGATACGGAGCTCATTATTCGTTCCGTTCTTGTCTTGTCTGTGTAACATAGTTGTCGATACAGTACCTGCCAAAAGTTTAATTTCACCACGAATAATACAGAGAGTCGAAAACAAACGTTAAATATCCAGTGCAAAGACCCAAAGATGTTATCATATTACTGTAACAATTATAAATAAATTTATTTCACATTAAAACCCAATAAATGCAATTGATAAATGCACGTGTGAGGTTCTGGTGATGCAGATATGCAACATTCCTTAATTTTTTGCACAATACCGATGGTAATACTAATACATTCATGCAGTGCAATGTTAGCAAATAGTGGTCAAAACTTCCGGACAGTACTGTACAAATTATACGCTTGTTGCCGATGGCGACTGTCGCTCCAAGTTGTCTCCTTCCTTTTCTGGCCTAGTACCGTTCTTTATTACTTTGCGCCGGTCATACTAAAGGTCACACCTCTAGAGAAAGTAAATAAAGTATACCATAGGGTGCACAGGGTACCACAGGGTCAGTCTAAGGCCAGGTACGCGACTGCGTATAAATTTAACGGAAGTAAGAGTACTCGTACTGTGTCCGCCGTCACCTCTTAAAATCTACTTGCATCCCTTATAATAGTAAAATGCCGCCAATCCATAATGTAAATACTATACATAGTTGCTTAGAATTGCCTCTACCATCTGGATACGTTATTAACTACACTCTATCGTATCGTATCGTATCGCGCCTACTATTGGATAGAAATGTAATACGTTTATAATCCATTTATCGATTCACACGGTCAAAAACCGATCGAGCCAAGTCATTTATCAGATCGAACACAACAAGTGGCCGTAAGGTCGTACCTTAACAACGTTTCAGTCGATTTTTAGCCATACTCACTGTACGTACCAACTCGTAATCGTTTTTAGCGGCCGCAGACGATATCTCAATATGTGGCTGTCAATTTATGTGTTATCGAACAATTACAAGTGTGATGGCTAGTTAGAGTTGTTAAATAGTTGTTAAGTTGAAGATGGTCGATAGCGTACGGACCCTCGGAACGAAATGTTGAGAAGAAGAATTGGTATTGTGTGATGACTTGTATCTAGCCGATCGGTATTGTGCACTTATTAAATCAGCTAAGTGTAAGCAATGAATAACCGAGATAAGCATCGTGTTATGATGTAGCTCGTTTTTTCTGATTGCTTTTCTCCTGCGGCACAGGCCAAGACCCATCCATGGAATTCCATTTAAATTTAGATACGACTTCTCTATTTTAACACATTGACGGGTCACCGTCATCGTCCACAACTATCTTCGCATGGTTTTTTAATTTTTAAATCTTTCGATTAAATTTTGTTTCATCGTTCGATAGAGTTAAGGCAAAAGAAATTTTTTGAACTGTATTTTATTTTAACTAATGTAATTTTAGTTAGAAAACTAGTATGAAGATGTTACTTATGACTTCGATAATTAGTTGACATAGTAGGAGAATGGATTTTTAAAGTATAAAACGATTTTTTTTTTTTTTGAAGGTGACCGTGACAAGAATAGGGCTTACTAATTTAATAGAACAGTTCACAGACATGAAACCGAAATGAACTAAAACAACCCAAAATCTATGAAGCGTAAACGTAGACAATTAAAATTTAAGAGAACGACTGAGAGCGTCTAAATCACGCCGTTGCTGTTGAAGGCATCAGAGAGAAATAAAAAAGAATAATAAAAAATACAACCAACCGTCTATACATCTACTCAGAAGACGTACCTATTCTACATGTTCATATACCTGAAGTAATTATTTTTATTCTTCTGTATAATTGGAACTAATAAAATTTGAAATGCCTAATTGCCCTATTTTTAGAGATAATTGCTTAATAATTAGACGAATAAGAAAGATAGAGATAACCGATAGGCACTTGCAAGTATTTGTTAAAATAGAGGTAATTTAGAAAGTAAATACAAATTAAAATCACCAGAACGTAAGAAGCAATTTTTATATTTCTTATTCCAACTTGGCAATTTGAAAATATCTATTTAATTGAATTATAGGTATCAGTATATTTTCAAATTTCGTGTTATGGGTAATTTATGAACCCAAAACATAGACTTTCAAATATAAAAAAAAAAATAATAAAAAACTCAAACACCCTTGTCTGTTTTATTAGAAGTGTAACTTGGACCAGAATAATGTGCTCGCTGCAAAAAAAAATAAAGGAAAAGAGGAATGAAGCTGTAGAGGTGGTGCGTATCTTGGGACATGGAAAATTGTAATAAAACGCAACCTTTATTCACGACAGACAGTTAGATAAAGAGGAATCAGAGTTATGAGTGAGTAGCAAAGGATATCGCAAGGCAATAAACTAGAAGATCAGGATAACCGCGAGCGGCAACAATTGGCCACCCACTTCAATAAACCAATCACTTATATATCTCCCACATGCAATTACACATCTAGATATCGCACTCGAACCGGGCGGCATTATTACAACGCCGACCGCAACCGATAACGCCACACTCGGGATCTGGGATCTGCCCCCATCGCGAACCTGCGGACCTCTGGATGCCTCTCTACGTAGATAGGTACGTATAGATCCTCAATAAAAGACGCGACGCGTTTCGAAAAATTACCTCAACCCGCAGCGCTAATCGAATTTTCTAAATCTTCACTTCTTTCTTGCACTAACTACAAGGTACGGTAACACGGATGGCAGCAATATTAATAAGGGGATGTCCCTGTCGTAAATATGAAGTCGATACGCCGCTCCAAGGACAACGCCTTTTCATTGTCTGATGCAACAACGTTTTCATAGACGGCCTAAAAGTTTTCATCTTTAATCTCTACGCCAATACCCTGGTCTTTTTATATACCTGTATTGTAAATTTTGTTCCACTAATAAGTTCACGCTGCGTACTTATTGGATGTTATCGCATAGTATCGCCATCAGAGTCGTCAATTTAGACACGCACCTCAATTTTTCCCTACATTAATCATATACCTACATATACTTCGTTTAGTTTTTCTAGAGATGTGACCTTTAGTATGACCGGCGCAAAGTAAAAAAGAACGGCACTAGGCCAGAAAAGGAAGGAGACAACTTGGAGCGACAGTCGCTAACGGCAGCAAGCGTATAATTTGTACAGTACCGTGCGGAAGTTTTGATCACTTTATTTGCTAACATTGCATCAATTTATTAGTATTACCATCGGTATTGTGCAACAAATTAACGAATGTTGCATATCTGCATCACCAGAACCTCACACGTGCATTTATTATTTGAATTTATACGGTTTTAATGTGAAATAAATTTATTTATAATTGTTACAGTAATATAATAACTTTTGAGTCCTTGCACTGGATATTTAACGTTTGTTTTCGACTCTCTGTATTATTCGTGGTGAAACTAAACTTTTGGCAGGTACTGTATCGACAACTGTGTTAAACAGACAAGACAAGAGCGGAACGAATAGTGAGCTCCGTATCCCTTCCTAGACTTTTGTCATTGCGCATCTAGTATGTTGGAGGGTACGTATCTGTACAGAAAGTAAATGGAGTATAGGTACATATCGCACATTTACCAAAATATCTCCATAGCTTCTTATGCAACTTTATTTAGAGAGTCGGTTCTCGATTACACTAGATAATGACAACGTCAAGTCATAGACGCGCTGAGTCAGTCGATGTAATGAACGGTGGTTGGTCGCTGCTTCTATGAGTTAAGGCCTCCTAGTAAGCAGTAGATGTACAGATAGATGCTCTTCGTAATTCAAACCCAATCCCCAAAAGCCCCCAACGGCGTGCTGCCTCGTGTTCGAAACCTACGAGTACTTATACACACTATGTACACAACACTGTGAACTCTACAAGACTAATACTTGATTAAAACATCATCTACATAGGTACATATGTTGAAAATCAACCATTTCAATAATGGAACCATACCCACACATCGATGGAATCGGCTATGCCCTAAAGGTGACTTTTACACTGAAAATGACCGCAACAACTCATCGTCAACGACACATTTTTGCCCATCGTTAAACATATTTTGCAAAATTTTGCGGCGATGAGTGCAAGGCGCTAACAACACCACACCAAAAATACACGTTTTAATTTTTTTGTAAAACTTTTTTTTTTATTCATTGTACATAAATCCTCTAAAAAATTATACAGCAACATTCGGTTATTTTTTGAATTGATCTGATTTGAGTATAAAGTGCCAAAATGATAAAACCGCTAACACAATAAGTCATCAATAAGTAGAAAACACGTCCGTGTGTCCGTCAAAAAGATGCCAACGATAAAAAGTAAGTCCAGTTCGGCCCCCTTTCCTTCGTGACCATCGAACCAAGAAGTTAATGGCATGGTTGGTTCGATGAATGGGACACGCATCGCTATGACTACTTCCGCTCGCTTGTTCTTATTGTTACTATTATTAAGCAGCTCCCCTAAGTTTCATTGACAAAACTTACAAAACACCGCAATGTACGTAGTTAAGAACGAATATTTTTACTAATAGAACAACGACAAAGCATGTTAAGGAAAAATTGCACATTCTATTATTGTCTTTCGATTTAATTAATTACTAGGTACGTTCCCAGTAGGATAAAAAAAACGGAAAAACAAGAAGCTAATTTGGGATGAATGTTTTTTTTTTTTTTTAATTTTAATGGATAATCACACCGATTTTGCAAGATGTCACAATGTAACTAGCCAGTAAAGTAATTTCCCAAAACAAGTCGAAACGTTGGAGTGATTATTCATGAAAATAAAAAAATAAAAACTCCTTTATCCCAAATTGGCTTGTTCTTTTTCTTTTTTTTTTTAAGTAATTACTTATTTAATAATCTCCAAATATTAGATACTAAATACTATTCCAGTGGCGTAAAAGAAAATCATTAGCCTGCCCCCCTCCCTCGCCATCAATATTAAACTTAGGGCGCTTTTTGCCTCCTCTGCTCCGGATAGATTTTATTATGTTTGTCTTTTGGGTGACTGGGACTACGGAGGGTACGCTTTACGCCACTGAAAATTATTCAAAATTAGATACTAAAATGGCGTAGTGGACGTAGTAACTCACAATTACGTAAGACGCTACTCGGATTTATAATTGGTTGGATTAATTATTATAATAACGCGGTTACGAGGAATATAATATGATCCCAGTAATAAAGACGTCGTAGTTGCGTAATTTTAGTAAGCAAAAGAAATGAATAAGAACGTGTCGGAGCGCTCGTAGGTAGGTACCTCATGAGAAAACCTCGACGAAACGATTCGCATGATCGTATGGTGTATGGGGTAGGCTGGACAGGAACTTGCGGGACATAAAATGAAAATGCATCGTACAACTAAAGGAAACTACTCCAATACAGCCACTAAAAATATGTAACGTAACCTATTTTAAGTGTCATGATGCAAAATTTGCAGTAGTATATGACACGCTACGATGCCGTAAAAACAAACGACAAAATACTATAAGTAATAGGTTACCTACAATACGTTTGTTTCCGTCGAGAAGACTATGAAACGGACAGACAAACGGGCTGAGAGACCGCGCAATGTGGCACGCGCGTGGGCTGTGATAGGAACAGGACACCGGTCAAGATAGGACGATCAAAACGGGCCGTGATGGTGGTTACTTATTCAAGTTTATTTACGAGTGCAAAACCCTATTTTATTATATATGAATCTCGCCATAACAACGTGGCTTACTATTAATCTCGCGCGCTAATGACACAGTCGACGATACGATCGCACATCGTAGAGATGTGACAGAAACGGCAGAAACAAATGAACACGAGACGTGTACGTTTTATTTTTCTATTCCAGATGCAAGTACATAAGTACATTGGTACGACGTCTCTGATTTCTCGCCTAATGGAATGGCACCTCGTAGGAAACATCGAGGGACGGACGCCAGCCGGCGCGAAGTCGCTGTCAAGACGATTCCATCTACCTAATATTTACCGTAGGCGATGCATCAAAAATAATGTTACGGTAGCCGAGTATGCACAGCGGGCAACGGATCGTTTTCAGTAATGAAACTGCAATAACAAACGATTAGCTTAGAGCGCTTGGAACAAACGCCAGTGGAAAATAAAAAGTATCCAAATAATACACTTCACCCTCGGGAAATTTTAACACCTCTTGTTGACTGTAAATGTATAAATGTAGAAACATTTTACCGTTCCCATAGACGTTCACCTTTAATAATGAAATAGCATTCCGTGTATTTCTCGAACCCTCCGGGAAGGTCGCAACCCCCAGGTTGAGATACGCTACCTTAACTGTAACGACATTGAGTTGTTATGTTATTAGGCATATACCATACGTACAGTGTCCAAGTAGATACGTACATTACTACAATTTCGAGCTCGAGGGTTACCTGCGTAGATATTAACGACTAGGAAGAGTAGGTACTCACTCGTATCTTCAATTCATTTGATAGCGGCGTCCATTACATCCGCCTTTCGAAGATGTGACGACGCGATAATTAGTTATGAAGCTTTATAATGATTGCGCGCGCGCTTCAAGAGATAGATAGGTATTATACGCAAACTTTCTCGCAATTTTTACCGGTTCGCATGTTCCCATGTACGTATGTAGATCGAGAGTCGAGAGCTCATCGTTGGTACCTACCGGAACCGCTCGCGCTCGGCCAATTATTTCACATCTTAATTGTTATTATGAGCACTAAAGGATAACTAACGAATTCTACACTTATTTCTAGTCACGTGCCACTAGTAGTAATCGCTGCTTATACCTAAAAAAATGTCAACTGGTAGGTACAAGTACGTACAGTGAATACACATACGATATATTGGACAATACGTACCTATCATTCAAATAAATCGATGTGACCGTTCAGCGTTCACTACATTGCAGCGCACGAACTATAGATCGATACAAATGAATTGGCTGCACGTGCCATTCAATCCATCAAACGTTCATAACCTACTACACGTCCAGTTGCATTATTTTTTTTTTAAGAGCGACATTGATTAATTCGCTGTAGGATGAATCTGTTTAGTTACAGAAGAAAAAAAAACGGCGATTTCTTAATGACTAAAGATATACAATATTATGATTGTTGTGATCTCATTTAGTAACGTAAAATTGAACTCACATTAGGTATATCCAATTATTATTATTCCAAATTATTAAGAAATTCTAAAAGTGCGTAAAATTATTTATTTGAAACGTTTAGAGAACGAACCGGAATGTCAGAGATTATTCAAGATTGATCTTGACTTTTCCAGGTTTTTCAAAAATTATTTGAATTATTCGAGAATGATCTCAAGTCCTTATTTTTTTATGTAATTAATACCTTAACGTTTACCATCTCTAGATGAATGGCGTTCCTACACTATAGTTTTTTTTTTTTTTTTCAGGAGTTCGGATTCAATCGAAGGTATTTCTTTTTTAGATCAGCTTTTGTTTTTTTTTTTTTTTCATTTTTTGTAAAATTATCCACTTATGTATACGAGTATAAACCCGTTACCGAGTTGGTTTGAATCTTTTCGTTTATTGTATTACCACGAATAAAAGTCGGTGGATCGAGAGGCAACTAACAATTTCACACAATTTAAAGTGTTATTCTCGTTGTCTGACAAAAAACCAATCAATCGAATGGTAGGTACCTAAGCCATGAGCTACCGGTGAGAAACACTTTCCGATCGAGTCTCGGCCTTTTGTTGTGCGTCCGATCCGGAGATGGCAATGGATTGATTCCACATCTACCCCGAACTCTCGTCAGGCATAATAATATCGACCGGATGTGGAATCAGGTAGCCGCGTAGACAGACCACTTTGCTACGTGACCGGCTCACTCGGACGTCGCGTCGGTCTGTCTAACAACTTTAGACCTCTGATCGTCGATTGTTATTATCCTCATGATGATGATGATGATCGGCAAAAGAACGAAGTTTGCGGTGCTTTACCAAACCGCTTCGCGACCTCGACCGTTTATTCTAATTGGCGTTTTCGATGCATTCACAACAATCTCAATTCAGCATTCAAATGTTTGCAGCTTCCTTTACGGCTTTACGTCTCCAATCAGTTTTATTGAATAATAAAAAAAATTATTAATAAATCTTTGGAAAGTACCTATATGCATGATGTAGTCACACTGTATTGTTCTTACAAAAAAAAAAATAATAATAAATAACAACCACTGTTTTTTGCTTTTGTTAGAAAGTTGCAATTGCCAAATATTTACGATTAAAATCCTCAAAAGCTACGACACATGACGGTCACAATAGAATGTTGTCTTGTCTCATTCAAATTGACAGAGCAACAACAACAGAGCAAAAGCTACTTTCGTTGGCAACAAGGTGTGAAGTGTGCCGTTACTATTTTCATTATTATCATTATTGCAATGAAAAAGTGGAGTAATTTTTTAAGAAACAAAACAACATTTAATGTTGTACCTACCTACCTACCTACCAATAGAGTACATAGAAACAAACATACGAATAACGCAAAGTGCATAACTGTAAACAACAAGAAACGTACACACGTCCACGTCAAAATACGAGAGACAGGACAGGAACAAACGGAAAGCGTTCGTAATTATTTTAATAGTAGTTGGTAAGACTCGGCATTATCCTCGCTCTGCCAGTCATTTGTTTCCATGCATGACGCCACGAGCCAGAGCCTAGTCGAATAGTTCACCTGCTATCTCGGAATGTCCATCTCAGATGATCCACTTCCCCGTCCCGTCCGTCGTACGTATTTGCATCCGCCTCCGATAACGAAAAGACACGAAAAAAAAAACATTTACACTATAGTTTTTCACGTACCGCAACCTCCTCAAAATAAAATAAAAAGACCTAGGTATAACATGCAAAAATGATATGGAATGCTCAAGATAATTCGGTTATGATCAGGAATGTTCCAGATTTTTCGAGACTAATTTACTTATAGGTACCGAGAAATATTCAAAATATTTTATAGTCTCTAAATGAGCACGACACCTTGAGTATTGTTAAGTTATTTGGTTTTGATTTTTTGTTCTAAGCAGGTGGTGGATTAGTTTTTCCTCTGATCAAGCATGCGGCAAAACGTGGGGCAGATGTTTGTTTGAACATTCTTTTTTTTTTTTTCGATTAGTTTTCTTTACCACAAATAATTTTTTGTACTGCAGAGTTGGGTAGATTTCTACCAAAGTAAAATAAATTTGTGCGTTCAGTGAACTATGGAACAATCACGTTCTGGTACAGGTGCCGAGATGCAGGGCAATTTAGCTGCAGCTTTTCTCTTTTGATGTTCCATATAATTAGTATAGTACAACCCTCAAATTTTGGGGCACGCTTCAGTGGAAAAGCAGTAAAACAATTATTGCAGTAAAACAATTATTGTATCTATCTATTTTTTAAATAAACCATCTCATTTAGTTTTTATTAATATAGGAAATGTAACTACAATGAGAGAGAGTCAGAGAGTGATGGTAAAGTAACATATTCATTATGTAATTGTTTGTTTTTGATTGCATATGTAACAACGTAAACATTTCGTGTTGCAAAAAGGATTTTCTAATTTTATAAGTAACGGAAAAAGGCAGTGCATGAAATTTTTGTTTGTGAAACACAGTCACGAAGACTACATATTATTATCTAGCTGTGTTTCGATTTTTAATTCAGCAGAGACATTGTTTATATCGCCATTGTTTGAGCTCTTTTTATTCGATTTGTGTGGTACCTTACTTTTACATTATTCCTTGCAGTAGGTAGGATATTGCTACCATCCAGTTTCTCAAACCTATCGTTTTATATCTAAACTATGCACATACATAAATATACTTACATACGTACTTATAAATCTAACAATAAGAAATTATTTTATTAAAAGCAGAATGTTTACAAAATCAGTTTGAGTTAAAAAAAAAAAAGGGGAAACTCCATTATAATTATTATCTAAAATGAAGAAGTTTTTAGCCCAGGAACACGAAAAACTAATACCTACTTCGGTTACGCTCGCTTATTGCAGAGCGATTTTTTTCCGATCTCTTCGCGATCGATGTTCATGTGCAGAGGAATAATGGTAACACCTCCTTTCCGATGACTCTTTTTATTTTTACACGCGAACTGAACCCACGCATTCATGATGGAAGACATGCCGTTGTTGCCAAATCAATCATTAAATTATTTAAGAATACAATTTATTCAAACTGTAATCGGAAGGACTATTTGCCACTGCTTTACAACTTATTTAATAATCTTATTTTCTCCTCGACTACTCTCATACTCGCATATTTCTTCTCCGCACAAATCACGTATCTAAACTTCTTTAAAGAGTTTAGCTCCAACCGGGGTTTGAACTCGCAACCTAGTGGTCGCCAATCTGTAGCGCTAACCCTGCAGCCACGGTGCCTCCCGGTAATCGGAAGGACTATTAGATGGGTATAATAACTATTTAAGAAATGGAAACTAATCTAACCATAACGGTCATTTTTATTTGGTTCAATAGACGTTGACAAAAGCAGTCATAAAACGACTATAAAATATATTATTACACGATTCACAAATCAATAAGGAAATCCTTCAAACACCGAAGGCAAAGTACCTACCTACTATTTTTGAAAAAAGTTTAAAGGAGATCAATAGTATTCCCCAGTATATCTTTTTTTAGCTAGCAGTAGGTACGATAATTTCGTTCGTTTATATAAATAATTCAAAAGTATTTTCTCACCAATTGGCAACACTGAAAGAATCATCGGCCGATTGTCGAAGAGGCATGACGCAAAAATATTACGTGCCTTGTTGGAGCTATTGCTTACTGCTTGACTGACATCCAATGAAGTGTTAGATGACAAATTGCGGCAGCCATTTTGATCAAAGCAAAAAACGATCGAATGCTGTAGGTGTACACAGAAGATAGAAGCAATTGTAATTATAGTGGTGAACTGTAGTAGTAGTAGTAGTAGTAGTAGGTAAGAACAAATTAACCGCGTCCACAACCGAACATTTCGCCTTTACTCCACGAGAAAAAATCGAAACTCATATACCGATCATAAAATGTAAAGTAGGTAGCTACGTAAGTATAAGCATCGATCGACGTAATCGATCCGCGACGAAAAACGAAGTTGTGTTTAAACAACAAATAACGGTAATGACGTAGAACTAATTTAATGACACCTATGCCGGCAACTTGCAAGAAACGATTCATGAAGATGAGTTACAAAAAAGACAATCAGTTTTTAGTAAATTTATCTACAGAATCAGAAATCTTAATTGACAATTAGACGGTGCCTGAAGTACTTTGACTTATTCTGAATGAAATTCCAATGGTTCGACTTTATTTATTTATTTATGAACAAGGTAGTTAAATTTATATTCTCGTGCTAAGGAAGAACAAGAACACCTGTGCACTAGAAAATCGTGACTTCGGACTTACTTGTTGTTAAATTTATTGAAAATTATTGGTAAAATCGAACCGCACATTGCTTTTTAGCAATAAAACGTTGGAAATTTATAATCACACTTTATGTATGGCTTTTACGTTCTCCGTAATTGCTTAATTTCCAAAAAAGGAGGGCCCGTGAAGAAAATAGAAACGTTTAAAAGGAGTGTTAACAAAATCTTACCGTACTTACTGTAGCGAACACGAGTAGACTTGTGTTATATCAGGTACACTTGTACGTGTTACGCATCAACTCAACTAGCCGCGACCGGTTTCGGCAGTGTGTGCGTCGTATTTGTAAACATGCGTCTCGTACCTGCTTTCTAAGAAAACAATTAAGCGGTTCGCCGAAATGTAAACAACTTTCGACGTTTCGAAAGAAAATTCTGGATTTTTTGAGTGTTTAACGACATAGAACTATAAATTAAATAGACGATGGCCGAAGAGTTAGTAATAAATTGACAGTGGCAGGAGTGACATAAGAAATAAATAGACAGTGATAGCAGTGACAAGCCAAATAAATAGAGACGCGCATATAAGAGAATGAATTGTAAATAAATAGTAGTCTAAGTTAGTAATAATTAAATTAGTGTATCTATATAAATTGTTAATCCTGTACTTTTTTTCTTGTAAATAAATTTAATAAACCCACGATCATTACAGTATGTTTTAATCAATCACCCTGCACTTATAATACCTGTACGAGTTTCATCAAATGGGCGCTAAACTTAACGAAACAAATTTTTTGTAACAATTGAAAAAAAGAGTCGAAAAAAATCGGTTACGGTTTTTAAAGGAAACGAAACGTATTTGGAGTAAATTTATCGGTCAGTGAAACACGAAGGGGCAAACGCATTGGCAACAGGTAGATATAACGCCCGCCAGTTGATTAACCATGCACCTGTGGCAATTTAAATTGAACGGTTTTTTCTCACCGTACCGTACACGACAAAACCTGTACCGTAACCTGTGGCAATAGCTAAACGGCGTAAACGGGCGTAATGATATGCATCACTACCCTTTCTACCCTTCTCTTATCCGATGCATTATTCCCGCTAAATTAACGTTACGATCGAGAAGGGTGGAATTAAAGCAAATAATGAAATGCTACCCAACCTACGAATCCCCTCTGCTGTACGTACCTACTCTGCTCTGCTCACAATTAAACCTGAATCGTAACTAACTCCCATCAGACTTAAATATTTTATCTTAAATATCCACTATCAAGGACTGTTTAACTTTCCAACTTACACAAAACTACAAAATACGTTAATTTTAACCGGTTAAATAATAAAAGCAAATCTACTGTAAAACAAAGCCATTCTGAGAACAAAAGTTTTACGTAAATTGAACTTACAAAATAAAAATGAGGTGGCAACATCCATAGGTAATAAATTACAAAGTTAAGGGCGTGTAAAACGTGTCTAATGTACCAATGATCCAAATACCATAAACAGAAAAGGAAATTAGGAGATTTTAGAAAAAGCAGACAAACTTAGGGTTCCGTGGAAGTCAACAAGAAATAGGGTGGTAGGACTGCTTTTAAAAGGCATGAACATATCAGAAACAGAAATAAAATAAGACTGATGGAAACCTAAAACAGTTAAGGATGGTTAAAAGATGTTGAAGCATTTGACGAATCTGAAGATCAACTGCGTGCCCAATCGATCTTTGAACTGATGATGACGAGGAGGTGGTAGAAAAAGTTGCGAAGTGATACAATAAGCAAAAAAAAAGGAAGAATAACGCGAACCTCAATTTAAAACAAAAACTATTCGTACCTATACGAACAACAGCATGTTCTCTGGTCATCTAACGTCATATGTACGTACGTATATGTTGTTGTGAACGTCAGCTCGTGATTTCATCGTCCGCAGTTTATTTTTATTCAATGAAATAATCCCCGGACGGAAGTCGGGAAGGAAGTGTAGCAATTTCGTCATTAGCGGTGCAATGAAGGTGGAGCCGCCGTTTCATTCAAACAACAAACAGAAACCACGTCAATCAAGGCGGACTTTAATTAAGCATTGTTCTAAATTGGACGTTTCTTTAGAACACACCAAAGCAGAGCAGCACCCATTTATGAATCGAAATTATTAACAAAAATGGCCCTCCGACAGGACAATAGACTGTATTATTATAATGTCGTTGGGATATTGAACAAGAAAATGACTAACGAAAAATACGTTTCTCTTTCTTATCACCGACTTACTACAGCTAACGACGATTCCCTTAAGTATAACAATTTTATACCACTGACATCGCACTGATCCACATCATCTACTTGTCATGACCGACACGATGCTAGGTACGTCTATCTTTCTTTTAGTTCACAAAACTGGTAGGTACGTGTGTATGTCATCTTGTATCTCGGTATCTGGCTCCTAAACACCGGCATTGCGTGTGAATCAGATACCTACGTGGAGTGTGGAGTCTAAGGCGCGATAGATCTGTTTTAACGGAAAATATGACGATCTACCGTTTGTGATACTGCACCGCAAAACACCATTCGCCATTTTAAACGATATCACATCGTTATCTTTGATTAGATATTCTGTACATATCTACTGGAATGAAAGCAGAAACGTGCTTCAAAGGCCTCAACCACAACCGGTTCAATATTTTTATCATAGTAGATACATATTATTATTAACATTAAATTTTAAACCACAAATAGTCGAAACCTCACATAAGTAGGTACATATCAAAAATCTTCAAAAAACTAAAAGTTGATAAAAAAATACTATGGTGTCTTAACCTCGTATATTCTAGGTTATCAAGAATCTCAAAAAAAAAAAAATCAAAAATCTTCGAAAACAGGATGATTATAAAGAAAAAAGATGGTTTCCTATATTCAGACCATTTTCTGTCAAGAATCTCCGAATCCTCTTGTAAATAATTTTCAAAATTGTCACAATGTGAAACAACTTAAATACTACGATTTGAAATACTTGATTTTGAGAAAAATTTGGGTCACCCGGTAGATGTTAGCTCGTGCTACGTGTATTCTAAAGAACAGTTTGTAATAATGCTTTCCCATATAATACGTCAATCCAAATCCACGAGCCGTGAACTCAAGTAATAATGTTGATTTCTCCTCTAATTAGCGACATGAGTGGCAGCGTGGCATGCGCCAGCGATTGTTGTTAGATACTTACCGAAGGTAAGGAGAGAAAGAGGAAGAAGAAGAAGAAGAAGAAGAAGACGAAGAAGCCGCTGTCGACAGCATCAGAGAATAAGAAAACGAAGAAACAAGAAAATGAGGAGAAGAACCAACGACGAGAATATTAAGAAGTATAAGAAGAAGTACAAGTGGGAATAATTAGACACGAGCCAATAATTACAAGATCGAGTTAGAAGATAATGGCGGGAAGTGAGCGCTTCTACTGGTTATTATCATAAAACAGGCCGTTTTAATGTACAATTATCAAAGAGGAAGCACTTTTAGATCGGTAATGTTCAACGGGTAACGCGAACTAATTAATATTATTTATTGCGAAAGGAGAATGCCAACACCTACGCCACTCATTAAACAAATATATTTGAAAAAAGTTAAATGATAAAAATCGTCTTTCTTAAACTAAATTATACATAAATACGTGTAAGTACTCATATGTTAAACAAACAGATAAAGCTATTAATAAAGAAATTAACGCACATATCAAGAATTATCTGAGTAACTCAGAGTAGGTATATAAAAAATAACGGTTTAACAATAGACAAGAATGAAGTTAACGTAAATAAAAAATACTCCGAAAAACATAAAAACATTTAGAATAATACGCAAAATATAACAAATTTAGATTCTGAAGAACCGAAAATTTTGTCTCAAGACATTGTCCTATCTTGAGCTCCACATTTCTCAAAATAATCTTAACTATCCAATTTAAGTCTCTACCTATCTTTATTTAGTCCTGTTTCTATCTCTAATATATTTCTAACTTAAGCTTCTATCTTAAAACATTAGCCAAACAATTTTTTTTTTGTTTGATCTATTTCCAATGACAATACCTGAGAAAAAGAAAAGAAATTATTGTGGCGGAAGGCAACCTCCTTTTATTTAACCATCTTCCCAACAATGTTTAGCTCTTTATCTTCCACAAAATAATATACTGTAGCGAACACGAGTGTACTTGTGTGAGATCAGGTACACTTGTACGTGTTACGGACCAACTCAACTAGCCGCGACCGGTTTCGGCAGAGTGTGCGTCGTATTTGTAAACATGCGTCTCGTACCTGCTTGCTAAGAAAACAATTAAGCGGTTCGCAGAATAGTAAACAACTTTCGACGTTTCGAATATTCTGGATTTTTCGAGAGTTTAAAGACATAGAACTATAAATTGAAGAGACGATGGCCGAAGAGTTAGTAATAAATCGACAGTGATAATAGTGAGAATACAAATTAATTGAGAAGTGAATAAAAGTGTAAATAAATAGTAATCTAAGTTTAATAGTGTTTAAGTTTAATATTTAAATTAGTGTATGTAAATTGTAATTCCTGCACATTTAATCTTGTAAATAAATTTAATAAACCCACGAATAGTACAATACAAACAGCATAACGAGCGTTTTTTATGCGAGGCATTTATGTTTAATAAAGAAAAATAACCCGCGCTTCACGGAAACAATAAAAATTACCTACGAGAGTCCTATTGTTGTTAGATGGCATTTTACACTCTACACGTTGTCGTCATCGCCACGTGTTGTAGCAGCTCGTGCCGCTGGTACCGTCGCAATTAAAACTCGATTTATCTAGAGAATCATAGTGTCAGAGGCTGATTAAAAACAATTGCTACTTCCTTTGCAAAACAATGGACGCGGAATAAAAAAACGGTAATCGCAACGCACCGACCCCTCGGAATACTTTAACAAACAACATAATCTCTATCCGACTATTTTCATTCATTTGCTCTACAAACAAAAGCGCTGTTTCTATACGACTACCTATAATGATCTTCAAGCTTATTGTCCCATACAGAGTTAACGTGTGCAACATTTTAAAAATGGAGCAATTAAAATATTATCAATTAAGAGAAAGTCGAAAAAAGACTTTTGAGCAAAATTTTATGTCAAAAAAACTAGAAAAATAGAAAAATCGAATTGGGTAAAATGTAATAGTATTCGTACACATTAGGTTAGAAAAAAATATATGTAATATTAAACTATGTACTTATTTCGTTTAAAAAAAATCTAATGAATAGCTCCAGATTAGAGCACGTTATTGATGACAAAAAATTTTGGTAATGAGAGCAGGTTACATAAAGTTTTACCTTGAGGTTTTATTAAAAAATTATTTTGTCATAAACAAAGAGGTGTAATTTTAAATTTAAAATTATTTTTTTTAAATAAAATAAATACTTGTCAATTTTTTAATTTCCTCTTACAATCCCTAACTGTATATATTGAACTATTGAATGAAGCAATTTATGGTAAAACAAGTGTAAAAAAAATCTCTAACCGATGATGACACTTTAAGTGCCGAAACGCATTCTTCTGTAGAATTTTGGGTTCTAGTCTAGTGTTTAACGTAATAAGGACGAACGTTTAGAATCGCCGTACCATCGCGTGGTTGATGTTATTATAGGATAGGTGCCTACTAGATACAGTTTGTACAAGGATATGGAAGTCATCGGCCGGGATGGTATAACGGGTGCCGTGGAGCGCGCCGAATATCGCACGGGTGGCTGCACCTCAACTTATTCAGCACAAGATTTACCATCGCATCGGCACGAGCCAACTTTAACTCTCGTCTCTCTACTAACATGCACCTACCTACATATTTGCGTACATTATGTACCAATTTACATAAGTAGCCACCTACCACACAGCACACAGCCTTTCTATAACACTACCTATGAAGTTAATTTTTTTACATATATTTATCATTCTACAACATTGCATATTGTCCTCGAACAATGTGGAGCATTTAAGAACATTCTCGATAATGCATGCAAATTCTAAAACTTTTGTGAAAAGTTCTAATGTATCGCTCTCACTTTAAGTGGTCATGAAGAAAAGTGAAGACCCACAAAGAGATCCCGTCTTTGATTGCATGAAATTTTCTTAGTTACCCTTACGGATCGCAATGGGCTTTCGATAGATGAAGCCGATGCAAGTTTAGCGCGCACTCCGTTGCAACTCGCACGAGATATAAGTTATCCTCCCATCGAACGTTAACATTCTATCGATGGAAATAGCTCGTCTTCTTCTTCTTCATCATCATATTCTGCTGCCTATATAATCTTATAATTCATCTCGTTGATCAGAAATAAAATATCTTCTACCGGAGAGGAAAAGAAAGAAGAATGAAAAGATAGATGGTACTATCGCTGGATTGTTAGTTAGATTGCTAATTAACTAGACATAGAATAAATTGGTATTGCTCACAATCGACCACGTTTGAATTATGTACAAGAATAATCACAACCAAATAGACTTCAAATAATTAAATAGATAATTTAACACCTACCGTTGCTAAAAATTAGTTTTTAGTTTTTTAGTTTTAGTAGCTAAGTACCTATTTTCTATTTTGTTTTATTTTAAAGTTAATTTTATTTGAAGGTTTAAATCCTAAAAATGCTTCTTTCGTCCAGTTTTATTACTAATTCCTAGATGGCAATATTGGAGACGATGAAAACGGACACCCTGTAGATATATCAAAGTGCATAATTTGTTGGTATATGCAAATGAATGGTAAAATTGAACGATTTTTCTTCTGACATGTGTGGAAGCACGCGGATGATTCTGGCGTTAAGTTCACGGTCGAGGGTAGTTCGGATCACCGACCATCCGCAGCAAACAAAAACAACAGTAGCAACAACAATATCTACTCGCGAAAACATAACTGTTTTTGTTGTAACCGCTGAAGGGCACCCGAGGGTGGTCAACTTTGTAACTAAGTGTAAAAGCGTTAAAAATGAATGATATGTATCAGATTTTACACTCAGCAGTAAAGGAATTGACGTGGACGTAAATACCAACGAGATTGATATATCAATGAATAAAATTTTTTGCTAAGACCAAATACTTTTCAAATCATATGAAATCAAATACCTCATCTTAAAAGGAATTGTACATGTAGGCAGTTTTGCTGCGTATCAGAGAGACAGCGCACAAAATCTTTTTCTATCAACTTCTTCTTCCATCTTACAATTTATTGATAGCACAGTTGGTCTGTTGTTAAAATTAGTACAAAGTGCACCTTTTTTTTTTTTTGGTATATTACCCAAACTAATACATAGGTACATTAAACAATCATTTATAGTAAACTGAAGTACCAACGTAAGAATGTGAATATGCATTCTAAATTCCAGGAATATTCAGCCTTAAATAATTGCAAAGGACATTTACGGGCGGGCATAACATAAAACGTTCTTTCTCGCAGAGACACTAGTAGGTCATGCTTTCAACAGACACACACACCCGCTTGTCCGCTTGTCCTAAACTAGAGAATAATACCAAGTTTTATTGTCCACGATCTCGCGATATATGCTAATTAAATTATTTCTACATAAACGAAAATCAACAAAAGATAATGTCCAACTACAATCTACATTACTGTCAATAATTACATGTAAACGATTATTGACTTGTACGACGGGTTCGGTACCTACTTGTTCGAAATCTAGAACGCGAATAATTCACGCTCGTTACGATTAAGTTATTTTTCATGACGTGAAAAAGATTATCTTACCACACAAATACAGTTACCTAATATACATATAAGGTATACTCCGTTTATTTTCTGTAGAGATATGTCCCCTCCAACGTACCAGATGCGCAATGACAAAAGTCTAGGAAGGGATACGGAGCTCATTATTTATTCCGCTCTTGTCTTGTCTGTTTAACACAGTTGTCGATACAGTACCTGCCAAAAGTTTAGTTTCACCATGAATAATACAGAGAGTCGAAAACAAACGTTAAATATCCAGTGCAAAGGCACAAAGAAGTCATTATATTACTGTAACAATTATAAATAAATTTATTTCCCATTAAAACCCAATAAATCCAAATAATAAATGCACGTGTGAGGTTCTGGCGATGCAGATATGCAACATTCCGTAATTTTTTGCACAATACCGATGGTAGTACTAATACATTCATGCAATGCAATGTTAGCAAATAGTGGTCAAAACTTCCGGATAGTACTGTACAAATTATACGCTTGTTGCCGATAGCGACTGTCGCTCCAAGTTGTCTCCTTCCTTTTCTGGCCTAGTGCCGTTCTTTTTTACTTTGCGCCGGTCATACTAAAGGTCACATATCTAGAGGAAGTAAATGAAGTGTACCTAGTCATATACTAGCTCACACTGTTACCAACAATTACAAATTGATGAACTACTACAGCCAGCAACTTAGCACCATCGGATGGCAACCACTTAGCGTACATTCTATTTTGAAGTATCTAAGCATCGTAATTTCACAAAAAAGGTACGGTATCTATTTTGAAACGTCTGGTTGTATATAGTCTATCGCCGGTGCAATGAATGATCGGTGCGTTTGTCGGTGGTGTTTCGCAGTTTTTCATTGTGTCTGTTGAGGACAACAATGCGATTCGAATTGTGCAACATTCGACAAGAGGGTCGAGGGTCACTCGGAGATGTCACGCTCATCACGCGCATCATATTAGCCAAGGCATGCCCGCAGTTCTTTATAACATCAATAGAAAACATTGGAAGCACGGGCATTGGACAATAGCAGAATCAAACCAGTCAATCTCTTTATATATTTTCTTTAAAAACAAACTGCGCCAGTAATGTATCAAAATGACAAAAATCTAGGTGGAAATGAATTTCGTTTAAGCTTTACATTGGTGCAATTAGTTTTCTGACCCTTTTGAATTAAGGCTACCTGTCCACTTCTTTCGGAGACATGTTAAAAAAAACATCTTCAAGAGATTTTCTTCGTTAATATCTAGGATACTCATTCCATTGAGAAGAAATGTTTCGTCCTTTTATTTAGTGTGGTAGTTATTAAACGACGATAAGGTTTGCCATATAAGCTTGCAACTTCTGCATATTATATACAGATATAACTATTAGATATAAATGTAGGCATTGCCTTGTCGGCATCACAAAGATGTACACACGACAGGTTTGTCATTCAGATCAGAAAGTACCTTCGTTTCGAGATCCTTATCCTGAAGTCTTCTCAGTACAAGACTACATTCTTTGCAACAATTTCCAGAGAATGGTACACCATGATCTGTACCAGTAATTTCGTATACTGAGCACTAGAAATACTATATAACGAGGGCGCACCACAAATTTGTTGTTAGGAGCAACTCTTCAACATTAAAAAGTAGAAAAAAAGTAGTCGAAAAATATAAAATAAATAAATTTTGATTTTTCGAGAATGATTTAAATGCTACAGAATAATCCAGTTTCTTTAAAAATTATTTCAAATGTTCGAGAATGATCCACAATGCGAATGATTTGTGGCCTTTGCCGATAATCTTGAATTCTCTAGATTCCTTCTGAGAATGATTTGAAATATAACATAATGTTCCAGATTTTTCCAAAATGACATAATACGTATTCCAGAATAGTCTTATTTTAGTAACGATAAGTTTGTTGCAATGCAATGGTGAAAAAACTGACGAAGCATCACATTCGTGCAGGTTCGTATGCGTGCTTTAAATTATCCATGATTTCCGTGCAGACAAGTAATGTCCCTATTTACCATAAAGAAAAACGGCCCTTTCTGAAGTAACGCGAGGCGAGACGAGGACAGAACAGAACAGAACAGAACATCGGAGGACAGTACAGTACATGAAGCAGGGCCGGACAGCAGCGCCAGCCATCAGTTCCTGTGAGATGGAGACCGTGGCCATTGAGAGGAATCGCGCAGTGTGAAGCCGTTTCCGGTACTGGACAGGTGAACTTCCTCCCCCGTTACTAATCTCCACTCCCGCCGTTCGTTGCCTGCTTATTTTGATGTCACTTACAAAAGGCACACCATTATACTTTCAAAAAAAAATCACTTCATAACATATTATACGTTCATATAACATCGCATACCTATATACATTCACAATTAACTACACCAGAGAACAATGGGGTGCGTTATGACGTTATGACCATAGGACAGCGCTGTTTGGTCTTCTTTTTACTATGAATTGTTGCACTACTGCACTGTTCACTGTATATATTGTATACGAGGAAATTAAAACAACCGTCACAGTCGAAATTAAAATTAGATAAACTACAGTTGAAACGAGCCTTATTCATAATTCCTATACTTTTTGTAAACACTTTGTACATCAACTGTTCAGTAACTCAGAACCAAAGCAAAATAGTATTTTTAGTATTGTATAGTTGCAATGGTTTTTCTGTATGAACACTTTACATGTAAATAAACAATTAATTTTCTGTTAGGTCAGATTCCTGCGACACTCCGTATTCAAAAACGGAAATGGTTGTTCCATAAAAAGATATGAAAGGAAAATTAAAATAATGGACAATTTTTTAATCGTATTCGGGTTGGTCAGCGAGCGTAACGTCGTCCTGTGGTCGAAACAAACGACCCAACTTATGCATTATGTATCATTTGCATGAATGTTCGTATGGCTCGACACTGTTTCCATTTTTTTTTTTTTTGTTTTTAATTTCTCATCGCGGACAAATTTAAAATTTGTCTGGTTCAGTTTACACAACCGGGATACTGAATGTTTCCCTGTTGCATTATGCAACAGGCTGGAAGTAGAGCTTTCCCATGACAAATTATTACTGCCGGTTAATTACTTTTGTGACTCATTTTTTCCTTATGAAACAATTACCTTATTATGAGAGTAGTAAATACCGAAAATAACTGCTATTAATACTAATACTAATATACGCCCTATGCGAACATTTAGGTACACATCTGAATTATTATCATCACTGAAATCGAGTTAAACAAGTACGATTTAAGAAACATCTTTACTCGAACAAATACAGGACAAAAATCACGCAAATAGCGGGAGTGTCTACGCAATGCAAAATCCCTTCACGCACGCACACTGCGCCTTCCCGCACAAATAGCCATTCGACTAATTTATTTATTAGAAGCGTAAAGAGCATTTTTTTTGCGAATAAAGGACGTGTATCGCGAAGGTAGTCCGAACACGCTCTCTAGATCGTACATAAATAACAGATCCGTGATATGAATTACGAAGACTCTATCAAGATACAAACGGTGTTCAATTAGTTCTCAAGTTCCCAACATCGACAAAATAATGAATAGGATATTGTATCTACAAACATAAATATCTCTGTGTATTGCGTAAGCAAGTTTAGGTACACAATTCATTATTACATACATATTATTGTACGTATAAATAAATTATTATTAAATAGCATTAAAAAGCAAAGAGAATTTCTAAAAAATTATAACATTGTGTTCCGCCTTCTAATAAAAGTACACTCCATTTACTTTCTGTAGAGATATGCCCCCAGCAACGTACTAGATGCGCAACGACAAAAGTCTAGGAAGGGATACGGAGCTTATTATTCATTCCGCTCTTGTCTTGTCTGTGTAACACAGTTGTCGATACAGTACCTGCCAAAAGTTTAGTTTCGCCATGAATAATACAGAGAGTCGAAAACAAACGTTTAAAATCCAGTGCAAAGATTCAAAGTGATTATATTACTGTAACAATTATAAATAAATTTATTTCCCATTAAAGCCCAATAAATACAAATAATGAATGCACTTGTGAGGTTCTGGTGATGCAGATATGCAACATTCCTTAATTTTTTGTACAATACCGATGGTAAAAGTAATACATTAATGAAATGCAACGTAAGCAAGTAAAGTAGTCAAAACTTCCGCACGGTACTGTACAAATTATACGCTCGTTGCCGATAGCGACTGTCGCTCCAAGTTGTCTCCTTCCTTTTCTGGCCTAGTGCCGTTCTTTTTTACTTTGCGCCGGTCATACTAAAGGTCACATCTCGAGAGGAAGTAAATGAAGTGTATCTATTTTATGGGTTTATTAAAATACTTAAATTGACTCACCGTTTGCCCGTGGACTTATTTGCTTCACGAGGCGCTAGACTGACTCTCTCATCTGAAATTAAAATAAGAATTAGAATAAATTTTTCGAATATTAGTAGGTATCTATAATAAGGACATCAACTTAAATTGCAACTTAGCACCGCAGACAGCGTTCCTTGTCCATCTGAGGTAGTATATTGATCCTTTGATATTAATTATAACTCTGTGGTTATCTGACATAAACCTAAAGACGGTCTTTTATATCGTGTCTCAAGCGCTACTCAGCAGTTCCGAACAGTCAATTTTCATCTCGTCTTAATTAGATTATAACTATTTATTTTAAAATAAAGAATATTCAGAATTCTTTATTTATGATACACGTTATCGTATAGGTCACAAAACTTGAAATTTTAGCTTCATAGGCCTAATAATAGATTCGGAGCAGAATAGCTGTGACAGACGTACGTAAATTACAAATGTAGTTTCGTTCTTAAAAGTTTTATGTGATCCGCAGCTTTTGTAAAAATCAAAAACTTATTAAATGATTGCAATTTCGTTATGGAAAGAGGTTTTGCATCAGATTAATCCTTTATTGTACCACCTACGGTATGCCGATTTTTACGTTGACGCACTTTAGCTTTACAAATGAGCTTTGTGTTTAGAAGAATTTGCGCGGCTGAGATTGAGTCACCGATTGGACATCTCCATATGACAGGAGTATCTGTCCCTGTCCTATCGCCATTATAAATACCAACCATTCATAGCTGCATTGTATCTATTTGTCACTTGCGAACGTGATCTAGATCTTCTTCTATGATAACAACCTCCAAGCACTTTCGGACCTGATGCCTAGATAAATGGCTAAGTATAATCAAAGGACCCAATAAAAACAGTATGACCGATATTTTTTTCTATAGAGCCTTCAGGGGATACAATAAGCCTAATAATGGAGATTTTTGTGCTAATTATCTAAGCGAAAATCAAAGTTTACGACATATACATGATAAGTACTTCATATTGCGTACCATAATATATTTTAAAACAAAAATTTTAGTTTAATCAACATAATATATGTATATTCTTTATACCTTTAGTACGAAGTTCATAAAGTAATTCTAAACCCTTGAAAAAAAATTTTTTTTTTTGTTTGTTTGGTTTTTTATTTCAATGAAGAAAAAATCTCTATCACCTCCAGTTACCGGCCTTTCAACGCCTCCGTTCGTATCTTGCCTACAGTACGTATGTTCACGCATTGCGTTTTCCTTTAATACTAGAGTAATGAATCATAGATACGTACCTACATTTCTTTATACATGTACGCCTGTATAAGAACCTATGCAATTTAAGCTGAAATGGTGAAAGGCTAATTATTCGAAAAGCATTTGATAACATCTCTTTCTTGTCGAGCACAAAAAAAAATTGAAAATACAATAAATCTATAGTAAAAGGAGAGGATTGCAGAAATGCATAATCGTATCTAAGAGATCGCCGGTTCATTTAATAAAAAAACTGGATGCATTCAAAGGAAATACGTTTTATATCTTGCTAACGATTTGTTCCTACAATTCTCAAAATGATTTTGGAATCTGTAAGATTGAGTCTACCTACAACTTTGTTAGAATATAATGTGCCAAAGTTTGATTTTATAAACTCTACTTCAGCTTCGGGGGGTTATCCCTTTCGTGAAGACCTTTAAGAACATTTTTTGCCTAGATAAAAATGCACACTAAACACACAGAAACAAGATGTGAATTTCTATAAAAGCAGCAACATTTCCTTATTTATAACGGAAATCCAATGAACTCAATATTCCGTGACAGAAAGCATCAAAGTATGAGGGTTCTACCACTTCGCTACCTGATCGTTAGCAACCAACTAACTCACGTCATCTATAGTAGATACAACAAAATAATATGGAAGAACAAGTAAACGTTACCAGCAATTACCATCTTTTTCTTTTCGCACCTCCCACAGCCACTCCATACCATAGGTATCTCGGCACCCACTGAACAAGTGAGTATTATATACATGATTGCCGTTTATCACAACCTCACCGGCTTCAACCGAAGATGAACATTTAAGACTTAACTGCATAACTGTTGCTGCTTCGGAATACTAATCAAAATAGTTAACGTCAACTGAACTCAATAACAACTAACACTACATAACGTATGTAACAAAAATCTAACGGTAGAACTGTAGGTAAATTAGAAAAAGTAAAAAGTAAAAGACGACTAAAGTGAACAAAGGTACACTTCATTTACTTTCTCTAGAGATGTGACCTTTAGTATGACCGGCACAAAGTAAAAAAGAACGGCACTAGGCCAGAAAAGGAGGGAGACAACTTGGAGCGACAGTCGCTATCGGCAACGAGCGTATAATTTGTACAGTAGTGTGCGGAAGTTTTGACTACTTTACTTGCTTACGTTGCATTGCATTAATGTATTACTTTTACCATCGGTATTATGCAAAAAATTAAGGAATGTTGCATATTATTTGGATTTATTGGGTTTTAATGGGAAATAAATTTATTTATAATTGTTACAATAATATAATAACTTTGAATCTTTGTATTGGTAAGAAATCAGCGCAAATCGTTTACATAAAGTGATCCCTGCTCTGTGCAGGTGGTTCTCGAGTTCTATGGACATTAGCTAGTGTTGTTAGTGTGGAATGAACTAGCAAAGATAAAGTGGCGAGGAATGGACCATTAGCGGGCATTAGCATGTAATTCTGCCACGTACCCATCAGATCTGAAGCTACATTCCGTACATATCGAGGTCATCATGTGACCTAACCAAAGCGTCTTGTTGGACGCGATAGAGGCCCAGCCCAACCGACCCTAAACTGTCCATCCGTACATCGTCCACGTCTTTTCCAGCCTCACCATCTGATCTGCATGAAAGTCCAACGTGGGATATGCCACCTTTTTTAACGGACATCACGACACGAACAACAAAACTCGTGCTTGCTATCATTTTTATCAATTCGTTTTCTATGGAGGTACAGTCAAGTAATAAAATAGACTATCATATGTTATTATTATTATTATTGTCGTCGTCATCATATGAAAGCTGAACATGATACGTTGTACCATAATAGCAAAGCCAGATGCTGTTATGTTCAAGTAGAATCATAAAACTAGTTTACGCATGCTCTAGAACTTTATCGCACAACCCATCATATTCAACAGCGCGTTTACAACACCCTGTAGAAATTATCTGTTGTTGTAGTAACGAGTACGTGCTAATGCATGTGCTTTACATCGTTTCTTTATATGAAGGGGAACATACGAAAACCTGTTGATTGTAAGAGGTTCGAATACGAAACTTATTGACAAAGACTTATTGATGTAATCTTGAAAGAATACGACTAATAATGGTATTAAATGGATTAAATTGCTTTAATTCAATGAGAAGAAAAGGCCTCTACACTTTTTAGGGTTCCGTACGTTCTAGCGGAAAAAGAAAACACTTACAGAATCATCCGTGTAAAGAAAATTAACTATAATTTAAAATTAATTATAAATTAATACTGTGTGACGTATCAAATGATTGGGCGAGCTTATTGTGAGTTCGTCAAACAAATACTTTTTTATATCATTTAAAATAAATAGTTTTAAAGTTATTTAAGAAAATATATGTTAATTGACAATTCCCTCGAAACTACTGTGCCTGAAATTAAAAAACAAAAAATGCAAGGACTGGTTCTTTACTTATAGATTATGGAAACCCCTAAAAGAAGACCATGGTCTTAAAATAACATGTTAATAAATGTCTATATATTTAATAAATCACCAAAAAGATTTACATATCTGGGTCAGATTTACAAAATTAAAGAGTGAGATATAATTGTCGAAAAATACATAAACAGTTACGTTATGATTAAAATAATTGCTTCAAACAGCCGCAAACTCCCAACTTTTAGGCAACTAAATTAACTAACATGCATAGGAGCTGTTAGTTGCATATACCTACGCAACTGTCGTCTACTATCGCTAACGAAAACGATGTATTTCCTACTTTTATTTGTATATAGGTATCTTTTTGAATGTGCCCCGTATCCTGGTTACTGTTCATACAACTGCAACGTAATGTTACCAGCCTCCACGTAGGTACCCAGCTAGGACTAGGAATGTCTGTATGTCTGTGTGTATCTATCCAAGTATAATACATATTGTGGAGTAATGGTTATTGCGGACGCGATTAAATCCTGGATTAATATCAGCGATCTAGGCTCGTAAGTTGTGCGTTATATCGCGAAGCAGCACGCCACGCCAAGCCACGCCACGCCATACCGCTCGGCCTGTTCGTCTAACTAATAATTATAAATAAAACTTGTCAGCCAATTTATGCTTATTATAATTTTCCAAACAGGAACACTAACTAATTACAACAGATTCCTTAATCTGGCCTAATCGAAATTTAAGCGGCCTATAACCGTACGGAACGTTTAAGCGATACTTCAAAACTGCTCATCGTTTAGCATGTACATAAAACCGTTTTACGATTATAATATATACATAATATTTTACAATATACGTTATAATTTTTGTTAGGCGCAAACATTGCATCTGACGTATTTTCCTAACCTCACACACCGTCCTAAAAGCGTTGACCTGTCTCTAGTAGGTACTACATGTTAACTTACTTTTTGGACATCAAGTACACTTGATTTACTTTTTCTAGAGATGTGACCTTTAGTATGACCGGCGCAAAGTAAAAAAGAGCGGCACTAGGCCAGAAAAGGAAGGAGACAACTTGGAGCGACAGTCGCCATCGACAACAAGCGTATAATTTGTACAGTACTGTGCGGAAGTTTTGACCACTTTATTTGCCTACATTGCATTGCATTAATGTATTAGTATTACCATCGGTATTGTGCAAAAAATTATGGAATGTTGCATATCTGCATCATCAGAACCTCACACGTGCATTTATCAATTGCATTTATTTGGTTATAATGGGAAATAAATTTATTTATAATTGTTACAGTAATATAATAACTTCTTTGGGTCTTTGCACTGGATTTTTAACGTTTATTTTCGACTCTTTGTATTATTCATGGTGAAACTAAACTTTTGGCAGGTACTGTATCGACAACTATGTTAAACAGACAAGACAAGAGCGGAATGAATAATGAGCTCCGTATCCCTTCCTAAACGTTTGTTATTGCGCATCTAGTACGTTGGAGGGGACATATCTCTACAGAAAGTAAGCGGAGTATATCTTAGGCGCTTAGTTATATTTTATTTAAGTTACATTCCTTAATGCCGTAAATCACAGTGAGACTTAAGACTGTTCCACTGTTGCTGGTAAAAAGCTACTTAACTAATGAAATTACGAAAGAATGTCGTCCAAAGTACATACCTGAAGCTTGTGCTTACGATTATTTATTATATAAACAAGAAGATTCTCACGGTTGTCTCTCAAGGATCGAAAAAGCAGAGTATAGTCAGGTGGATATACACATACCTACATACACTTATGAGTTATCAGAACCGTGGCTACTGGCTAATAATAATCTTGACAACTATTTACACTCGTTTAATTAAATCCAGTACCTGATGTAGCTAATGAGATGGATTCTTCGGCGCGAATATCAATCGGAGACGAACAAAGCACACCTGCAGCGTAAACGTTGCAATTTTTACGAATTCCCAAAATGCCGGTAGTTAATATAGTCCTTAGAAGCAGCTTTTCTTATTAATTTTCTAGTCGTTCGTGCATTCCGGCCGTTTCGCAAACGAGCGATCGCGACCGCGGTATCCCGGCGAGGATCTAGTAGAAAATATTACCTATACGCCTGAGCCTTTCAATATGTCTTGTCCGATACAGTCGGAAATGACTGAGCTCCTTCCACGGTCAAAGGTGATAATCTGCAAATTTGTAGCTGCTTTACGTGAAATTACACGCAACTGCCTACCTAATACCTCTCGAAAACCGTGAACCAGTAAAATTACTTCCTATTCGACGACGATCTACGTATATCTAACCTAACCTGAACACCACACATAGTAAACTTTAAGGGTGATTTTCTCGAAATTGACTAGATATTAGTGAGCCCTCTTAGGTAATCTAATATGTTCATACCCTAACGGTAATAAATCAGCACTCAAACGCTTATTTTATTAATCCCTAACTTAACTTATTCTCACGTACACGGTTGTACTGTAGTTTTTTTTACTTACAATTTACTTACCTACGTACGTTAGTAATTTTTTACAACAATAGTAAAAAGTTATTTTTTTTTAAGTGACAACAAGCGGTTGGTAGGTAGGTGTACCTACTACGTATAATAAATAATAATTCGTCAGGATATCCTTAAATTTTTTAACACTCTTTCAAACCACCTGTCGGGCTCAAGAGGCGAAACAAATTTATTCCTTTGTCTGGGAATATGAGTGAAAGACAAGTTCACAAGGGGTTGTTAAATATTAACAGTTACCATTAATTTAATTCGGGCATGTATTCAATTTATTTTATGAAATTTTTGCTCAATTTTAATTTGTCAAACTTTTTCATGATTATCTAGAAAACAAATAGCGTGACTAACAACATATTGAAGTTTCCTTTTGCTCTTGTATGATGTATTAACGACTACTAAATTCAATCTGGTTGGATTTCAAGGAAATATGACGGTACCTACATCATCTCTCGCGAGTTGCGACAGTCATTGAGTCCCGTAATTTAATAATTGGCATCGGCATAACGTTAAATAGTTTGAAAGATTCTCTCTATGAGAAAATAAATGTTATCTAATTAAAATGGACATGTGTAAAGAATGCTACTGTACGCTTTAATAAAAGGATTAAATTCAAATGTGAAACCGAGAGATTTCATAAAGCCGAGAACGCAGCATGCTTCTGATTAATATAATCTGTATAATACTACTACTAGCTGGATTATATCTTTTCCTTAACATATTAGCTCTTTGGTGAATAATAGACCTGAGAAATGTCACCACAGAACAGCTTGAAACATATTTAATTGTACATAGGTAGTTGTCATCTTCTTCAACAACATAAATATTTTCTTAAAATAACGTTGTATAGAAAACAATATCGGGCCCGGAATTTATCACACATTTGATGGACTCAAGACTAATTTGTACAATTCAAACGTTGAACTTTCCAAATTTTGTGATATGATGTGATGTGATGTAGCGGTTATTATGATTTCATCATTTTGCGAGATCATGACAAGATGGCACACGTGCTTGGACGGAAGCCGCGGTCACCGTTGACCGGCCGACCGTGGCATTTTACTTACATTACAATACACCTCGCCTCGCCCTCTACTTCCTCTTTGTCCCCGGCGACGAGGAAATGAACTTATGATTGGATTACGACTGTAATAAAATTTGTACGCCTAGATCTTCATAAACGACAAATATACCACAATACAAGTATACATATGTGTGTGTAGTCTAATAGGATAATCAGCCCCTAGTTTAGTTAAAAACCACTTAAGACCCCAGGTTACTGGGCAGAATGCATACCTATACCATGCCCCCTATGCCACGTCCAAAACGTGAACGTAGTATACTGCATGTACCTGATGCAGGTACTGTTGGTTGTTACGTGCTTTCTACTAATCTGCATAAATCTTACTTTTTAATTGAGATTATAATTAAGTAGTGGTCAATTAAGCAAGTACATACAGTAAGAGTCAGAGCAACTGCGGCTGCCGCAACTGTTACCGGTGTGCCTTACCTACCTTGGAGTACCCATTTGTATTTAAAATAATGCGAACAAGTTAAGAACAACTACCCGACTAGAAATTACTTCTGGTTTGTATTCGATTTACCTAAAATACGATCGGAGACGAATCAGGCTTTCTAGTCACGATATGACAATATTCGCCACAAGTGCATAATAATATCGGATAACCTTCTTCACTCCTATTCACAAATGATTTTTTTTTTTACTGAAGATCGAACTTTATAATCAGGATATCGTATACATGTATACAACCATCCATTTTTGAATAAACAGAAGAAGAAACTAAGGTAATAAAAGCGACCTAAGCACGATATCAACTTATACTTCGTTTACTTTCCGTAGAGATATGCCCCCTCCAACGTACTAGATGCGCAATGACAAAAGTCTAGGAAGGGATACGGAGCTCATTATTCATTCCGCTCTTGTCTTGTCTGTTTAACACAGTTGTCGATACAGTACCTGCCAAAAGTTTAGTTTCACCATGAATAATACAGAGAATCGAAAATAAACGTTAAATCTCCAGTGCAAAGACCCAAAGAAGTTATTATATTACTGTAACAATTATAAATAAATTTATTTCCCATTAAAACCCAATAAATGCAAATAATAAATGCACGTGTGAGGTTCTGGTGATGCAGATATGCAACAATCCTTAATTTTTTGCACAATACCGATGGTAATACTAATACATTCATGCAATGCAATGTTAGCAAATAAAGTGGTCAAAACTTCCGCACAGTACTTTACAAATTATACGTTTGTTGCCGATGGCGACTGTCGCTCCAAGTTGTCTCCTTCCTTTTCTGGCCTAGTGCCGTTCTTTTTTACTTTGCGCCGGTAATACTAAAGGTCACATCTCTAGAAAAAGTAAATCAAGTGTACTTGATGTCCAAAAGTCGATAACATCAAAAATTCACATCTAGCTTCTGCTTATTTTTTTAACTTATCAAATCGCAATGTTGTGGTTCATAGGTGTATTGATTGACACTTGGATGTAGGTAATAAGACAATTTTTTTTTGACAAAAAGTAACAAATTTTAACTATAGATATGTACGTTCATTCGGAGGTTGTTTGCAGAAGTTGCAGAAACGCATCGCGTCGGAGCACGTTTGCATCGGCCGTTGCAATCACTCCCGTGTTAAACAATTTGCTCAGGCCGTCACGAATTCTCACGGTTGACCTCCGACCCCGTATACGTCTGTCCGCAGAGGTGTTTACACATTAACTTTGCACCATTACAGCGATGCCCGGGTATTAATCAGAAAATCTACATAAACGCTCTCTTCAAGAAATAAAGAACGAACGTGAAACGTGAAATTGGTTTAGTTATAAATAACACAAGATACGCCATGGAACGCTTATTAACTTTTTCAAAATTCCCTCCCATTTAAAAGCAAAACTTAACCTCAACTTGGATCAGTTATTCAATAAGTTCGAGACCTCTACGAGGATCCGTGACACTTAATACAGCCTAAAACAAGTACTTATTCATCATGGTAATAGAAGAATGCTCAAAGATTGGAAAAACTAATATTGTCCCTGACCCGTATGTTTTTTATTGCTCCACAAAAAAACTTAAACCACTTAACATGTAGGTGCATATCAAAAGGAAGTGGTCTAAGTACGCAAAATACGTTACACGACGGAAAGAGGGTGATTAATACTTAAGAGAGCAAAAATTGGTATACAGCAAAAGATAAGAAGAGGGTGGTCAACCAAGGATGACTCTACTTCCTTACAATATACTACCAAACGGCAGCTGCAACTTTACGCTCATTTAACACTATTCTTAAAAGATATTCTGGATATATAAACAGCAAACAATGTTATTAAAACGTTTTTCACTTCTCCTTAGTCTTCAATTAATTTCTTTACAAGTCTACATACAAATTTCAACAATTCTATCAAAAATAATCACACTGTTAAACCAGATCCAACAGTTTAACTAAAATTACAAGCGTTAAAAAGTTCGATCAGGATTATTAAATATTTAGATCCATCTCTGAAATTAAGGGTTTGAGGGGAAAAGAAGAGCATTTTTTTTTTAATGATTGTGGTTTTTGGTGGCAACGTTTGAATTATTATACGATCACACATAAGTACACTAATATTTTATTATATTTTTTCTTGTTTTCTCAATCAGACGATTAGTTATTGTATTGATAGCTTTTATTTACGTCGACGCGGATGGTCGTTAAGGGTAATATTCCTCGCAGGATTGTCAATGTACAGATATAAGTAAGTTCAGTCACACCGTTTGTTTGTAAGAAAGAAGGCCGCATAATCGTAAAGAAAGCTGCCGAGTCGAAGCGGTCGATAAAATCGATCGAATCGATTCGCATCGATCCGTATTACCCATATTGTGTGTGTGGCGACCGATCACAGACCGCGTATGTAAATCAGAATCGACACCTAGAAGGGCCGCTATCTTATCTCCAACAATTATTTGATGTTTACTACCTCCGAGGGACATTTGTTACCGTTTTTACCCGCAAATGGCGAGCACACAATTGACTCGACTACAATTTACCGATTATTTCGACTAGATACCTAGATCTTTCTATATCTCTGTACACTATTCAGCTGGTTACAAACGAATATATATTTACACCCTTAGTGTATTTTTTTTTGTTTTGTTTTTGTGCCTGGTACCTACTTTTATATACATACTTATCGATCTGAATAGAAGAGCCTAATGAAATTTCTTACAATCATAATATATTACAATGAACACTATCCAATGATTCATGAATCGTAAGCGAAAGGAAAAAAATGTTTAGCTGTAATGCTTTGCTCGAGGGCTGGGTGGATTGAAAGATAACAAGACAAGGCAGAAAATAGAAGGTGTTAACAGATAAATATGTATGTACATACAAATATATTAAGTGAAGTATCATTATCATAAAACGCCGTGTGTTACCGTTATTATACTCAATTCTATAATTACCAATGACCGCTTTTTGACCCCTGCAGTAGGTGTAGCACACGACTCGGCCAATACGTATAAAGATATGTCACAGATAATATTCCTAGTTAACGAAGAATAAACGTGAAACTAATTGAAGAGTATGAACACTAGAGGTGATAAGGGCGCTGACCATTACAGGTATAATAGGTATATAATATGGATAAATACTGAAGAGTTAGGTACCTAATCTACTACAATCCTCACCACTCACCACTCACCACCACACCATACTGTAGACTTCAAAACCCATTTATCATGTCTCCTTTGTCTTTTTAAAAAACTGATTCAAAGAAAAACAAACGAAATATTTTTTAAAATGATACCTATGCTAAATTAAACACATTGTAGTTGACAAAGAAAGTACACTTCATTTACTTCCCTTAGAGATGTGACCTTTAGTATGACCGGCGCAAAGTAAAAAAGAACGGCACTAGGCCAGAAAAGGAAGGAGACAACTTGGAGCGACAGTCGCTATCGGCAACAAGCGTATAATTTGTACAGTACTGTCCGGAAGTTTTGACCACTATTTGCTAACATTGCATTGCATGAATGTATTAGTATTACCATCGGTATTGTGCAACAAATTAAGGAATGTTGCATATCTGCATCAGCAGAACCTCACACGTGCATTTATTATTTGTATTTATTGGGCTTTAATGGGAACTAAATTTATTTATAATTGTTACAGTAATATAATAACTTCTTTGTGTCTTTGCGCTGGATATTTAACGTTTGTTTTCGACTCTCTGTATTATTCATGGTGAAACTAAACTTTTGGCAGGTACTGTATCGACAACTGTGTTAAACAGACAAGACAAGAGCGGAACGAATAATGAGCTCCGTATCCCTTCCTAGACTTTTGTCGTTGCGCATCTAGTACGTTGGAGGGGGCATATCTCTACAGAAAGTAAACGAAGTGTATCTATCTATATCGTAAGTCGTTAATGATCTTGCGTACCTACGGTATGTACGGGTATATGAAGATCAACGAAGACGCTGAATATGGACAAACAAATGCACTCTTACATAAGTATGTGTATGTAGGGTGCACGCGTGTGAATTCTCACCGCACACACGGACAAGATACTGTTCGCAAATGGCAATTAACGGCAATTTACAATGTTACAGACGGCTGTTTTAAAGGGTCCGCGATATGTGGCACTCAGACTTTATTGTACCTTTGTATTTACAATTGTCGAGGAATACGTATAATACACACTCCGTAGTCCGTACTATACAATGCTAAATTCAGATCGATCTGTATCGGTATCGCTTTTCTTGGAAGGAAGATCAACAAGCTTGCCGATCAAGTAAAGTTGCGTCATTAGTGTACCACACAATAAAATGTTGTTCAAAAAAATTATTTCTTCTATTTACACGTACCTACAGAGTCGTAAAATGTACTCAGAACAAAGTCAGATAGTCGTAGATTTTGGTGCTTTGAAAAGTATGTACATATATGAATGTAGTCTCAAATCTTAGACTATAGGAAAAAGAGGGACGTTTTTGCATTCTTTTAAATGAAAAAGGTTGCAGTTTTTCATTAATTTTAATTAATAACATAAGTCGACAAATGCAAACTTTTTTTTTTTCGTAAAACTCATAGTTTGTTCGTATGGAATATAAGCCTGTTTTAACAACGTATCTAGATACTATTTTAATCTTTTAATATTTTTTGTTTGAATAAACACGTATTTGAAATGAAATTAAGCATGTTTATCGAATTTTTGTCAGTCAAACTTTAAGATTCAAAATCTTACTCTGAGAAAAAAGGGGCTTAAAAAATTAAAATTAAAAATTACGGTTTAAATATATACGATTTGTCTGCGTTGACAAAATTTTATAAACGATTTGAAAAACTAACAGACCGCGAAACAAAAGGCTTTTTTGTTTAATTGAGAGTCCAACGGTCTAGTCTAACGTTTTCCCTAACTTCCTTGCTGATAATCTTTTAAGGAAGAACATGTGGCATCCGGATGGGGTGTCTTCGATGGCGGGAAAACGAAAAACGAAAGTGGTTGTTCGTTGACTTCAGCCCTTCTATTGTACACACCTCTTACTTACTTACTTACTCGATCAGCTGTTTTAAGACGTTACACTAACGGATCTACCGGCTGACGAACTCCTTTTAATATCATTATCGTGTCAGAAAAGAATTTTTTAAACAAACGAAACTAATTAACACAGGGTAAAAGGGAAGTGTAAATTCTAAACAAAATGACACCGTTAAGAATTTTAATGGGGTTAAATGTTATCAGTACCTGTATACAGGGTGTCCTATTTTCGAATATTTTTCACGGTTTATACTTAACTTTCTATTCTTCTGTAAATCTTTTTTTTATGTATCTATATTAGACAATCCCAGAACTAGGTACAATAAATAGATCAGTCAGATTAGGTTACCAAATTTATTAAATGCTAACGATAAGTTTAAAATAACTTTTAGATATAGAAAAATAAAGAAAAAACCTAGGAGGCACAGTGGCCGGACGGTTAGCGCTACAAGATTGGCAACCACTAGGTTGTGAGTTCAAATCCCGGTAGGAGCTAAACTAAACCCTTTAAAAAAAAAAAAAAAGAAGTTTAGATAGGCGATTTGTGCGAAGAAATATGCGAGTATGTGAGTGAGAGTTGTCGAGGAGAGAAAATAAGGGAAAATGAAGGTAGATTTTGATTTTAAGAGATAAACATAGAAAGCAGGATTGTTAAATAAGTTGAGTTGTAAAGCAGTGGCAAAAAGTAGATACTCTGTTAGAGCATACAAGTGAAAAATTAATAAATAATAATAATGAAAAAACCATAAATAGCAACCCTCCTCCAACTAGACCATTCTAAGAGATATGTATGTATTTTTGATTGCATTGTGTGAATAGCAAATGCAAACGGTTTTCTTGGAATCCCTTTCCTGTCAAAAATTAAAGGAAATGTTCTTATAATTGCACCACAGCACAGGTGCAATCCAATTATTATTAACGTCATGAAATTTAATGTAGCCAACTAACTACCTATCCTTTTATCTGGATCGGTCAGTAGCTTACGTAGATATTAAGAATAACAGCAGCTTACCCCCTTTGGTAACTGGTTGATTATGCAAGTCAGCTGATGCATTGCAGCACCGAACTGAATAATAAAACACTTTGCTTGAAATAATTGAATACGTTATCAAGAAAAAAGAACGAAAAGTGAAAATACCTACTACATAGGTAATCGTAAACCTGCAGCAGAACCTCAATAATAATTTTAATTAATTAATTAATTAGCATTAAAAAAATTCTGTTGCGGGCTCTTTAGCATAAACAATTTAAAAAACTGAACATTATATTAAATAACTAAATCTTTTCTAAATAATTGATTGTTCAAGCTGTTACATGTTGAAACGCCATAATCGAAAAATGTCACAATTAATAAATATTCTGTGAAAAACTAGTTATTTAATTTTCTTTATTATCTATTGATTTCCATCATTCCAACGTATAAAAACTTGATCATTGCATTTTTGCATAAAAATATGAAAGTACATCTCGATGACAATAAATAATTTTCTAATTCTTAAATATGTAGGATATTAAAATTCACTAAAATAAATAATTTTTTTTTGTTTCGTAACTTATCACGCAAAGCAATTGTTCTCCTTAATAATTGTTTACTTTTTAAAATAAACTGTTCATATTCGAGTATTATAGAAATAACAAAACTAATTCCCTCTGATTTCTGATTACTAGATGTTGCGATACTGAGCTATGCGGTCTGGTGCCAAAATATCACAACTTGTAGCCAACAAGTCGTGTAATTTATTACCTAATTATTTCTTTCATTTTCTTCGTTTTTAAATATGTTTCCTCATAACACGATCACTTTTAGTTTTAAAGTGACTACCTACCTACATAGGCACCTACGTTGTTCTGCCCCCAAACGTAATCGTTTCGAATTGTTTTTATTAATTTTATTAAAATCAATTTAATTTGCAGCTACTTCGCGAATGAAAAGCAATATTAATTAATCAATTACCCATTGCATTATTCTCATTATTATCAGGTAGCGGTAAAACGAAATTGCCTTGAAATCTATTACCTTAAGACGACTGAATTACAATTCTCATTATTGTTATGGTAAACAGCATTATGCATAAAAATTATTGTAATTGTTTAACCATAATCAATAAAAAAATTCGCAATAGAATAATGAATAACAGTAGGTACATGTGTTCCAATGTGTTCTTTCAACCCTTTTAACCCTCAGTGGAGAAGTTAATTTAAATTTAAAAAGCCTGATAATCATGGTTGAGGCGCCATCCTATGGCGCAATTAATAACGTTTGGTACAGAATGGCGCTACCATACAGCACAAAAATTGTATCCCTTACGAAGATATCTACATTAATTATACTGTAACCCGCGTAATCTATTTGAATATTAAAACACTTTTAAAAAAAACGCCTTGTATGTTTCTCAAAAATACACAATTTTACATATTGAAAATAGAAAGCCAATTTAAATGGACAAAGTAGTGCGGATTTATGTACACACAAATAAATAATTGAATTCTAAATCGTTTTTAAAAAAAAAAAGTAGTTTTCAAAATGTGATTATTATTATTATAACAAAAGCTAATCTTGCCAATAACCAACGACTAGTAATAAATAAATAAGTAACGTTTCGATCGTCTTGTTATTAATGTTATATATAGCCTGACGATGACCGAAATTGACGATCGAAACAAATGGTAAATTGGCAAACTGAAATGTTAACTTGAATATCTCAGGGACAAATCCAGTAATATATTTTTTTTTTTTTGCGTGCCCATTTGTTCAAATAAATCAAATAAAACACAAACTTCAAACCCCACTCTCCAAAATATGTTAGTGTAATTTTAATTGGCTCGAAACATAAAATTAACATTACCTAGGTATTGATATTGATATTTAGTAACTAATTAAAACTTACATCTTCCACAACTGTACATTTTCGTGCACATTTCAAAAACGTGTAGAATACAGGTAACTTGACAACAAACGCACAAAAGTTCATAATCTTTAACCCACTACCAGTCTTGTTCATTAAAAATTAAATCAAAACACCACAATTAATACAGTCTCTTCTTCGCGTCGTTTTAGAAACACCGAATGTTAAACTGTATTTCTCTACTCGTAAACAAACACTCGCACGACAACCGATTACAATTTAATGGAATGTTCGATATGACCTCTAAAGTTCACACAAAAAAAGTTGTTTTTCAAACGTTATCAAGAACGAAAACACTACATCGTTAAAATGATATTAAAAAGTTTTGTAATGTAAATTCGACTAATTATGTTTATTCTGACGTAAAAAAAAACGTTAAAAAAAATACATTGACTTTGGAGTTGCGTATAAAACTTTGAAGCCAATTCCAGGCTTAAAAATTATTGAATTAGGGAACAAAATAGGAAGTAAATATTTGGTTTAGTATATATTCAAATGTAAAAATGTTGTTATTAAATACAAAAAATAATTCCTAATATATATACACGAAACGAATACAAAGTTCTCTTCACGTATAAAAATAAGTAATAAGCAATAATTTAATGAAGATTACTACATCGTATTTATAAGACTAGCTCAGAGAGCTGCATGTTATCGACCAAAATTAAAAAAGATATACATTCTAAATGTCCACCCGTAAAAACAAAAATAATATTTGTCATTAAGGTCGTACATACCTAAGTATTCAAATTAAAAAAAAATAATAATTTTGTAAAATGATTAATTATGCATATAATAATCGCCATTGAACCACATAAACAAGATGACCACAAGTGAAATGAAAATTGAATTTCGGCGAAACAGTTTGAAACTTTGGATAAATATTGCCACCATTTGTATTTCAAAAATATATAATTTCTTTATTTGTTTTTTCACCACAATAATCATCAGTTTGAAAAGACGCACATCTTCTTCAACAACAACGCAAAAAACCAAACTCAAACCAACGACTCCACGGGAGGCTGCTGTTTCAAATCGGTTGCAGCAAGGGCTAAAATTTCTTCGCACACCTTTTTATAACACCACGAATCCCCCCTTAAGCGTTTCCTTCTTATACCAATCCTACAAGATCTTGGCATCGGCGATGACATGGGAGAACCAAATGGTTCGTTAAAGTTATTTCCATTATTGTACATATTCGTACTAAAATTTGGCGTTTTTGGCATTCCACTACCACCGTTATTATTATTATTGTTGTTGTTGTTAATATTATTTTTAACAGATGACTGACTATTATCATTGTTATAGTGTAAACCATTTTTAAGTATCGATTTCGTTGGTGTGCAAATATCGTTGCCAAATTTCAACGAAGGCACCAAAGTTGGTATGTAACAAATCTCGAGTTCAAAAGAACAGCCACCAAAGAAATTTGCTGGATTTGGTTCCATTTTACCCCGGAGGCGAAATCTGAAATACAGGGATGACTCTCTAACGGAATCTAACTTTTTTAATCTATCTATCTAGAGTTCCAGTAATTTACATAACTATTTTTTTCCTATTTATAATTATTGTGTTTAATAATTATAACAAGGTGCGTGTGTAAAAAGCCAAACACTTCTTTTGAAATGCAACTTTAAAAAAAATCGCAACTCGTCTCATTTATTATACAAGCACATCCATGTATATATTTGTCCAATAAGTAGACGCTTTAGGAGGAATCCAAAAAAAGCTTGCGTCTGGATGTAATAACTTAGTCAAAGCAAAAGTTTTTCCTTGTCTAGAGGTGTTAATTGATATTCAGTAAAAGCCCACCGGCCCATTAAAACCGAAAAAGACGATGCCGGTTGAATTTGTAATCAACTCCAGTCAACACACCCTCAGAGCACACTTTCTTTATTGCAAGATTCCACAGAACAATAAATAACATAAAAAGTTGTTAGGTAGAAGAAGGCAAACTTCTACCACAATAGCAATTAAAAAAGACACTCACCCTTTGCGTTCACACGTAATCCCCTTCCTTTGTAAGGCTTTCAGCAACTCGTTTATCACGACTTCAGGATCGCTACATGGTGTGGTAGATACATTACATAGATCCTAGAAAATAGAATATTAAAAAAAAAAAACAGTAAATACATATTTTTAAATCTTAAAGCCTTTAGTGGAATTTTTAGTATCTAAATAAAACGTAATTTTAAAAACTGTCTGTCAAATTATAAAGAACATACCTTAGTAGCCAAAACCACTGGGGTGATATCAGAGGGCTTTTTAGGTGTCAAAGCGTTTCGTACTTTGTGCAAAGATCTTTCTATCGAGCCCAGTACACGACGGGCAGAACCAGGAGTTTCTGACGTGGACGGGGTCTTGCGACTGGAAAGAAAGAAAGAAACATCTTCAATTGCGTCAGCATGTGCTTTCTAGAAAATTTAATACCATACAAAATAATATCAACATAAAATACATATTACATAAAGACAGGCATTTTTCTGTGGGTTCTCACATTCCTCCATGACCACCTACGAGCAAGCGTGTATGTAATTGTAAGTACCAGACTGTTTTTGAATAAAAAGAAAAAAATAGTAAACCACTCTACCACAATACAGTAAACATGTAGGTATACAAGTATATTTAAAGTAGTCAAATCTTATTGCAATTCACAATGTTGCAAAAAATGCCACTGCTGTTGCTACTTTGGCAATTGCCAAAGGCTTTCGTTCACAACATGCATCGGAATGGTCAGTAAGTTGGTGACTTGGTTAATAATTCACGCTCGGACGTCCGTTAGTCTTTCGGTAAAATGTAAACACAGCCCCAACGAGTTCATTAGCTCGAAACCGCTTGCGGGTCAAACGATCACGCTTAATTCAGTTTACAACCCTCCATAATCGTACATTTACCTACTGTGTACCTATATAATGACTAACATGTGCGCCTGTATAGCTGTGTGCATGTACAAATACCATTGCACATTTTCACTCATGTCTACAACACATTTGTTTCTATGTATTTATGTTTCTATTGTACGTAAGTGTGTAAGTAGTTTACTACTTTAATTCAAACGAATGGACCAATTTCAAACTTGGTCTGGCCAAAAGGTACCATTTTCATGGATAGTAAACGGTAACGGAACACAATGATAACAGTACATGAAATTTGATCATCACTAAGTCAAAAAAACTTACTAATTAATTATCGGTAAACAATAAGAAAAAAATCATATTTTCTAGAAGATCCCAAAGGTTTAAGCAAAAAATTAAAAGAGTGCGACTCGTGTACAAAACAAAGCAACAATCAACTGACACGGCAAAGAATCTCTCTAGATCCAAAAGAAACTTACCTTTCAGGCGTGTTAATAACAGCTTTACAGGGAGTTGCACGTTTTGTAGGCACTGAAAAAAAAAATTACCTTAGAAAATCCATCAAGAGTTTAGTTAAAATTGTTGATACAAAATGAAACTAGTTTAGATAATATAACACTAACATACTACACCATTTACAAAAGTAAATCTTTGCTTGTAATTCAATTTGCGGTTGACTGTGAAAGATTATCCAAATACAGTAATATGCAGAATATTAATTTATAGAATGTCCGTTTTAAAGAAAAACATTAAGTCAGAGAGGCTCATCCCTATAAACCACAAACAAGTTTTTGAATGTCTCCATTAACGGGAGATTACATTCAAAGTTTGTAAAAATGTCTCCTTAATTTATTTACATATAAGAGTCTACTTCATTATTCTGTTTACAATCTGAAAATATTCTTCAACAAAAAGATGACCAAAATTTATTAACTAACTAATTGACCCGACACACGTTGCACGCTGTCGTGTCCAATTTTGTTTGTTTGAAAACTTTTCCAGGAGCATAACGAGAAAAACAGAAAATAATTACGCATAATCATGATTCGAATCGCGAATTATAGAAATCCTACAAAATAAAGCCCTTTCAGTTTTCCAGAATTTTCTATTTTTACACTTACTAACGAACAGCACTTAATTTTATTTTTTTTATATATATATAAACTTATTTAATTTATAGTTAAGTGTGTAAAATAAATGTCATTATAAACCCGGTATTTAAATTAGTGGCGATACATCTCTCCGTTTTCTTGTTAAGTTTCTACTGCGAAGGAGTCGAAAGTGCCCAAGTTTCGAGGGGCGTCGCGACGCGCTGTCCAGTTTTTCGCGGGCCGTTTGTTCCAGCGTGCTTTATAGCTCCAAAACTCTTAAATTAGTCCAACTTTACACCCAAGTACTGCCGAAACACTAATAAGAAAGTGCTCGACAGTCGGGTACATAAATGCAGGGCCGGGAAATATCGTCCGGGTAAAAGAGGTCCCCTGGGACTCGTAACTCACGCGACGCGAGCTACTAAAATATCGCCGATTTAACTTCACCATCCTCTTTTCATGATCTTAAGAGAACCCACCGCGTTCTACTACAACGTGCACAACGTATTTAGGATAGGTGATGCTGCTAAGACGCCTAACATCCCGGCGCCCACGTCAATGTCGCGGCGGCGGTAACGGACAAATAAGGACGCGAAGCGGAATTATTTATTCTTTATTTAATGGCGATCCGTTGGGACAACAAGTTTGGAAATGGACCCGTTCCAACTTTAAAATCGAAAAGTTCGCTTTTATTGCACACCTTAAAGAGATCCATCCCACTAAGAAATAAAATTGCATTTCCACTTAATCACGAAAACGCAAAATTAGAAACAAGAAGGCATTTAAGTTTAAGATAATATAGCGCTTTTAGTAATCCTCCCTCAGAGAATAAAAAATAGGGTATAACTCCTTAACAAAAATAAAACAAAAATCAAGCGGCTCGTCCCTTAAAAGTGATTATGTAAACGTAATATACTTAAATAATCCATTACTAATTACCATTTATTATTTCTAAAAAGTATATTGTTAAGATACCATATTTCTCTCAATAATTCACCAAAGTTAACGATCAAGATATTGTTTTAAATATTATGTTCCCTGCTATTAATCTTAAAAATTAAAACAGAGGGCGTCATCTAGTGAAAATCTGTTTAACATGGATGCAGTTGTTAACATTCTATTTGCACATAAAAAAGTTTTACTTTTTATTTTAATAATTAAAGTTAATTAAATTTTTCCAATACATCTAGGGCCATTTAGCATTTTGTTATATAATTGTTAAAAATCACCAATCCAAATTAATTCCTTCATATATTCAGTTAAGTTATTACAATATAAAATAGTTATTAAAAACCTCCTATTGTTTTGTTGTTGCTATATTTAATTAAAAAAAATACTGCAAAAAAATTAATTTTCAATACATGTCATACATGAAATAATTTTGAAAATAATAAAACTACAGCTCTTAATAATAATACTGTTGCGTATTATATAATACAATTTCAAACGAAATGAAAAAATGAAAAAAAAGTTACTTATGGGTGTTTGGAGCCCACTTGAAACCCAAAATTTTGATCAAAAGTACGTGTATATTTTCCAGAACAGATTCAACGAATAATTTTAATTCTCCTATAAATATTTAGACAAAAAAATACATCGTTATAATAAAAATAAAATTCACTTACCTGGAGAACATTCTCCTTCTAGGTTCGGACTCCTGATGCGCTTCAGAGGTTTACGAATACATACGGCTCTTTGGGGCTCGGTGAAACCGGGGGACAAAATACCGTTATCAATTTTCTCAAATACCGTATTATCGCTATTTAAAATCGCGCCGATCTTTTTATTGCTGTCGTTTTCGTCATTACGCGCTTTAGTTTCAACTATCTTCGGTATCACTTTATTCTCGTTAGCGTCCATTCTTTTGCTATTCTCACTTTTGATTTGTGGAGACGGAGGAATCTGAAACAGAAAGCAGTAAATTTTATGGATTTTTAAACACAAAAAAAGTAACAAGAGGTTCTAACAACGCTCATCATCAAATTGCTTTATCTTCTTTCGTTCAAATCTAAATTCTTACTTACCTGTTTAATCCTAACAGGAACCTTAAATGCTATAGAATTCAATTTTAATGGCAGTCCCCGTTTCTTTCTTCCCAGAAGGAGTAAATATGTAGCTGTGTTGTAATCGTATCTCCATTTCCTCAGATATCTCCACATCTCGTCTGGCATAACTCTATGACACTGAGCCATTAGGGCAATACAATCTTCATCCTGTGTTTTGGTCAATCCAGAATTGAGACTTATTGGAGCAGAATTCTTTGTAATCCAAGGATGTGTAAGTAATTCAGCAACAGTAATCCGTTTCTTGGGATCTATCTGGAGCATCTGTCTTACCAACTTCTTGCTCTCATCTGACATACAAGAGGGCTCTTCATATCTTCCACTCTAAAGATTACAAAATAGCAAATAAAAAACAAATTAATAACATATATAGACTTGTGGTACTTACTAAAATCTTCTTGTAGAGGCTATCGATGTTATGATCGTCAAAGGGTAAGTAACCGCATAAAAGGGCGTAAAGGAGCACCCCCATTGCCCAGACATCTACTTCAGGTCCAAGATATTGTTTTCCAAGGACCAACTCTGGGGCTGCATATGTTGGAGAGCCACAAGATGTAAACAGTAGACTTTTCATCCCTCCATCAGGTTTTGCACATAAACCAAAGTCAATTAATTTTAGACATTGTTCATGATCTAAGAGAACGTTCTCCTAAGAATAAATTAATGAATAAACAGTAAATTATAAAAAAAAAAAAAAAAAATGGAACCTACAGGCTTTAGGTCTCGATGTGCATAGCCCAAATTGTGTAAGTAAGCAACTGCAGAAACAATTTGTCTGAAGAATATCCGACTTTCACGTTCGTTAAGTCGGTTTTTCTCAACGATGTGGTCAAATAATTCACCACCTGAACAATATTCCAGAATTATGAAGAAATGAGTCTCAGTTTCAATTACCTATATTACAATAATGACCTTATTAAACTAGCAATAATTTAAAAAATCATTTAAATTTTAACCTGATATAGCTGGCATATATGACGATGTGATAACGACTTGAGAGCCTTTAGTTCTAACTTGACTCTGGGTAAATCTTTTCCTAGAGAACTCTTGCTCATTATTTTTATTGCCACTTTTTCGCCTGTAGCTAAATGTGTTGCTAATTTCACCTTTGCAAAACCACCACATCCTATTGTTTTTTCAAACTCGTATAGCCCCTTTAAGGCGTTGTAACGAACCATTTTGTTATCTTATAATTCACACATAAAAACACTAGCCATATAACACTTGAAACACAATTTAACTTTTTTTAAATACTAATAAAGACAATTATTCTAAAAAATGTACAATAACGAACTTTTTTGACGTCTAGTTTAATTTGAATCATTTGAATTTAAATTGCCATAACTATATACACAAATTCCATAATATACACTATCCAGACACGTAATCAAATTCCATAATAATTGTTCAAATGTTCTAATAATTCGTTTCATAGCAAAAAGAATACACTAAATATTTCATATCCAATACAATCAGAAAAACGCTATTCAAAAGGAAAACGAGTTCAAAGAATCCCATAAAATTGTTACTATTGAAAGGAGAAAAACTGCTGTAATGCAGCCAGTACAAGCCAGCAACCAGCAACCCAGTAACCAGTGTAACTTGCATTTGCAGGCCATTGCAGCCAACTGCAGCCACCTTGCAGCATTGCAGTTCGATAAATTATGACCAATGACCCTGTCTTATTTATTTTTCTTTTACATTTATTTATTTAAGTTATTCATCTTTGTTTGACACTGATGAAGAGACACATTAAATTTTTGTTTTGGTTTACGTACGGCTGCTGGTTTTTTTTATTGAATAAGTGAATAATTAGAAACTAAAGTAGTGAATTATTTTCGAAGTGAAAGTGCGAAAGTGTTAAAAAAAATGGGTTTTGAATTGGATCGATTCGAAGGAGATGTGGACGAAGAATTAATTTGTCCAATATGTTCAGGCGTTTTAGAAGATCCTTTGCAGGTGTGTAGATTTATTTACCGTTTTCAGTAATTCGTAATTAATTTATTATGACGGTGATTAGGCTTCTGTATGCGAACACGCATTCTGCAGAGCCTGTATACAAGAATGGGTGTCTCGACAGCCCACTTGCCCGGTAGATAGACAACATATTACTTTCGCACAATTGCGACAAGTTCCTCGGATATTAAGGAATCTTCTGGCAAGGTACGTACATAATGACAAAATCAGCAGCACATATTTACTGTAATTCCGTTTCGTTGTTATATGTTTTTAATTTACATTTCGGTTATTTAGGCTTTGTATTCGTTGTGAAAATGCACAATACGGATGCGCGCAAGTATTAAAATTGGATACGTTGTCTACACATTTGGAAGAATGTGAACATAACCCCAAAAGACCTCTGCCTTGCGAACAGGGCTGTGGACTTGTAATTCCGAAAGATGAGCTCAAGGATCACAATTGCATCAAGGAACTGAGGGCTCTAATTCATTCACAACAGCAAAAACTCAATGATTTTCAGCAGGAGTTGACAGAACAGAAGTTTACGATAGGCGAACAGAAAAGGGAGCTTCAGCTTCTTAAGGTAAACCTGATTAAAATACATCTAAACAACTGTGAAGATAACGACAGTCTATGAATACGTTTCTTTTTTTTTTCAATAATTCTAATATTCATTTAATACTTGATTTGATTCTGTTTTAACTTATAAATTGATTTTAATTAGTTTGAAATTAACTGTAGGATTTTATGAAGGCAATGCGCATTTCGAATCCCTCAATGCGAGCCATAGCTGATCAGATGGAGAGAGATGAAGTACTGAGATGGAGCAACACGTTACAAAGGGCCAGAGTTACACGCTGGGGCGGAATGATTTCAACTCCAGACGAAGTTTTGCAGGTAATTTAACGAATACATTATTAATATATCTATTTGAAATCGTTGATTTAATAGCGTATGATAAAGAGGACATTAAGCGAAAGTGGATGCCCATCACATATTCTAGAAGATTTGATGGAAAATTGTCACGAAAGGCGCTGGCCGCCGGGTTTGAGTTCGTTAGAGACAAGACAGAACAATAGACGTCAATACGAGAACTATGTGTGTAAAAGAATCCCCGGAAAACAGGCAGTTCTTGTCCTGCACTGTGATAACCAACACATGGGGGATGATATGATGGTTGAACCTGGTCTTGTGATGATTTTTGCCCACGGGATCGAGTAACGTCACGTTTTGTGACAGTCAAATGTACGACACATTCCATAAAAATGTTTTAGTGACTTTCAGTGTCCAACGTGAAAAATGAAACTCATTTTTGTGTTTCGAGTGGCTTTTTGGGCTTGAATGGACGAAAATTATTTAGTCAAAAGGTGCTTGGAGCCAAGAATATTTTTTGGACACTTCGAGTGGTATAAGCAGTTCTTTATTCTCATTATTTTCTTTTAATTCTAATGAATAAATCGTGCAAGTGTTGTGATAATATTGAGATTTTCCCGATTTTGATATATGTTTAGGTAACTGTTAAAATAAAAGCTAATTTTCTATTGTTTTGAGTACAAATCTAAGAAACAATGAGATTGCTTTCACTTTTTATTTAGAAAAAAAAAAACAATGAGAGAGAAGCAAAAAATGAAACCAAAGTTCTTTTTTTATTATCCTTTGTTATAAACGTCGTTTTCGTCTTGTCGCTTTGGTGCATAAAATTGTGTTCAATTAATGCGAAATAAAATTTGTGGCCAAATTAAAGACAATCAATTTCATTTTAATGCATTTAATGTAATGAAAGTATCTATTAATTTACAAAAAATTGAATAATCGATCATTTTTGGTTTTTGTATACGTCTAATCAAAATTATTTTCAGTATTTAAACAGGGTTCTCAAATACTTTTTTTTTATCGTTTCCTTCTCGCATACATTTTTTAATAATTCTTGTAGTAGTAAATTTTAGCTTATTAACAATATTGATCTCATAAAATGTTTTATTTTTGGAGTCATTCCAATTTTAATCGGTGAATGACTGCTAGTCATTATGGATCTTGAAGTTAATTAAATACGTTGTGATCGATATCGATTTTTAATAGTAGATTATTAAGTCTTTTGGACGGTTGTGAATATTTAACAAGGAACGAGGGAGAGAAACATAAAAAAGCAGTGCCAACTCTAATTTTTTACTATGATAATGATTACAAAATAGATAAGGAAATGAACTAATAACTTTTTGAATTTTCCTCGTATAATTTTTGTTTTATTTGAAAATATACAAATTTAAACAAATTTTTACTATTAGTATTAATATAAATATATGTGATTAAAGTATTAAGAGGCTTGAATATTTCTAATTAAAATACGAGAAATGTGCAAAACGTTTTTATTAGATGAACACGCATTTAAAATAAATAAAACAATGCTAAATATGTATTTTCTAAATAATGATACCGTTGTTCTTTCATTTGTTAGTTAAGTGCTTTTGTTGTGTTGGGCATTTTGCGTTTTTTTTTTTTTTAATAAAGCTAAATATTTGAAATTTAGTTTTTATTTACTACACAAAAGAAATAGCCTCTATTGTTTTTCAGTTAGTTGACATAAATACAGTGCAATGATTAAAACAAATTATGGTAAGTTTTTTGTTTTTATTTACTTTTTTTATTATATTACAGGTTTGAAATTCGTTTATATTCTGTTTGTGTTTAAAAAATATATATAGTTCTTATTTATAGAATTTAAATAGCAATTACTTATGTCTCAAATGGAATTTATTTTCGTATTTATTCCCTAATAACAATTCAAAATTATTCAAATTTTCCGCGCAGATACGTTGATTGGCGAACCGTCTTCTGATTGGTTGATTCAACAAAATTCGTTCCTTTTCTTGTGGCCTGTGAGTGGAACGTACACGTCTTAACGTACCTCCACAATTTTTATAAATATTTTAATTAAAAGTAATGGTACATCCTAATTTCTTTTCAAAATTTATTCTACAGAGGATGGATTACCCTAGGTATGTATTTTTTATGTTCGCGACTATTTATTTCTGTTTTTATTTCACTTTGTATCTTCTCGGCATACAACAATGCATCGTTTACAATACAAGTTTAACAAAATGGGGTACATATTTAATGGCTAAAATTTATTAATTTTAATAAAAATTAATTTAAATTTTAACAAAAGTAATTTAACTAAAAGATGTTTAGAATTTCATAACGAGTATGATAGACACAAAACAGTCGATGAATTTAAGCCTTGATGTATTTTTAATGTGATTTTAACTTATAAAAACATCGTTATTAAGTATTTCACGAAATTTGTATGTTTTTGAAAATACTGCTTTAAAAAGCTGACAAGAAGTAAGGTTAAACAAGACATTCAAAAGTATTTTTGTTTTCCCACGTTAGTTCATTCTCATACGAGGTAGATGCAGCTGTATTAAAATTAAAACAATTATTACGTTATAAATAGAATTTCATAGGATATTCAATTGTTTATATCATTTTAAAAAACAATTCCAATTGGTTTTAAAAATGTTTTCTATACTCGCGTAATTTCGTCAAAGTTGGCATTAGATTTCGTGTTCGGCTTATCTCACGTCTGATTGGTTGGTTCGAGAAAACTTCCTTTTACACGTTGTTTATGTTACAAACAGACGTTTGTTAAGTGTACGTCAATTAATTTTGTTAATTGTTAATTAAATTAATAGTATTAATATTAGCATTTTGTCAAAATTTATTCTACGTGGGATGGATTTTAACAGGTATGTATTTTTTTTACGGTCGCGATCTTCTGTTATTGTTAATTTGCGTTACACCTTCTCATGTTTTCAAAGAAGCTAAAAGTTCGAATTATCGTGTTTTTATGTAAAAGAAAAACAGAAAAGAGTATATTACAACAAAAGTACTTTTACGTACGATCAGTTATTATTTATAACAAAAATAATAACTTATGCATGTACTTCTGTTCGCTTTGGTAGTCGAGCTATTGCTGTATGACTTTGACTATTTCTACTCGAGTAAATACTTTTTTTCCAAATTAAAGTACATAAATAAAGGTATTTAGCTTTTTCTAATTAACAAAGATGCAACAAAAAATAATTTTTTTATTACAACGAATATTATGCGAGTTATTCAAAAATAAATGTTATTATCTTTATTTTTGGACTGACCTTTTTTCTGGCAATATTTATTATCGATTTGGCTTGATAGTAATAAATTAGGAAACAAAATATCGTGTTGAATGGTGCTAAAGGTAACTTCAAACAGTCGGATACCCATGTACGTTAGTTAATTGTCAAAAGTTTAAGAATTTTGAATTTAGTGGAGTAGCTGTTTACATTTACAAAGAAAATCTTGTAGTTTACATACCCCAATTTTGTGGCCTGTGATGAATTTCTTTGACCTGTAAAAATGCGGAATATTTTAATTACTAACAATGACCAATGGCCAAAATTGAATAAACGAGGATACAAATAAGCACTGTAAATTAGATTAACTCAATTTTGCAAAACTTAATAGTGATTTACACATAATTAATATAGCAGGTAAATAATATCTGCTGCATATTCCGACTAACTATTAAAAACTAAACTGAATTTATTAATGATTCATAAAATTTCACAAAAGTAAATTTGATATTTATTTACCAATCACCATGAATTGTGGTAACTATTAAAACTGTTTATTAATGAATACAATGTTTTATAAACAAATATATTTCTAATTTACATTTTTTAGCATGTTTGCTTGTTTATTCAATTATTTTATTTTCATTTATTGGTGTTACTACAAAGAAGTGTTGTTCATTTGTTTTTTTATTTTAATTAATTCATTTGTCTAATCCCCAAGCTGGTAACTAAAAACAAATGCTAATAAATTTGCTTTTTGGTCAAAATATTCTTATGCAAACTGTTTATATTCAATTTTTTTTTTACTTGATGATTATTACGGAACTGTTATTGTCATTGTGGCTTTAAAAAAACATAGTTTTTGTGCCTAAAGTAAATATTATCTAATATATTGTGATTTTTGGATATTATAATAAGAACGTACCACATAATAATTCCATCAGTTCGTCATAGAATAATAGAGAATAGTGTATGTAATTAATCCTCATTGATGAATACATACGGTAACGTTTCTTTCAGGACCTTAACAATACTGTTAACCACCGTTCACAAGAGATGATTTATCAAGACTTACCACCAAAGAATTTTACCAAGTTTCCTTGCTCCTCTGATTTGTGCAGCACACGGATCTAAAAATACACTTGAATTAATGGCGTTCCTTTTTATCAAATTATATCTTCATGAATTGAATTAAAATACAGAAGCCATAATTCCATTGAGGAGATTACTAAATTATATTCAGTAATTAAAATTACATTTTACGTACCAAAGTGGGACACTTCTTCATTATTTTGAGGTAAAGTTGTAAACATTTTATGTAGTATTTATTTTTTTTGTCCCGAAATTATAAATCTATAATGTTGGTATTGTACATTCTACCAGCAATTGATAATTAATGGCACGCGCACTTTATGGACAGGGAAAAAGAGTCAAAGAGTCATCTCTTGGTATTTCGATGAGTTTCTATTTTGTCTTACAAAGAAGCCTGTTTAAACTATAGAGGTCGCTTAATGAAATATTTAAAAATTTAAATTAAATAGTCCTTAATATTAAAATTTATCTTACTATATATTTATTTTTTGAATTCTTATTTTTTTGTTTTTAAAGTTTTCGTTTCTTTGTTTCAGAAGATCGAGACAACAATCAGCAAAGATGGGACAATGATTACGAATCGCATGGGGTGGAACTTCAGGAGGATCCAGGATTTTCCAGTACTACTGTATCTGCCGTAAAGGTAGGATTTTCAACCTATTTTGCGCCATTATAGTTCAAAATATCAATATTTAAATCTTCTTTATTTTAAACGTACGAAGTCTGATGAATTTCATACCGGTTTGTACGTTTTCCTTTATAACAAATTTAATTCTGTTGCGGTTTCTATGATACTTTGAAAATATTCTTATGAATATTTTTTTGAATGCGGACAGCGTGACTCGTTTTTCTTTAAAAAGTGTTTAAAATGAGCGATCTGTTGACGATTATCTTAGTTTTCTTCTCATAACCTGATAAACGACGTGGCAACGTCGCAACGCCATCGACCGTCCGATTTATCTTTTTATGTTCCATTTTTTATGGTGGGCCAAACTGGAGACTTCTAAAGGCAAAGTATACTTTAAATAGGAGATAGAGAAAACACCTGTGTAGGTGTCTTAAGCTCAATTTTTATGACAAGTTAATTGGTTTAACCCGCGTCTCGTTATCTGTCACCGTTTCAGAGCTACAGGATGTTTTTGGAGAATATACCTTTTCGAAAAACACCCTGTATCTCTGAAACGGTGACAGATAACGAGACACGGTTTTCGCCAATTAACTTGTCATAAAAATTGAGCTTTAGATACCGAGATCGGTTTTTGTCTATCTCCTCTTTAAAGTATACTTTGCCTTTAAAAGTGTTCAATTTGGCCCACCCTGTACGTTAGTTTGGTTCAGCGGTTTTATTTATTAAAACGACCTACAAATGAGATTGAGGAAGGAAAAGGAGATTATGTTAAATAAAAATCATTAATTTCAATTTTATTGCGACATAATAATTTTTTATTGATACACGAAATAATTAAATGTAAAATTAGAGTTATGGAAGGTCACTTATTAAATAAATTACACAATTAATTTGGCTTTAAAATGGCAAAAAGAAAACAGTAATCAGTTGGTAGGACAGAAGCCCACACTGACATTACCATCGGCCATATCTTGAGATAATTTAATCGGATGTTCGTTGATGAAAACGTTTCGCATGCATCCAACGTAGGATTTTCTAACGGTCAGTCCTCTAGCTCTGTGAAGTAAGCGATGCCCGCCGAGGAACAGACCTCCACCGGTATCTGTTGATATAGAGTGAGGGTCTCCAACACTAGGTTCAGTGTGGGTGGCATCCACTGACAAGGTCACGGCACTTTTCGACTTTATAACTGCAAGAAACAACGTAATTGTCAAATTTCTGGACAAAAAGTTCGAATTTTATTTGTGTACGTACCCTGGATGTTGTGCCACTGTCCGTCACACAAGTAATGCGGATTGTCTGCTCTGAACGAGTTCGATATGGGACCTTTGCCGTTCTCAACGGTCACCTTTATGGTACCATTTACCATTTCGAGGACGAGATAGTCACGTTTACCATGAACGGCAATAAGAATACCTGACGTGGTTCTTGGTTTGATGTCCATCTTGATGTTTATCGTAACGCCAACTTTGAATCGTTCTTTCAACTTCATGTAGCCCTCGCCCTGGTGGAAGAACGTTCCGGGTTCGACGTTTTCTGAACACGGTATCGCTCCGAACGCCTTCACCTTTTCCATTGGTTTGCTGTTCATATTGAAATCCCGGATGCAACCGTTAAGTGATCTAGTCGTATTCTGAAAACAGAAAAAAAAAACAATTATTTGACGCCATCTACGTGTACCTGTAAGAATTATATTAAACGAATTCAAGAAACGCAAAAGAAGTAATTGTGAAGTGAATTTTACTCACCAAATTCTCGAGGGCGTGTTCATAGTCGGTAGATCGGATTCCTCCGATGTAGTATGGTGGATAGAGATCGATTTTGGCGGTATTACTCGGGGCTTTACCGACTGCTGCAATTTCGTTGTCGATAACGAGTTTACCATCTCCATGATTTCTGGTTACTTCAACTTTGTGCCACGCATTATCAACGTATGTACCCGGTGATTTTATAATGGCAGGAAAACCGCCACCGCTGAAGATGAAGACGACCTGAAAGTGAAGAATTAAATTTTTTGAATTTACGAAAGAAAATTTCCAAAGACAACTTACATGACCACTTTGTAGTATAATCGCCACGAACTGTTTGTGATCCGTACTAGAAACATAAAGTAGGATACCTCCAGTCTCTGTCGTTTTAAATTCCAAAGAAAAGTCGAACTGTTTCCTGTGCTTTCCTCTTGCTTCCGGATACTCCAACCTACTTTCAGGGTCATTTCCTGCACGAAGAAAAAAAAATCTATCATCAAATTATTCATTTAATAATTAGTTTTAACTGACCAAATCTGTACGATCCTGTGTTTGTGGTGTCATCGTATCTAGGTTCTAATGGTAAGGCACACGAGGGTTCCCTGGGCGATTGCGGGGTTAGTGGAGGTGGTGTGCCGGGTGGCCGGGGCGCTCTTACGTCAGGAATAACTGTTGCCACAGTCGTAGAGGTGGTAGTGGGGGATGTTGTAGTGGTAACTTCCTCCGGTTGTTGTCCTCCACTTTCAAAACCACCGTCACCTCGTTTAGGTATTGCTGTAATTTACAGTTCATAATTAATTAATGCGCTTAATTATAATGGTAAAAGATACAGACCATCAATAAACGGATTACGAGTAAACGATTCTGAAGGTGCCACTGTCTGGAAGTCCAGCTCTTCAACTGGTGGCAAAGTGGGAACTGTAAATAATTAGTTGATTTATTAAGATATCTCGTTATCTATTGGTTCGATTTCGTTACTTACCCACATGTATGTTGGTGTCGCTACCGATTTGCTTGTCCAAAATGCATTTGCCAATCACCTCTCCGATTTTATCGGTCGAATTGGCGAAGTTGAGTATCACTCCATTGACAGTTGTGTCTCCGATACATCCGGCAAAGTTCTTTCCGGTAGCTACGGTTCCCTGTTTCGCAGCAAACGTTCTTGGCAAACCTCCTATGTAGAAGTCACCGTACAGGATTCGGGGAAGTGGTGGTGGACTATCAGTTCTAAAAGTAACGAAAATATTTATCGATTTGCCAAATGCTACGGGAATCCCTTACGATTGGAATGCGTAATCGTCGTAGTCGAGTCTTAAGACGGTGGTGTTATGCGTAATGGTGACAACGTGCCATTCGTTATCGTTGAATGTGACGTCCGGAAGGATGATATCGATCTTTTGATCGATCAGATGCAATTCGCCTTCGTCCAATGCCAAGGATATTCCCACACTTTGTTCGCTGTTTGTAAAGTAGAATATCAGACCGTCCGGTTCTTTCGTTCTGAATTTCAAAGTTAGCTGGAATATGTCGCCGGAAGAGATGTTGTCGAATCGAATGTATCCGGTTGTATTTTCCGAAAAGGAGACAAGTCTTGAAAACTGAAAGACCAATTTGAGTCAGGAAAATATCGTAAAGATTTAAACTGGTAAATGATATATAGAAAAGAAAAAAGATAAAGAGGAGAGAAAGTTATTTAAGAAGTAAATAAAAAGTAACTTGTAGGTACCTTAACTGGACATCCAGGTGTTACGTCATATGCTTTCACATTTTGAGTAAGATCCACGGGATTTCCCATGATGGTGACGTTATCGATGCACCCATCAAAGTCTGTGTTGGTAACATCTTTGAAACTGTGGAATTGGGGATAACCACCGAAAGAAAACGTTTCCACTTGTTCGATAGCACTTCCTTCCACAGATGCAGATCGATTTGGAATTTCTTCTTCGTCCACGATAAAGATTCCATCAGCACCGTCTCTACTGGCGCTGACCGTGTGCCACTTACCATCGTTGTAAGTGTCTTTGGTGTACCATGTTTTCGTTTTATCGCCCAAATTATACTAAAAAACATTAAGTCAACTCGTAGAAAAATATATATAGGAAATTGTTTGACTACGTCAATAATTTACCTGGTATAATATTTTTCCATTTCGAAGTTCCATGGATATAAACGTTTTCTCTTTACCGGCAAGAAACAGCAGACCTTCGGTGGCAAAGGTCTTGAAACTGAGCTTGATGTGAGACCTGATCCTTAAATTGAATAATCTTGCGTTGATAATGGCATAGCCGTTTCCGTTAAATCTGTATCCGGTGCTGGGCTGTAGATTCACCAGTTTATTCCTTTCAATGGCACCGTGATTGTTTTCGTTTCCGTCGTTGAAGTTCCAGAGGGAAATTGGGGTATCGCCAATGACCAGCTCTTCCATCTCACCATCGAATGAATTTTGCCGGACCTGATTTTGCATGGGGAATTGGGGTGGGTATCCACCAACGAACAGTTTCGATAGATTTCTGTCTAAGTTGAATATGGTCATCGTACCATTCAACGTTTCTTCCACGGTGTACACTTGGTCACGACCTCCAGCCACTTCTTCTCTTATGGAGAGTTTAGCGTTGTGTCCGGTTCTGGTAGATAATAATACAAGAAGTTGTATTAATGTTTTTGGGGTGTGTAAAATAATACGTACCTGTCTATTATAAACTGGTACCAGGTATCGTCTGCAACGTATTTGTTGCTTATTATTCGTTGTGGATCGTTTCCAATTTCAAGGGTGAGAACAGGGTAACCGTTTTCGATTTCCAAAGCCAAATAATCATCCTACATATATATAAAGAATGTGTATAAGGGTAAACTTTATTAACTTTAGTATACCTTACCGTTTGTGTACGTCTTAATTTGGTTCCGTTTCCGTTTCCGAGATACAAGAGTAACCCATTGGGATTTTTAGTTTTAAAATATCCGGAAATTTGAGTGGACGTGCTGAGGTCGGCCAGATTCGGTGGATTCCTCAATTCCAGAGTAGTGTTGGGGTAGAATGTAACACCAACTTTGATCCTGTTTGCGATGTCTCTGGCTAAAGCGATTTGTTGATTCAACTTTTTGATTTTTTCTTCGACACTTTGAGCAGTACCGCGCATGTTACTATTTTGGTCAGGAAACTCTTTCAAACTGTTGACAATATTCGGAAGTTTTTTGTTCACCGTGTTTATTTGCTGTTCTACTTGTAAGATGTTGCGCTTCGTGTCGTCCAAATCTTTTGGCAAGTGTTCCGATTTGGTCCTTTCGTCGGCGATATTCTTGAAAGTTTCGGTAGCAGTGTCGAGGGTTGTTTGGGCAATTGTATCGGCTTCTTCCGCAGTTTTTGCAGCTTGATATATATTCAAATCTAACGGCTGAACGATGGGGTTATTTAAAATTTTCCTAATATTTTCTATTTTTTCTTCATTGTCTCCATGAAGTGATCGTATGGGTCTTGATCGAGTTTTTGCATCTTCCAGTTCCGGTGGTAACTCTTGGGAGGTTTCCATGTGAGATTTTTGGGCCTTTTCTAGAAGAACTGTCGAAATGTTTCGCGCATCGATCGTCTGGTTGCTAATGCCGTTTAGTAGATCTGCTGCATTTTTTGCAGCTTCTTTACCGGAAACAGCGGCATCTCGAGCATTTTTTATCTCGTCGACTATGTTTTTGTACGCGTTTGCAGCATTGACGGCATTTTCTGATAAACCTCTTGTCTCTGTTAGCAAATTGTCCAGCTCTTGAGCTCTCAACGTCAAATTTTGAGCATGATCTTTTACGACAGGAACCAAGTCTTTTACAATGACCAATTGATTTATGTTATTTTCTAAAGTTCTATCAAATTCAAGATTGCTTTTTTCCATTTCTTTAGGATTTGTCGAGAAATCATCGATTAACATTTTAAAATTGTCGAGAACTTCCGAAGCGTTTTTCAACAGAGTATCGGAATCCTTTAAATTTTTTTCTACGTCGTTTGTTTGAGCATGAATAGTGTCCAATTTTCTTTCTACCGCGTCCTTGTTTCGTCTGTGCAAAAATGAAGAAAATAATAATTCTAAAATTATTTAAACTGATGTTGAATTTAAAAATGTTTTAAAAGTTCGTCATGATAAATAATTTAAGAAGCCACTAAACCTCCCGAAGTAAATTGCCTAATTGAAATCATATGGAATCGATTTCTAACGTTAAATAATATTTTTTTGTCCGAATGGCCAGTAATTTGTTATTAATAAAAAATTGGACATATTAAAAAAACATCGGAAAATGTTTTAAAAAAAAAATATTAAGGTAATCGTTCGCTTTAATTTATTAAACAACAAGATGTGGACGAATGTATTTCAAAAACTCGAAAAATTCAATTTTTGTTTTAACTCGAAAACAAAAGACAATGGAATTTTTTTGAAAATGCCAATAGAAACATCGAAATTGATCACCCTGTACATTTCATTTGTTTTCCACATAGAGAGAGCGCGCATTCGGCCAGAAAAAGAAGGAAACAACTTGAAGCGTACCGTACTTAACATCTAGGCTTAAGAATTTTTTTCATTGCACATCAAAGACTTGCGCATCTAGCACAGAGGAAGGGGTAACCCCCTACAGAAGCCAAACGACCTGTAGTGTTTGTCCCATAAAAAAATTACCACATCTTGTCTTTATTCATTTGTTTGTAATTACTAATCGCTGAGTGTAAGGCGTGAACCCGTGAACATTTTTAATTGGATTAATTATAGGAACTTGTTCTAATAATAGAACTTTTATCAACATCGTCGTCCGGTTTCGTTATCGTAAGCACTTCTATATTTCTATATTTTAAGACCATGTGACATTTGTTTACGACGACTGCCAAACGTCAGAAATCAGCTTGTCAGTGTGAGGTTAAGGTGATGTTAGTTTTAATGACAAAACTTCGTATTTTTTTAAATTAAATAATTAAAAAGAAATGCTGCCTACGACTGGACGCTTTAAGGACATTCCTTGCCCTTATTTAGAAACATCCTGTGGCAGACCGTATTGTCACTTTAGTCATAAGAAAAAAAATCAAGATAATTCTGAAGTTCCTACATACAATCCGACTCCGAAGTCACAATTACTGCACACAAAAAGTCATATTCCAATCAGCTATGTCCCTGGCGTTATCAGCAGGACAGATCGCAGCAATAGCAGATTTAATTCTATTTTGGAAAGGTCTCAACAAGTCCAACCAGTTTATAAACCTACCCCTTTGAGCATACTATCTTCGACTCAAAAATTAACAATTACGCCTTCTAATGAAAAGGATACCAAAAAAGAAGACTCTGCACATAACGACGAATTAAATGACATTAAAAGTAGTGAATATAATCCTGTTTCGTGCGACATTAATTTTGAAGAGTTGTCAACAGAATTTGATTTGATTGACGAAATAATTAATACATCAGAATCAGAGGAAGATCGAAAGTGTAATGTAATTGACAAAGAAACAGGTACAGTTGAAAAAAATACAGTTCAAAAGGAGAAGCCGAGTAAAGTTGATTCTTCTTCTAGTAAAAAAAGTAAAACTACCAAATCTGAATGTAAAAGTGATAAAAAGAAAAAGGACGACAAACATTCGTCTGAAAAGAGTGATTATGTTGAGAAGAAATCAAGTGACAAACATGACAAAAGGTCTAGTCATAAAAAAAGCAAAAAATCATCTGACAAAAAGACAGATGAAACTGATAAAAAAGAAAAAGATGATAAAAAGAGAAAAGACGATAAATGTAAAAGTAAAGGCAGTAATTCATCATCAAACAAAGAAAAATCTGATAAACATAGTGCAAGTTCAAAAGAAAAGGACAAACACAAACATAAAAGCAACACCAAAGATTCAACACGAAGTAAAAAGGAAAAAGTGGAGAAAGAAATAAAAAAGAAAGACAACAAAAAGGAAGACAATGTCAAAATCAAGGACACAAAAGCTGAAACAAAAGCTTGTAGTGAAAGTCTTTTTGATGATGGATCAAGTGAAATTTATGATGACAGCCACAATAATTTAGATTCAAATGATGACTTGTTAGATTTAGAAGAAGAGGACGACGTAATGAAGGAATGTTATAAAATATTCAACGAATATAAACCTACAGAGCCAGAAATTGAACCCAAGATAATGAAACTTCAAGACATTCAAAGAGACGAAGAACTTGAATATATCCCCACATCAAAAAAACGAATTGCTCATGATAAAGCTGAGAACATTACCCCAAGAACTATCAGCAAGCCTAAAGAAGGCCCTAACCCGGCTCTCATAATGGCCAATCGTTTGAAATTAGCGAGATTGGCTCAAGCAGCGAACGAGCACAAATATCTAATGGCTGAAATTAACAGACAAGAAGCAGTAAAAAATAATTTGAATAGGAAACCAGAAGAAAACGCTAAATTTATAAAAAATCATGGGGTAAAAAGACCACCAGATAAAATATCGAACGGTAGTTCAAAGCAACCAAAAATAAATTCGGATCTACTTAATCGCAAGAGCAGCTCCGATAATTTGCCGAAAACAAATATACTTCCTTCCACTTCTTCGTCGCTGATAGACGACATTCTCACGGGCAAAACGACAACTTCCGTTACAAGTAAACCGAAACGAATAGCTCCAGCTATGAACGTAAATTCCATACAAAGGGCGAAAGCAAAATTGGACGAGATAGCGAAACAGCGAGCAGCTACATTACTAAAGACTCCATCACAGACGTTCGGAAAGGGAGGCAAAAGAGTTGCCCATGTTCCCGAATATTCTCTGACCGACATTCCTGACGTTATGGAAGTGGAAAGGTCGCGACTTCCGGTGAACGTCAGGACTCGGTACCTCACAATGATAGCTGACGAGTGCGTTAAATTATACTTGACGAAAAATGACGCTTATCAACGCGCTTTAAAGGAAGAATTTAAATGTTATGAAAGATGCTCTGTTTTAGCCACATATCGAAATTCCGCCATGCTGGCCATAAACCGTTTACGCAAAGAGGTACAGGACATGGAAAAATCTGGACAGGGGCCTCTGGCTCCCGGAGAAGAATCCTTCAATTCTCGTGATATTAATACAGAACTTAAGGGTCGCAATCTATACAAACATCTTCAATCGTACATCTTATCTGAAGAAGAACTTAGTTTACACGGTTATCCACGCGAAGGACCTATTCCTGGCGTGGCAGTAGTTGTATCAACTAAACAAATTCGTTCCGTCCATTTGGGACACAACGAACGACAGTGTTGCCGTTGTTCAAAAATTTATCGAGTCGATCTGGACGGTTTTGCTGTATACGAGGAGGAATGCGTCTACCATCCTTTAAAGAAGCGAACTTTACGAGGTGAAAGTGTTTATTTGTGTTGCAAAAGTACCGAAGAAATAGGGTGCGCGACGGCACCTTGTCATGTATGCGACACTCCAGTGCCAGGAGAGTATGATCTGAAAGGGTTTCAAACGACTTTCGCCCCCAAAGACGACGACGATCCCCGAAGTTACGCGATTTACGCGCTGGACTGCGAAATGTGCTACACCACCAAGGGATTAGAACTTACCAGGGTTACGATCGTGAATCCCGAGTGCCAAATCGTTTACGAAACGCTGGTAAAACCGATGAACCCCATTATAGACTACAACACCAGATTTTCCGGTATTACGAAAGAACAAATGGATCGTACCGCTACCACCATTTTACAGGTTCAAGCCAACATATTACACTTGTGCAATTCGAAAACTATTTTGATCGGACACAGTTTAGAGTCGGATATGCGCGCGCTTAAAATTATACATAACACAATAGCAGACACGGCCGTTATGTTTCCCCATAAAATGGGCTTGCCACATAAACGGGCTCTAAGGGCATTGGCTAGTGAGTATTTGAAAAAGATAATTCAAAACGACGTGAGCGGTCATGATAGTGCCGAAGACGCCCTCACTTGTATGGAATTGGTGATGTGGAAGATGAAAGAAGAAATGAAAGGTCGCGGCATAAAGACGTAGGGAACGTTACTTTTTCTACTGTATTCGTTTTCTTAATGTAACTTTGCTACTGCATATTATAATAAATTAATAGCAAACTTCACTCAAAAAACTACGACTGAATTAAAATTGAACACGTTTATAAAACAAAGTTATCGCTGTTTTTACATGAGTAGGAAAAACAAATTTGTTAAAAGTTAAAAGAGATGCTACAAAAAAGTATTTTCCATTCATGATAATTAAAATTGTTCGAGTGTTGTAAATACCAACATTTAATTTAATACCATTAGTTTTGTTTAGTTTTGGTTTAGTTACAACCTACCTGGGTAGGTCACATTTCCTATTATTATTTATGTTCATATCAGGAAATTTGACAATATGTAGTTGGAGGCTTTCACGATAAGTTAAAATCTCTACCAATATGTTAAGTGATAAACAAATTATTTAGTTCTTTTTAAAGGTTGATACGTTTCATACCTTTTATACAATACTTATACATGTACATGTATATACAATACGATAAATGATATATATTTATTTTGTAATTTAAAAATTTTCAACGTTGGTTACTTGAGCGAGAACGTCTTAAAAGACATGATTGTTACATATGGAACTCGTTTTAATTTAATAAATTTTTTTACTGAAACCAATTTTTAACTTACCTTTGAGAAAGCGCTTCTTTTTTTCTTTACATATTAGTAGGCATTAGTTGTTATTTAAAAAGTAAAAATTTTTTATTAAACAATGAGCATTATTATTGACGCTATGAAATTATTTTTAAAACCCTGTTTTTTAAAAAAAAATTGAAGATGGTCGTTTATTTCCTAAACGGTGGAGTAATCGGGTAGGTTCATGTTATGAAACTTACCTTTAAATTAACTAACAATTGTAATGGTATGATAAAATACAGGGTGTTCCATTTGCGTGCCTATTTCCGGTATAACCGGAAGTGAAATTTGCTTGAAAATATTTTAGATTAAAAAGTTCATATGAAATTACTACGGAAGCGAAATTTTCAAAATTAAATTCCGATTATTACTTCTAACGAAGGACTTCCTTCGTACACCCTGCATACCATATTATTTAAACGAAGAAGAATAATTTTCAAAATTTGGTTTTGGGTTAGTATACTACTTTTTAATAGAATTATTTATAATAAGAAAGGTGCTTACCCATTTTTAGACAGCAACTTTTCAACTTCCAAAACCGTGTTGTATGTGAATTGGGTATGATTAGCGAGATCGTCCAATTTATTATTTATGGTAGTGAGATTACTTTTGAACATTTTGGCTTTATCTTCGATATTATCTACGGGTCTTTTTAAATTTCGTAAATTTTGTAATAGATTATCGGCCTTAAGGTATTGCTTGTCGGCGTCGTGGGCTCTACCGGTTAAATTGAATATGTTTATTTCATCTAAAAGTTTCGACGCTTCTTCTAAAGCAGCATCCACCTTTTTATCTACAAAGGAAGGTCACGACATCAGGAGATTTTATAAAATAAAATTAATAATCTCGTACCTTCGCCTGAAATCAAAGAATCCGATAAACTTTCTATGTTGCTCACTGCATATTTTGCGTCCATTACTGCGTCCGATATTTCGTCAAAAACTTTATCGGTTTCTAAGCTAATATTGTGTGCTTTATCTGCCAGTGCTGCACTATTTTCCATTGCATATAAAACCTGCAACAAAATATTTTATTAGAAAATTGAGCAAATTTAACAAAAACTATTTAACGGAGTTACCTTTCTGTTAAGAGAATTAGCATCCATCTCAAGTTTGTCGAGATCTCCCAAAATGGGGTTCAAATTTATTTGATCTGGTTGTAGCTTTCCAACTTTGGGTCTAAGCCCGTTTAAGGTGTCGTTAAGATGGGTCAGTCTTCTAGTTGTAAAGTAACCGGAATCAACGGTCTAATAAAAGTTTAACAGAGAATTAAATCCTACGTAAAGAAACCTTCATACAAGTTCTTACATCAAATTCTATGATAATTGGATCAATTAACGCAGCAAGAGCATCAGTGTCGTCTAACAGGTCGTGAGTACAACTGTCGCAACTGTGACAACCTACATCGTCAAGAAAAGCCCATCTGTGGGGACAGTGGTCACATTTTTCCCCAATTACACCGGGCAAACATTCACATTGTCCCGTTTCCGCATTACACCCGAATCCAAGAGAATATTCACTTTTACATCCACATGCTGTCAATAAGAAAATTATAAGTATCTACAGAATAAAAAAAAGATTCGTCTTACATATGCATCCATCAGAAGAGAAGTTCCAGTGTCCAGCAATACATCTGTCGCACTTTTGTCCAGTGACTCCAAGCTTGCATCGACATTGCCCAGTTTGATCGTGACACTGAGTACTCACGGAAGCTAGGCTACAATTACACGGACTGCATCCCTGTCCCGACTGGAATCCATAATGTTCAGCCACACAACGATCACATTTTTCTCCTTCAACATTCGGTTTGCAGACGCATTGGCCAGTGTGACTATCACAACGATCTCTACCATAATTATCACAATCGCATGCTATAAATAGATTACATTTTTTATTAGAAAAAGCTAATATGCTCTACACTGTTTGCCTTACGTTGGCAGTTCTTTGCGGTGATGGCATCTCCATAAAAATCCGGAGCACAGAGAGCGCATGAGTTACCAAAGGTGTTGTTGAGGCAGTGCAAACATTCACCAGTCACAGTGTTACAAGAATAAGGGTCCGTAGGGTCGATGTTACCGGAGCAATCGCAGGGTTTACAAAAGTCACCTGTAAATAATATGCAGATAGAGTAGAAGTTTTAATAGGTACTAGTTAGATACCCACCAACAACTTCAGGTCTTCCGTAATAACCAGGAGCGCAGGATTGACAACGTGCTCCAAAGTAACCCTCAACACACTCGCAACTGATCTTTTCTCCATCTGAACTCAGATCGCAGGCTGTTGCAAAGCTGAAAAAAAATACGGAAAACATAAAGTTTTTAATAATGAATATTTCTCAACGCTTACTTATTAGAAGCCACTGGTAATGGACATGCGCATATCAAACAATCCATTGGAGTTCCTTGTAACGCATTTCCATGATATCCAACATCACACTGCTCACAATGATCACCTCGAGTATTGTGTTTGCAGTTCTAAAAGGCGAGCCAAAGTTGATTATTATCCAGGAATTATTCAGAATTATTAAACTTACGAAACATAAGCCCGTGTGAACATCGCACTCATCGGCATGACCGTTACATTGACAAGGGACGCAGTAACCTCCATGAGGACCGGTACTTATTCTGTAATAACTTGGAGCACAGTCTTCACAAGATAAACCTTGATATCCTGGAGGACATTGACACTGTTCTACGGATGAAGCAGGTTGAACAATTTTGCCGTGCATCTCTGTATAATTGTAAGGTACTCCATTGATTAAAAGGACGTTCGACAATCTGCAATGAATTAATAAGTTATCCAATTAGATATTTTTTTTGTATTGGTTGACACAAACCTGGCGGTAACTGTATCGCTCCAGTAAGTAGCCCGAATGTAAAGACCTGTGAGGTCGTTGAGCACGGTCATGATGTGTTCTCTTTTAGCAGCAATTCCAGAAGGTAATTCAAAGTTACTTTCGACAATTTCCAAACTTTCACTGTAATCGGTAGCCACCGCAGGTTGTTCAACACTCATATACGCCAAGTACGTTCCAGCACCAGCCAAAATAACATCAGCACCACTTACTGCTTTACCTATTCGATCAAGATTAAAACTTACAACAATTCTTTGTACATATGTTTGTTAAACTGACCTGATGATCCAATGGTGTAAAAGATACTGTAATTAAGCCTGCTCCCATACAAAGTCAATTTTTTTCCCAAATAAACAGACGGAGCCGAAAAATATACCCGTTTATTTTTCCTGTCGTCTTGAGAAAGGTCAACTCCAATATCAGTGGGTGCGTTTCCCTGATAAACGGTAGAATTTAGACGAATAACGTCGAAGGACGAGGATTCTGTTTCGTTGATTTCGACAAGACCCCAATCTTGCATATTAATTATAACTGATTGAACATAGCTGCTGCTGGAACATCTAGATGTCTTCCCAAAGCAGAAACATTCGGTGCATCCATCTTCATTGTCTGCTTGGAGATTGTACGAACCTTCGCGACATAAACTGCATGCTGGACCAACGGAATTCTTTTTGCACAGACATTCTGCGGACACCTGGTCGCAAATGTCCGAAATTGTTCCCGCATAGTCACAGTCACACCGTTCACAATATGGGAATGCAAAGTAACCAGCCTGGCAAACGCTACAAGTCCTACCAACCACGTTGTTCCTACAACTACAGCTTCCATTAAATAGATCGCACTGTAGATTGTGTTCGGCACCCAATGGATTACATTTACATTCTTCACAACCGATGATGGGATCGAAGCCGTAAGTGAAGGGCATACACTGGTCGCAACGTTCCCCTGTTACATGGGGCGGACATATGCATCGCCCTTGATGGAAATAAAAAATAAGTTATAGGAATATTTTTTTTTCAAGTAGTTGGTATACCTGTGGAGGCTTCACATAGGGCAGTTAATGGACAGTTGCAAGGCTTACAGTCGGGGAAGTCGTAGAAACCAGTTTTACAAATTTCGCACTGCCTGCCAATTACGTTTGGTTTGCATTCACACTGACCGCCAAATTTGTTACACTGGAAACTCAAAGATCCTATATGGTCACAGTCGCACTGTAGAGCACCGTTGTTGTAACCAGCAGTTATGGAAAATACAGAATCCTTGCAGAAACCTTCTTCTGATGTGTCAATGAAGAAGTGATTACTGGCACAAGTAGATATGAATTCCGCTGTACGATCGAGGTCCTCTTCTTGAAGAACATTTTCGCTGTATAGGTCAGCAGGAACTATTAGTAAATAGTCCAAGTAAACACCTTTGTGATTTGGTTCCTGAAATTAATATTTAAGTACTTGGGGATATATGATACAATATGAAATAAATTATTTTCGAACCTTTAACGTAATCATAAAGTTTTCTGTTAATGAGAAGAAAGGATTGCCATCGGTTTGTTTAACTACGGCTCTGCATCCGGATTTGGAGGGACAATGTTCAACTGTGAGTTTCGCCTCATAAAACTGTCCATTTTGGACAATGACATTCAAGTCAAATTCTACACAAGGAGCACAGTTAAAATTCTTCTTCTTAAAAGTTAAGATTAGGTGTGGTATTCTTACCTGGATTGTCTGGTTGGTAATATTGGACAACAAACGAATAATAACCAGGCACAGGAACTTTTGCATGTACATCAATCAAATCGTCAGCTGGTTCCAAGTAAATGTACGAAGAATCATTTGAAATTTTATGGACTGGTCGAGTAACGTTAGCTTCGACGTCAGCATCGATTTCGAATTGGACTTTCTTTGATTCGGGTGGATTCGGATACCGAGAGGAGATGCAGTTTCCATCTTTGACTATGCAAACTGGTTTCGGTTTAATATAATCCAAAGACCATTCGTCGTATGGGATCGCCACTATGGATTGTATGCCAATGTTTGCATCATCAGCTCCCTGACAATTAAAGTTGATTTTAAAGTGTTACCATGATTGAAAAATGATTCTTACCTGAAGGATGACGTTGATAATGTTTCCGTCGACGTTTTGTACGGCGAGAGTGTTTTTCTTATCAGTGACGATTTGTCGACACACTGTGGTATAAGGACAAGAATACAAGAGAGCCCTCCCTCTTGTTACTCCATTTTGGGCCCTCGATTCGACGTTAACTGTTTGAGTTCGATGGTCACCTTTGGGGGTGAAGTAATTTATTACAAGAACATAAGGGCCCGGCTTTCCAATAGTAACATTATACGCAATTTCTGATTGGTTCTTGTTCAATAATGGAGTACGATTTAACACCTTTAATTCGATAAGATGCTGAAATAAAAAAATACGGATCGTTTATTAAAACAAAAAAATATTTGAAGAAGTTCTACCTCGTGATCGCCATAGAAATCTTTCAAGGGGTCGACTTTATCTCCCCTCAAGACCACCCCACCAGCTCCGAAGGTTGCGTCAAATCTCGACACGTTAGGATAGCTATAATCCCTGCAAAGGACTTTGTCGTCGATTGTACATGGCTCCACCACCTTTTGAGTCAGTATAGATGCTGAAGAATATTCTTCAGGTAGTAAAACGAAGTAATCCAAGTAGAGGTTCTTTTTATTTTCAATGCTGACTGTCCATTGTCCTGGTTCCATGACGAGTGCCGTAGAACCGGAAGCAGTAACAAACGCGGGTTCAGTAGAGCTCTTGAAATGAACCTGGAGCGTTTGTTCCAGACTGTGGGGATTGTCAGGAATGACCCTTATTGTCCCAGTAACGGTATCTGGATTTGGATTCACGTAATGCAAGATTATCAAGTAGAGAGATGGCTTAGATATATAAACGTCGTATAAAATTTGATTCTGGAAGAAATAGAAAAGTACAGCAACTTGAAATACAATTATAAAAATATATTACGTACTTGTAACTGCGAGAAAACAGCGTAACCCTTCCACGAGTATCCAGGAAAAACACTTTCGTCATAAGCATATCGTACTGCAGTGTTGGCAGGTGTGTGACCATCTTCAACCTCGTATTGGAATTGATACAGGGTGGGGAAGTAATGGGCTTGAATGGGCTCTTTGCAAGTACGCCCCGTTACACGTGCCTGACATGTGCATTGTCCTGTAGCCTTATCACAAACTGTATTTATCGATCCTCCAATATCGCAACCACAATCTGAAATTATTCACCAGAAGAATGACTTTTTCACTTTCATGATGATGATTTAGACAAAGTACCTTTGCATCCGAACAAGTTCTCTTCTTGAAGATCGTAAGTACCAGCAACACAATCAGAACAAGATCTCGAAATAACAGAAGGTTTGCAGACACACTGACCGTCCACGTTGTCACAGGCTGCAAAACCACCTAACACCCCGGGAATGTGACAGTGACATTCGCTACATCCTTCGGGATTGTTCAGGTTGAGGTTCCAGTATAGTGGTTTACATTTGTCACATATGCGTCCTTCTACCCTTTCCTTACACTGACACAGTTCACCAGCGGGAACTGAACCACATCCTGCAAATGCTGCCACCACTCCCGCAGGATTACAGTTGCATTCTAAAAAGATTAAGAGTCTCGATGGAGATGTTGCTTTGGCATCTCAATTTAAAATTGTTACCTTCGCAAGCTGGGAAATTATAGAAACCTTCACGACACTGCTCACACCGGATGCCATCAAAGTTATTATTGCACTGGCATCTTCCTTCGTTGTCACAGGATACACCTATGGATCCGTGGCCGTCACAGTTACAAGCTGAAAGAAGTACGAATTTTGGTAATCCTTTTGGAAGCTTTTTTGTATTAAAACTTTACCTAAACATTCAGGATACGAGTAGTATCCAACTCGACACTGTTCGCATGTACGACCACCAAAATTGGATAAACAAGGGCATGTTCCTGACACGTCACAGACCGAAGAAGCGGACCCTATCGTGCTGCAGTTGCAAGGTTTGCAATCAGGATAACCGAAGTATCCTGGTATACACTGATCACATCTTTCGCCGCCGTATCCTTCCTTACACAAACATTTTCCGGTGTTTTTGTCACAAATTTCGGCTTCGGTTCCTTTAATGTCACAATTACAATCTGGAAACAAACCAGCATTCCAAAATCAGATACTTATTCAATTTAATGTGCATTCTTGTACACCTACATGTACATGAAGGATAACTGTAATATCCATTTTCACATTGGTCACACTTTAGACCTCCATAGTTGCTTTTACATGTGCAGTTTCCTGTGCTTTGGTCGCAGGTGTCGGATACAGAACCAATAGCATTACATAAACAGGCTAAAACAATTAATGAACGAGTATAAAATACAAAAAAATTTTTTTTTGTTTAATTTTATCACTTACGTTCACACTTTGGGAAGTTGAAGTAACTATCGGAACATTCTTTACAATATTTCCCTCCAAAGTTGTATTTGCAAGAACAATGGCCCTGGACGGGCTCACACTGAAGGCTCTCAGTGCCATTTAGGAAACAACCGCATGGGATACAATTAGGATAACCGTAGTAACCAAAGCTACATCGGTCACAATCGGGAGCTTGGTACTCGGGCCTACATTCACAACGGGCACTACCTTCTTCACAATTTCCAGTTGAATAAAAGTTATTACAGTTGCAAGCTAAGAAAGCAAAGATGTTTAAATTTGACGAAATCTGTTAGTGGAAGACGGGAAGGAGTTCCTGGAGGATAATACTTGAGGGAAATAGAAATTGTGGACGTTCATGGTTGAAAAATCACATTCAAGGAATTGTATGTGTATGGAGGTTTTGCATTAGGATTTGGATGTATGAGAAATTACTTGTAGGTTTAAAGGATTGGGGTAAATAAATGTATGATTAACATACGTTGACAGACATCAGTTTCGTTCCAGTATTTATTGTAAGGTCTGTAGAATGTAGGTTTGCACTGGTTGCAGTTGATTCCCATCGTGTTATGCTGACAATTTTGGCACACTCCACCCCCTTCGTATTTACCATAAATATCGAGAGATAGACGTTTTCTGTCCACCTCAGGGTCGTACACGCACTCATTACTATGTTGGAAACAGTTGCAAGCTATAATAAAGAATTAGGAGTAGTTACTAATTAAAATTCTTCAAATGGTAAATTTTTTGGGAACTCTCTTACGTTCACAAGAAAACGGCGCGTAGTTCTTAGATATTTGCCAGGCTTTTTGTTCGAAACCAGGACAACATTTTTGGCATTTGGGACCACAAGTGTTATGTTGACATCGACAAAGGAGGATATTGGGGTCATTGGGGTCTGTTACTTCGCACACATCAGCATGACCGTTGCACATACAACGACCCCCAATACTTATGTCTTTTATAGAGTAGAAATACTAGAACAGAAATGGTGAAAAGCTGTACATATTGATAAATAACTTTTTCTCAATTATTTACCCTCCTTGTAACTGTTGGATCTTGTCTAGCTACAGACATAAGATGTCCTAGGAGATTTTTGGTTCGAAGGAAGCGAAATCTAACATTTGTGGCTCTTGTCCATTCTTGTAAGACAGGAGAGTTAAAGTAGTCTCGAGCAGAAGGTCTATTGTTAAGTATAGATATAGGAATCTGTAAATGAATGCCTTTAAAATGACGAAGAATGTAAGGGGAGACGTGCTAGTACTTCTCCTCCTTCTAAAGGAACAATTTTCGAATATTCGGTGGTACAAATAACGGAATCGTCGGACGTAATGGGACGTAAAGTTTCTGTGCCAAAGTACGTTTCACAGTCGCTTTCCGAGTCTGAAAAATATTGCCAGGGGGTCCATGTTTTACCATAGTCCGCAGATTTTTCCAAAATCCATAAACCAGGCCGAGGAGAAATGCCCATTCGTATGAAGATGTAGGCCACGTGAAATTCCTAATTAATTCAGAATTATATCAGAGGGTTTAAAAAGAGGAATCTTCGGGACTTTAGTAGTCCCATTGTTTGTATGACAGGGTTGCAGTTTTTAAAACAAAATTGGAGAATTCGTTTAAGATGTTTCAGTAAATTTAAAAGTATTTTTGTATAATAAACTAACAGCAACAACATCCGGTTGAACAGGAAGTCTGCTGACCGATTGACTCCTCTTATCAATTTTAGTCAGCATTAAGTAAACCGTTTAATGGCAATTCATTCCAACATTCGAAATTGTTTCTTGGATAATGGGGATCAAAAATTTATCTAATACGGGTAATAAAAATGATGATAAGTCGAGACTCAAATAAATTAGGTACATAATTTATTTGAGAGCCCACAATTTTTAACGATGAGTATTTTTATTTTCGTTTTCAACAATTGTAAATTGTTTCAATTTAACACATCATTATCACTAAACAAGTTGGATCTTTTTACTTATTGTGTAGGAGGTTACTTCCTTCATTAGTGTAGTTTTATTTGGATGGCCTTATCAATTATCAAAGGATGCGGATGGTCGATCGTAGTACACATTAAAAATTTATTCTCATTTATTATCGTAAAATCGTTTACTTAATATAAATTTATTTTAAGAACAAAAACGGAAACATCTCTTCTTATTTAATATCTTTATAGTTTGTGGGTATATACAGGGTTGTTCGTAAGAAAACTGCTGATTTATCATCAACATTGGAAAATGAATTTATTTAATGATAAAACTTTTATTTGAATCATACTTTCTTAGAACTTATAAAAAAGCCATAATCTCCCACCCTGTATATAGTATTAGTTTCTTTTAGGGATTTTTTTTTGCGGTTATACTCTGAATTATATATTTTTTTTAAGAAAGTCTTGGATAACGGAAATCACTATTTATTTACTTCTTCATTATTGGTGTTCTGTGTATTTTTTTCTCCGCCTCCACATATCAAGTAGTTAAGTGTGATCTGCCAAGAAACATGTGGTCACCAGGCATCGGCTTTGTTATGAACACATTTAACTTAAGACAAATATTTCTAAATGCAGTTCGTTTTAAATTGAAACTTAAAAAAAATATTAATTGAACAATTAAATTTTAATTTAATTTTTTTTCAACGTCCAGTGGATAATGTTAATCGTATATTTTAAAGTAAATCTAAAAATATTGATGATGACACCCGTATCGACGTGCAGACAACTGTTAGTTGTATATCTTACAATTAGATAGATGATAATGTAACGAAACACTTATTCATATGCATTGTCGGCTCGTTATTTGCTGCATGTGCAAACGGTTTTTCATAAATTCTTTACAGACATAATTAATAACAATAATATTACACACTTTCTCTGTGCAAATTTCCACATGATAAATTTTTATCACCATGTACCTGATTGTAATTTATTTATTTACATTACAACGTCTGGGTAGTTTCACACAATATATACAGGGTGGCTCATTCGACACCAGAATGTTAAAAAAAAAATTTAATAATTCTGGTTCGAAATTTACTAATCATTGACTACCCTGTAGTTTTCCCCTCACTTTCTTCGACCAGAAAACCATTATACCTACCATAAATTTGCCTCTTCCTTGGAAAGATAATTGTTTTATAATTTGGCGTGAACGTCGTCGTAATTTATTTGTGTTCGGTAGCTAGAAGATGCCAGATGGCCCTCGGCAGGGGTTTGTAGGTTTAAATGCACCCTTAATTCACATGTTCCTCAAAGAAACGATTTTAAACAAGGAATAGAACAGATTTTGTACCAAACATTTATCGTCATTACAAATGTAGGACAACGAAATAAAATTTAACTTAATCCGGGCCTTTCTAAGGGCATTCTATGAATGAAAAACCCAAAAATGAGTGACATGTTCAACTAGTCTTGACCTTGAGCTGTCTGTACCATTAGCCTAAGGCAGTTGGTATATGTATAAGTTCCTTTTCATAGCTTTCGCAAAAATTAAACGGTCCATCGTTAATGTTGGTTTTATTTAGGGGTAGAATATCAACAATCTTTACTTTTTTAACATTAACAGCTATAGGAGATATTGTAGGGTGTACTTTTATGAACCAGCTTAATATTTTTTTTGAAACTTACCTGTCCAAAATCAATTGTAAGATTAACTTCGTTATATTTCATCCCTCTGGATAGTGGTGGACTTTGCCACCACGTTTCCATTCCATCCACGGCAAATTCGGGGGGATGTCTTTTATCAGGTCGAGAGGGGTCACAGTAATCGCAAAACTGTAACAAAACAGTTTAAAGTAGGATAACATGGGATTACAATTGTGCTCATTTTTTTAAGGGGATCATTGGTGTTGGAATAATGTTAGGACAAAAAAAAGAGCAGGGGCAAAATTTGCACATCTTATTTGAACATTATTTTATTTCTGTTTATATTTTCACCCTGTGTAGCTTAATTATTTTAATTACGTACTTAAAAGGGGATTCTTTATGTGCATTCTATTATTATTATTTATTTTTTTCGGAAAAAAAATGGTAATATTTTATTAAAATAATCTCGATTGGAATTTAAATTGAATAGTTATCTTTGTCCTCTTATTCTGGTTAATGACCCATAAGCAGATAAATGACAGAGATGGTCCCAAATAACTAAAGAAGATCATGAAATTGACCTTTGGCACCAGTTTCGTTATATTTCAAAAACATTTGGTAATAGCGTAGATAAGAAACCCCAGTCTTACATTTATCTACATCAAGTAAAATTAAACTAGAACGGTTTTATCTGCAGTAACGAAAATAGGATAAATTGTAAAAAAAATTCTTTCGTATTAATTTTCTATAAAAAACATTGTTCCAAAGTTATAACAAATTAATTTTTTTTATTACAATTTTATACTAATTCTAATTATAGAGAGAATCCATAAACAAAAGATGACCTCTTTTATTATAAACTCGAGTCTTTTGCTTCACTAATCTCTTACATAATTGAAGCCACATGGCGATTTGTTATTGTGATTAATTTAAGAAATTTCGTACAGTTATCGCCAAAAAGTTGGCATCAATTTTGCGAACCAAATTTAATTCAATTTCTATAGACTGTAAAATAAATTTAATATTGTAATTCATAGATTTTTTTATTGTTGAGTCAACAAATCGGTTTTATGTAAAGTTGTGAGGAATTGCATTTTTTTAGCTTGTTGGACTATAATATTACAGCATTACGTGTTTGCATTAGTTAAAAATGTCTAAACTACTCTTTATGACCGCGGAAACTAAACAATTATTTCAGCTTTAACGGTGACTATAAAGAAAACATAATTCCTAAAAATATCTGCCTCTAAAGCAAGAATTGGTTCTGTGCTGCAATTTTCTTGTAAAACATCTTGTTCTTGAAACACTTATTATCGTTATTTTTTATTTTTTATTTTCAACACTTATAACGATAAAAAGTTTATTTAAAAAATCTTCCTATTGTTAGAAAATGTCTACCAAAACATTTTTCAAATTTATAAAAAAAACAAATTTTGGCGTAGATAATTAATGAAGTGTTTCTAGACATATCTTCTTGTTTTTTTTTTCTTATTTTGAGTAGGATTTTTAGTTGAAACACCCTGTATATTATCAGGGAATATTTTTACGACACACTCGCTTGTTTCATCTGTTTGAAATCCGGTCATTTTAATTTAATTTTTTAGAATGTATTTGATATTATTCAAAAAGTGTTTTATAGTAAGAAATGGCTATCCAATAGTTCTACTGAACTGTATAAATATTTAGCGATTATATCACTTCCTAGATTATCACAAATCTTATCATTGCCGGCGAAGTATAAATCAAAACGATGACATGAACATTGGCTGATCGTGAGAATATTAAAATATGAACGCTGCTTTTTTTCTAATAAAATACTTTTGTATTTAGTTACAGCATCTTCATTTGTTTAAAAAACAAAAGATTTTATGGTTCAAAACCTCTTCGTTTGTTCAAAACAAAAATTGTTAAAAGTTGAAGATTATTTTTCTTATGTTTTTGATCATTAATACATAATTTATTTGTTGTTATTCGTTTGAAAACTGACCTGCCCATGAATGAGATTAACATTCACGTCGTTTTCTGCATTTGCACCGATAAGTTTACAATAAAGTTCGGGTCCCTCCGTATCTTCGCCGCATGTGGCTGAAGCTTTGATCGTACGATTTTCGGCCAAGTTGAAATAAGGCGGTGTAAGCTCATCGCTACGCGCGTTTACCACATTTACCACACCGGTTAAAAACAAAGTCAAAATCACCCAGACACGACCGGGAGAGGCCTCTAGAGGCCTTCCCTGTGATCTTAACACCACGGACATGGTTTTAGAACTGAATGAGAACCCAAGTCGTTCATAACCGATGCTTTAGTTTGCCCATCCTTCTTGTGTGGTTTCAAATACAAAAAAGACGCTACTGTACGTTAGATAAATATGTATTATGAGCAGATCCGGAATAAGGGCCAAAACTAAATCTGATAATTCTGACTTGAAAAACAAAAGTGAAAGTTAATAAATCAATTCTGTTATTTATTAGGTATTTTATAAATAATTTTTAAAAAAATTACTTTAAATTCGTTTTAATTATTAATTGTTTGAAATTTAATTTAATTAATAAATTGTCCAGCCTGAAAATGTCCGAAATTGACTGGTAAAATTAAATTTTATAAATTAGTTTCGTTATATTGACATAAAAAATTGGAAGTGAAGCCAATTAATAAAACACAATTTCTATTATTTATTATACAATACGGTTCCATTACTTTCTACATTTGAACTTTATTATAAAAAAAAAGTCACCACCCAATTATGTATCTTTGGTTCCAAATATGAACTTTTTCTAATAAACAAAAATTTCAAAATTCTGTACTAGTGTTAGAGAATATACATTTGTATTAAACTTTTAATCCCAGTCTCTCCTTTAGGGGTGCTATTTTGAAAAATAATTTCATAGTGGATGATACTGGTGCATATAAGGAATCTTTGTACCAAATTTCAAACTTCCTGATTCAGGAGTTTGGGTTGTAGGTATCTGAATCAACATGTCAAACTATGAAACTCCTTTTCACCCCCTGCGGTTTCAATTTTAAAAAATCCTAACCCAACAACTGTCATACATGTTAGTTAAATAGATTCTCAAAAGATGACGTTCTCAATTTACTTTTTTAAAGTTCTTTTTTTTTCTAAATAATATCATTACGTTTTACAACAATTGTATTGTTATTTAAAAATATTTTTATTTATATTTTAACCAAATACAATATTACAATAATTAAAATTTACCTTTGCTTAATTGCAAATATTTACGTTTTAATTTTTTTTTGTTGGGTTTTTTAAACTTTATATAGAAAGCCAGAAATTAACTTTATTTTGTACTAATCATTTCAGCAAAAAAAAAAAAAAGTAGAGTGAATAATTTTGATATTTTTTTGCATATTTTTACAATGAATTTTTTGTTTCAGGTGTTAAGTGTTCGTTCGACCGTTATGAGTGCTTTTTAAATTTTGCGTTCGCGAAAAGTTGGTGTCGTTCGTGTTCGGTAGTGATTTTTCGTCGCAGCGGTGGAATGGAATGGTACGAAATATGGTACGGACTCAGAACATCCTGGACTGAATGTGGAGGACTAAAGAGGAGGAGAGTCAGCAATACTGGTAAGTAAGTTGTAGTTGTAGTAGTAGATTTGAGTGAAGATTTTATTTTATTTATTTTTATTATTGGTGCAATTTATTTTCGCACCATTTCGGCCCTTTAAGATAAATTGCAAACGGCAATTTGAGACATTATTGGGCTCTTCCTGCTTGTTATTCCATTATCCGCCTTATCCACTCTGACGTTGAATTCTATTTTGGGGACTTATACACTGGCGATATAATCTCTAATTTAGACATTCCCATACTAATGTTGTGGTTATTGTATTATTGTTTTTAAATGGTGCCGGATTAACAATTTGGTAGTGTAGGTATTTCTCTATTTGGTTTTAAAGGTGGAACATTTCTACTGTTGTGAGTTCTATAGGTACGTGCATATTAACAGTTGCTTGTCAATTAGAACACTATAGTTGCGTGCGCATCTCAATGACGTCATCTATTGACGGCTGTTGTTTATCAGTAGTCTAAATACTGCGTAACGTAAAAAGTTTTTTGCGAAGCTCTTACAACGCGGAATATAATTGTTAAAACGTATTTTATAAAAAGGATGAAGTTTAACAATAACTTTCGTACATAGAAACTACTTAATTTCCGTTCTATTTGAATAATAAACATTTGGTTCGGTTAATAGTTAATAGATGGCGTGTACGCGACTGAGTAGTTGATTAGAAGTTCTTTGGAAAGCGACATCTACTTAATTCTGTTGTTGCGTTAGTATCAAATCAAGGGCTTAGTATTGCTCTTATAAACTTTAATGAATTAGATTAGAACTAGACAACAATAATATATTTTAATTATCTAGAATATTCAGTCTAATAATTTGTAACAAAAAAAAAATTTGTTTAGTCCATAAGGTTATTCCTTGTGCATTTTATGAGTATTCTTTGCTTTAAAGTAATAGGCTGCTATCATAATTGACCCACTCAAGATCGTATTTATGGAGAAATTTAATAGCAACACCATGTCATTTGAATCAACAAGAATTGTAAATATTCTAACTAAAACGGGAAATTATTTTTATAACAGTTTATTATTTATTAATAATGTACTTACTGGCGTTTGTGAATGCTGATATAAACCATGTTAAAATACTAACAGATTCAGCAGTTTGGCTTCGTAATATCTCCAATAATTGGATAACTTTTGATGAAGCTCCAATTGGAGTGCACAGTGGCTAAATTAACAAATTAACGGATACATGGTGTTGCTAATATTATCATTAACGTTATTTACCACTAAGAATGTAAGAAATTCTCTTGGAATAATTCCGTACAACATTCCAAATGCCATAGAACAATAAATTAATGCTCCAATGGTAAAGCCAATGTTAAAAAATTTCTTGTAATAGGACGTGACGGTAATCAGAATTAGTTCTTGAATTAATATTATGGGATATTCTAAATAAGTAAGTAGGGCATAATGGTTTCGAAAATTATATGAAAACATTGTGGTGTAACTGAAACGTAACATTTAGTTTGTTTTACATTTTGTAGGCATAGTCTAAATTTATACCTGAATAATTCCATGCATAATCCAATTAAACTGATACCATGTGCATTTTTTACACGGACTATATTGACAATTTGAGGAATTTTTAATACAAAACAGGAAGATATCGTTACAATACTCAATAAATTTGAGATATTTTGTAAAATGCTTGTTTCGTACTTTAAGGCCATACTGTGACATTACACGTTTACATAATAACGAACTACTGCTAATTTTAAATACGGATTATTTATATTTATTGTTGCTTTATGATAACCTTAATCTTTGACATTTAACTTACTTCCCGCATTTCTATTTAATTTTGGTGCCAATTATACTGGCACACTGCCAACCTACACACACTTTTATTACTAAAAGACGAAGTTACGAACTAGGGGATACCCCTTTTGCGTGCTTTATTTTTTTGTAGAAGCGGGAAAATCTTCAAAAAACACCCAGTAGTCCGATGCGACTAGGTACGTTACCATCGTGAGTCAAGGCCCGCGCGCCGGTGACGTGACCACCTATGCTGTACATGAGCCTACTATCATAGCGCGCAGGCCTGATTTCACGATTGTAACGCTGGGTAGCGTTGGATTCTTGAAGAAGGTAACTTCAAACCCCTTTACTTCAGAACGTTATATGTACGACTATTAATTGCGGCCCCTAAGCTCAATAAATACGTAATAATAGGAATAAACTTAACATTTACAGAAAACTACTATTTCTACAAGTGCGCGTTCTAGTTATCGTATTAATAAAAATCAAAAACGAAAATGAATACGAACTTTATTTAATCAAATAACAATACTCAAACGATTACATTTTTTTAGATAGGTACCTGTTAAGTAAACATACAACAGTAAATAAAAAGTTACTATCCTACGTTTTACAGCGTTATTTTATTTTATTAAACGTTAAATGTTTACATCTGTTGGATAAACGACTACAAAATATGCGGATAAGGCTTTCATCTAAATTTTAATTGCTGTTTTTACCTCAACTATGTTCAGTTACATTTTTTTGAATACATATATATCTTATATACATGTGAATAATATTTAAATAATCGAAAAAATTATCACATCTAGCTTACTAAATACATACCTTTTACTCCAAAATTAACTCTACATCTCCCATATTACATTACATTTTGTCAAATTGAGAAGAAATGTAAAACTTAAATAGAAATTGTTAGCTGAATTCCCAAACGAAGAAAACAATAATTTTATTACGAATAGTCATAGTATTTATGCAATAACCATATAAATGTAACATGTACATTCCTAAATTTTCTAATCCTATGATACTTCGCGGTGTTTAATTTATTGGACGAGTTCCGATATAACTCGCGAGATGTCGTCGTTGTAACGGGCTAAAAGGGTCGCGTTGTAGTCCCTGTTCCGGAAACCCATTTCGTCTAAAATTCTTAAAGCTCTTTCTCGTCTTGAATCGAGATCCCTTGGTACCCAATGTCCATTTATCCAAGTGCCGGGCTAAAAAAATATATTATTTAAGAATATAACTCCGTATGGCCGGAATCAGAAGAAGTGTGTGACGTGCGTAGGAGAAAGTAATACCCCAAAATGCCTAAGCGGATAGCTACCTATGCACCTATATTTATACGGTAAAGTGGTGGGGGTACTACTTTGTTATCTGATACGCCGCCCAGAGACTGACTCCTCCTCCACCATTTCACAGTATAAATATCCGTACAGAGGCAGCAATCCGCTCAGTAGCGGCCAGGTGGCCGTGAGGTAATGATGATTAACCGAGCGACTTGATCAGCGGATTACCGCCAAGTCGTTGTCGGTTCGAACCCGAGTATGGGTAACAAGCTTTTAGGAGATGAAAATTTGTCATAATTGTAATAATTGATACAAAACAATAAAGATATGGACCAAAAAAAAGCAATCCGCTTAGTTACTGCCCAAACGTTCGCCCTACTATTCAATGCAGTCATTTCAACATAAAATAATTCTAATATTAATACTAGTTAATAAATACCTCGGGATTGAACATATTAAGTACTGAACGTGCTGTGTTAATGGCAGACGAAGCGACATTAACTGCTCCCGTGACGATATTTTCGGGAACGGCGGTAACAGAAACAGGCAGTATCCCTTTAAATCCGGAATTTCGGAATCCATCGCTCATCCTTTCGGAAACGGGAGGACTTTGGACAGGTGTAGGGCTTCCAGCAGAATTCGTTGTAGTTCCTTGTGTGGCGTTGGCATTAATTGTGCAAGAGGATCGGTTCGAATTTTCTTCAGCAGCAAAGGAACTAGAGGAAGAAGCTGTTCTAGAGATGATTCTCGGCTGTTCCGCACCGTTTAAATGGTAAAAGGGTTTTATATCATCGCTCGCTCTCTCCGTGGCAAATGCTTCGTTAAATGGAGCCGAATAATTGAACTCAGATCCGCTATTAGAAGCACAGTAGTTTTTGTTCCCATGTTGCTCTTCGGCGAATGTTTTAATGGCTGAAGTGGCGTTGTTGGTATTGTAAGATGGGGCATGGCAGTATTGCGGAAAACCATTGAACAACATTTGTTGCTGTTGATTGTAATTGGGGTAAGAGTACTGTTGTTGTTGTTGTTGTTGTTGGAGACCGTAATTGGGGTAACTGTCGCCAAAATTAGTGCAGCTAAAAGTTTTGAAAAGATGTTCGTCCGGGTAGAAAGACGATGCCGTTCCTGGACTAGTATTGTGAGAAAACCATGCTACCGAGTCTGGCTGATAAGTGTTAGTAGTCTAAAAAGGTTATTCACAATTGTGAAAAATGAAAAAAGAACATTTTGGGAAGTTGTTACCTGTCCATTAACTGAGTTTCCGATGTAACTGTTAGTATTGCTGGGGGGATAGATGACCTCAAATCCTGGGCAGCTCTGTGGAAATACGAACAATCTATTACCACTGGAATTATTTCTAGCATCAGCTTCCATCGTAGACTTTCCGTTTTCACTACTGGCATTTCCCTGCAATGATGATAATGAGACGTCTGGAGTTGTTGCTGCTGACACATAAATGCTCTGCGTGTTTCTGGCGTTATCTAAATCATCTTTTACTGGAACTGTTTGTTCTGGAACAGCATCTGCTGAAGTTACATCAACAGCGTTTTCTTTCGCTTCTTCTGCTTGATTGTCTGATTTTGAAAGTTTCATATTATCAAGAAAGTCCTGACGTAAAAGTTTTGTTGGTACTAGTAACTGTACACCATCAACTGTAATGCAAGTTCGTTCTAGTGTGTCACTGTTCTCGTTTGCTTCTATTCCTTCTTCACAAATTGGGTTATTTTCGTTTTTGGGTTGTTCATGAGTGATCTCTTCATCTGGTTCATTGCTTTTCTCCTCCTTTATTTGTTTATCGTTTTCTTCAGATGTCTTCTCGACTTGTACTCGAACGACTGGGAGTGGGATAATGGTCTTATTGATTTTGATGTAATCTTCAACTTCGGAATCGTCACTGGGTATTTCCAAAACGAAAGAACTGCCACTTTTCCTGGGCTTGTTATCTACTTCATCTTCGTTATTGTTGTTGTTTTTGTCACTGCCGAATTCAGACGGTTCTTTCTTAATTATTTCTATAGGTTTCTTCACGAGCACAAATTCTCCAGACATTTCTGATCCTGATGTAGTGTTACTTTCAGAAACAGAAACGACGCTCTGATTGTCACTATCTGAAGTAGTGCTGGCGTCGTCGCTATTACAAATTTTCAGATCAACCAGTTTTGTATCGATGTCGCGGATGTCCTTCTCTAGCAGTTCTTTTTCCTGTTTGTTCAAGTTCACATCGGAAATCTTTAAATTCATTTCTTTCTTGTCATTCAAAGCGTTATCCGTTTTTGCCGTAGTATCTGGTTTTGCATTTGCTGTAGTATCTGGCTTTGTTTCGGAGTTACATATTTTACCCTTCAAATCGTCAATCAGTTTCGATATTTCCAAAGAGGCAAAGCTAGGATCGTCGTCAGTTGGTAAGTTGTCAACGAAAGAAGTAGATGAATATAATGCATCCTGTTTTCGACAGTCAGTCACGTCCGTTTTAAATTCTGCAAATGGACCGTAGCTGTCATCTACGATGTCGGATGGCTTATTTTTAAGGGCTGATTGATCTACAATCACTTGGCAACCCAACCAGTGGCCAAAACGACGTCCGAGATGATGGAAGTACCAGTAACTCTCATACTTACCTGGCCTTTCTGTGAATAATAAAAAAAAAAAAACATTGAGATTGAATAAATAAATTGTATAATGTTTGCAAAAGTCATACTCGGTATTTTTAGCTCGACTTTAACAATCCCCGTTTGACCGGGTTGCAAGTAAGGGCAGTTGTAAGTGTGACGTAAGGGTCGTAAAGCTTCCGAACCCCAGGCATAATGAAGTTCAGTCTAAAAATCGAAAAGTTTAGATCAAAATCGGATTCTTATTAAGATGTTTACTCACTTCGGCAGTCCAGGCTATCTGTCCAGTGTTCATAACTTCCCACTCATGTTCTAAAACCTGTCCACCCAGCATACGAGGAATCGTGGTTTCACGTTGTCGGAGAGGAATGGCCCCCATGAGATTCTCGATCTCAGCTGCAAAAGTATCGGTGGATTGTAGCTGGCAGTGATGGTGATGTTTACTTGAACGGCTGGATTCCGCGCCCAATTTCATTTGAAGCATAGCTTTCTTTGCTTTAATTTTCAGAGTCTTGTTTTCAAGCTTAGCCAATTTCTGATCCAATTTTTGTTCTTTCAATGCATTTTTTCTATTCATGTAAAAAAAAACCGTTAACAAAAACATAAATTTTGCCTTAACCCGTGATATTTACTCTGCCACAATATTGTCTCCTGAAGCTTTAATAAAGCTTCTGCCTGCTTTTATTTTCTTTCTGGACATTGAGGAACCATTTGAAACCTCTGGAAGACTGCTTTTAACTTTATGTTTCTTTCTGATTTGCTTTATTGGCGCATTTTCTGGTGGTGTATTGGTGGAAATTGTGTTTTTGGGAATTGCACCGGAAACCGATTTCAAAACAACATTAGTTATTTCTTTAATTAGATCATCCTTGAACTGAAACAAACAACTGATTTAACTTTGTTTAAATCGGTTGTTGGTATATCAAATAAAGGAGACACGAAAATGGTAGCGGAGAACACGTAGATTACCAATATGAAAGAATTCTTTTATCTTTTCACACCTCAACTATAGGATTAACTTAGATTTTTCGACTTTGACGCCCTCTAGTGTTTTTGGTTTTAAAGTTTTACGGAAAACGTCATTGAAACCTTACTAATAGTGATGTAACGCATAAGGAAGAGGCGGTGCTAGTTCCGTAACGCTTACTTCCGTTACGTCACTCGATTTTAGTCCCTACATTCTACATACTCCGAGCCTTACATCGATTCTTAAGATGCAAAATAGCAGGGCGCTTTCAAAAATATGTAGGGGGCGCACTTACTCATAGGTACGCCACTGACTTTTAGGGATTATAGATAGCGAATTGCAACGATCATAGATAAATCAGCAAATCATAGATAGGTTAAAGTAGGTTAGATAGAGAAGTCACAAAAGCACTTCTTCGGCTTTACTATTATCATCAATTAATAATTATTTATTTACAATAAAACTCATAATTAATGAAGTCTTAATTTTTTTGCTGGAACTTCATATGGAAAGCCAGATATTAATTTCTGTGCTACCTTTACTTCACTATGAAGTAAGGCCTCTTTCCAGATGAAGTTCCCATGAGTTAACAGACTTTTACCTCTGCCATGTACTTTGTGAACCATTTGGGAGCTTGGGATTGGTCTAAATTCTCATGGAACAGTTCAAACCATTGTTCTTCATTTATGTCTCTTGAACTATCTTCTGAAGAGCTGACACTTCGCTTCAATAGATCTGTCTTGTTTTTGTAAAAGATTGATTCAAGTTTAAGGGTGATACTGTTACCACTCCGGGCTACTTCACGAAAATAGTTGAGGGCAGTGTGAAAATCTTCTTGAGTCTCAATTGGAAACTCTTTGTCCTCATCATTGATGTATGACACTTTGACGTCATCACCGGTTGCCCCCGAATTTTTCAGCTGCGTTAAATAATATCAATTTTTTAATGATAACATAGAAACAACAGTAAGTACAGGCTTACCAAATATGATTTAAATTGCTCTAGATTTCGAGATGAAGTTGACAGGTCACACATTCCAACAATATTCAGCTTATTTTTTCGGTTGCTCTTGGGGGCATTTTTCCAGTGCAAATTGTATTTTATAACAAGGTCTGCCTTTCTGGAGTCCATGTTTAATAAAAGTACATGTACAATTCACGTAATAATATCACTGATAAACCAACGTTTGCTAAATGTCTATTCTCATAAACTATTTATACATAATTAGACGCATAAACTAATTAATTTTCACTGCATATATGTCGACAAACAATTTTTTGTTTTTGTCGTTTATCAATAAAAACAATTACAATACAAACGTCAACTTTACACCTTCCAATTTTACTCTGTAACGCGCAGGACACGCAAAAATTGCGCAGTTATGTTATGCGAAAAGGAAACGGAAATCTCATTGGCGTAGAATAAGAGTTTACTTCAGGGACAGAAAAAAATAATCCAACTCATAGCAACGAAAATGATTGCTTCTGCTCGAACCATATAAAAAGCTAGATCTCTCTCTGAGAAAGAGAAAATCCCATTAGAAGTCCAGCAGAGTTTTGATATTTTCACCATAGAGGGAGACACAAAATTGGCAGCATGTCATGTTTGTTATTTTTAGATTAGATAAAGAACCATTGAGAGTATTTATCTCTGTATTCGGTTGTACGATAGTGGCTGAGCGTTGATTGAATTGTGTATGGGGGTATAATAGGATATCTTAAATGCTTCTTTTAAATGACAAGTTTGAAAATAGTATCCTGTCGATTTTTCTAGGATAGGCAATGAATTTTGTATAACATGTATGACTGACGGTGCCGTGCCCCCTTTTACCTACGCCCATGTTTGTAACATGTAGCAACATGATAAAAACCAGGTCGCAGACAAACAATGTTGAATTTGGGTTTGCTAAGGCAAAGATGGTAAGGTTTATTTAACCTGAGGTGACGTTTTGCTTGGGAAGCATTTGGGAAGTCAGTTAACGTTAACGTATTATATAACAGATAGACATAAAAATGTTAATGTTACCAGAAAATGTTATACCGGTTTTTGTAAATGGTAAAAATTTAGAGTCGGTAGTGTTTAAGGTATTTTTAAAATTCGATCTTTGTAAATTTAAATGCAGAGTAATTTTAATTTTAGTGTGCAATACATTACTCTGAGCTTGGACATGGTGTGTGGATTTACTCACCAAAACAAATCAAACAGTTACCTGATAACATAAACATTTGCAACAAAGAGGTTCTTAAGTTGTTAACTTTTTTGTGAGTAGCAAATACAATTTGAAAATCTTAATCAAATTTTTTGTCTAAATTTTTCAGTTATTTGAAAGACTCCACTGAATTATTGACACATTTAAATGGAGTCCATCTCTGGCATAAAACACCAAAATTAACCATAGTAACTGGATTTGATGAATATTGCAGTTTGCTATCCCCAAATTATGATGCCTTTAATTCATCTCTTCTAATTGCAAATTTATATGATTCAGTTAGAGTATTTAGTAATGTTCACAATAATAACAAAAGTTATCTGCTGATTATTTCCAATGTTCCTCCTGATTCATTATCAAGATTAAAATCTCTTATAAATTTGTACTTCCCTTCAGTTCATAATCATACAAATGAAGTAGATACATTGAATTATATTTTTGAAAAATTTCACGAAAATAAATTATGATTATTAATAATTCTTTTACAATACAACAAATCATTTTATTTAATGTCTTTTTTTACATAATATTTTATGTGCACTTCATGGCATTATAAAAAAAATAAATTGTGATTAAAAGTCATGGGCGGATCCGGAAATCTTCGTCAAAGGAGGCGATGGTAAAATAAAATAATAAAACTAATGGTCACGTGGTTTTCGGACATATTGTTTTTTAAATTTCAACTCGTTCTTGTCAAATTGTTGTCTTAGTTTAAAGCAATAACAATGTTCAAGAAAAAAAATATTATTTATAAGTTCTGAACATATACCTACACTTTTATATACAATTAAATCAATTGGAGTAAGTACATTCGTGATAGGTGCAGTAAAACAATAAATTAAAATAAAAATAAGGAACATCATTTCATTTTGTCTTCGTGTGTGTATGACGCGTTATCAACTCCGTTGCTTTTTTGTGGAAGATCAATCTCCTCACTATTACTTTCGCCCCTGTCGACATACTTGTATCTCATGGCTATCAAGGCAAATATTAACATGTCCAGTACCATAAGACCAGCATATAAAAAGAACGTCTTCGACTGAAACAGAAAATGACATTTTCATTACACAAATTTAATAAAAGGACTTTACAAAGAAATCCTAAACAAGATTATTTTTGTTTCGTGAAGAAAAAGTGTACAAGAGGAGTTACAGACTATTAAAACGTTTTTGAACTAAACTACCCAACGCGCCTACTTTCGACATCCAGGATGATATAATTGAGTCAGGATTTGTAATTGAAAGTGCAATTTTGACATTTCCAGATTTGTCTTAAAACAATGTCGACGGGTTGCCTACATTCTATGTACGTAGGTTTAGTATGAAGTTCGCGCAAGGCAAGTGAGGTTATGGTATTAAATTGTCTCCCTGATTATAGTTTCTCACCATATAATGACATAATTAACGTACCTGTTCTTCGAAAATTTCAATTGATTCTATAATAATGACAATTAGATTGCCAAAAGCAGTTGTAAGTAACCATCCAGCTGTTAGGACCGATTTCATACTGGTAGGAGCCTGGGAATAGGCAAATTCCAATCCGGTTATAGAAAACATAATTTCTCCGGCCGTTATGATGACGTACTGAGGAAGAAGCAGCAGCATGTGGACACTGTTGGGTCTTGTAACTTCAACTAAATTCAGTGCCTAAAAAGAAGAATGACAACTAATTAAACAAGGAAAATACAGTCATTTTCGTTTTATACTTACCACGTTAGAAGAAGAATTAACTAGAACAGTCAAAGAATAGACCCCTCCTAACGACAATGTTACGTCTTGCGAAAAGTCCCTACCAATTCTGACATTGTACGTATCAGGAGTTATAGAAAACAGAGAAGAATTTGAACTATCGATGGCGAGTCTTTCGACGCCACTGCTATCCCTAAAAGTAACGTCCAGCGGACTGGCGGTGTTAACTAGAACTCTGAAAAACAAATTCGAATGTTAAATCTAAAAGCGTTTCTGTAAGTATTCTTACCGGACATTAGGATATCCGTTTGTGCTTTTGGAAACATCATCTTCAAAATAATCAGCAATTTGGTTTGCCCGATTGAAATAGTAACCTGCCGAAGTTCCTTCGGTTAACTGAAAAGATCCGCTGGCAGAAGAACAGCTACCGGACACAACGTAATTGTACGTGGCGTTTCCAGTAACCGGAAGACCGACGTTCGTATAACTTTCAAGACTCCTTATGGAGATTGCTTGACCGTTGTTTAAATTAGCTGACGTAAGACTGATGTCGCAGGGTAAAACGTTATAAATTCGCAACTGAGCGTTACCCGCCGATGGAAGGACAGGGTAAGTCTGCTCGATAAACAAGGCTATGATTGCCGAGACAGCGAAAGCAACGGCAGCAAATAAACCACCCGTCGTTAACCTTTGAAGGGGACTAGTTAGAATTTTACACTTGTCCAACGCTGGGTACAGCACGTATTCAAAAAAGGGGATGAAGGCGAGAACTAAAATAGGATTTACCACCTGTAATGAATACACATAATAAGATAAGATTAGGGAATACATTAAGGGTGGCCAAAGCATCGACCCAGTCGATAGAGTCGATTGCGTGTGACAGCCACAAGTCGTTGAAGCTTGAGCCACTTGTGACTTAATGTGCGGAATTAGAAGGAATTTAAGTGTTGGTGGCGCCTACAAGTGACCATTAAGTACAGGCCTCCAGCAGGAGTAACAAGTGGCTGGATAAAGCCACCAGCCACAATTACAAGTGGCACAATTCGCATCAAGTTCTCTATCCATTTGTTGAGACTGAAGCACTTTTTAACGACGTCTGGCTGCCACTAGAAACGGTTACGCGGTTGACTGATCTTCTGAGATGGACGTTTTGGGCATCCTCGAAAGAAAATTTACCTGCATTTGATCCGGAAGAATCGTGTAGAAGCCAATGTATCCGTCCATTCTTCGCGCCATGAAAGTCCAGCCAGTGCCTTGTTGGTCGTAAAGGGCCCAAAATACAGGAAGGGGCAGGAAGAGCACCAAAACTCTTAACGTGTCTTTTATATCTTGGATTAACTCAGAGTCGTAGTTTTCTTTCGCATAATCCAACCAATGTTCTTGGTTCCTCTCTTTTGATCTAAATCTGGTTGCGATGGCGTTCTATAATCGAAATGGGACACTTATAAATAATAATAGGGATGGATGCCACTAGAATTATCTTAAGGGTAGAATAGTCCCATGTTAGGATAAAAAAATCATCACTCACCCCGATACATTTGCTGACTTTAAAGACCACATTTCCTTCTGGAGGTTTGATCTTATAGAGTGGTTTTCCAATGACGAAAACAACTGTAAAATTTCCACATTATTGAAAATCCGTCGTCATTGTGTTAAAAAAAAAAACTTTTACCTACGGATAAAGCCATCAGAATCCCCGGTATTGTAAAGGCTAACGAATAACAGCTGTCTTCGTCGAAACATTTAGTTTCCCTTAATATGGGGGTGACAATGGTGGAAATAAAGCTTCCAAAATTAATTGCGAAATAAAACATGGAAAAGAATTTCGCTAATTGGGACACCTGATATGGTAGGACGAATTGGTCCCCGCCAAAAGCCGACACACACGGTTTTATGCCCCCTGAGCCGAAGGCGATTAGAAGAAGGCCTATCAGACTCATGGTTCGCATGGGAAAGTTAACAGGCGGTGCAGCAGCCAAAGCGAGAATGGCATTTCCAATTGCATACACAATTGATAGATACAGAATCGTATGAAATTTTCCTAAAAAACTATCGGCAATCATTGCCCCTATAAGGGGGAAGAAATACACCATCATGACGAAAACGTGGTAGATAACAGTTGCTGTACTCTCGCTGTAAAGGAGGATGTCGTTGAGGTATAAGCTGAGGACCGCTGAAAAAAATAACAGAAAATTATGATAATTCCGTCATTCAAAGTGAGCGAAACACGTAAAATCTGTTGTGATATTTAGGGATGAAAATCACTACAGATGATGAAAAAAGTGTTTGAGTAAAAGGAGCTCCAAAGGGGTTAAAATTCCCTTCAACTTTAATTTTTGGGAGATACAAACTTGAAACCCCAAATAAAGTAATGGAATTATAATTAATTCTGATTGTAAGCTAAATCGGTTTGTTTATACTTTGTGTGGATCCGCTAGTTGTAAAATGAAGGTCGTACAGAGATGTAGTAATACTTTGGAATTTCCGGATTTTTTGTTTCGTTTTTGAATAAAAATAATTATGACATAAATTGATTATAAGAAACTTAGTCTTTATGGTAAAAAAATCGCGTATCCGTTTCTTATTTTTAAATTTGTTTCAAATGTTCAGATCGGGGTGTAAAACAATTTTTGGTTCTGGTACATTTAAAATAACAATAAAAATTTAATGAAGAACTGATACAATAAATAAAAAACTCACTTCGCATGCCATAGAAACTGAATCTTTCACAAAATTCATTTGTTACAATGAAAAATACTGATTTTGGATACGGCAGTTTCTGAAAGAAAAAAAGAAACAAAAAATAATAAAATTGAAACAAACAGAATGCGCAAAAAAATGTTAGTAAATACACAAATATAAATATTAACTAAAAGAAAAAAAAATGGTAAAGAACGAATGAGCATTGTCTCAATAATAAAATTATTGTTACTATTATTTATTTAATTTGACTTTTTCTTAGCGAAAATCGTGATAGATACAAAAATAAATAGACGTCTTTTTCGTAGAGAATTAATTTTTCTAAAAAAATGTCCAGGAATTAATTAATTTTTACTGCAATCTACGTGTATGTAATTCAATTATTTATTACCGTAAGACGGAAATAATTAATTTACAATTAATTTTAATGCACCATAACTAAGTTTCTGTTAGTTTTTACGCTTAATTAAAAAAAAAAAAAATATGGCACGATGTCGATATTTTGGTGTAGGTACAGAAAAATGTAACTTATAATTACTTATTTGAAGTTTCCCTCGATAAATCATTATTATCAAAGAATTCCATCTTTTTATGTCTTGCATTAATCTTATCATTTTTATCTGTTTTTTTTTTTTTGTAAAAAATGACAATATAAATATAAGATTATCGTAATATTACAAGTGCATACAAATTGCGAATTTCACTTTCGCAGAATATGCCAATGACCTCGGCTGATTTCGAAAAAATTATACTTCAGATGGTTTTGTTTCAGAATTTTATATAATTTTTAATTGTTGACACTGTGCAATATTATTTTAAAATTGACACATTTCTTACAATTAAACGATTTATTGTTATTGTTAATTGTCTTTCTTGCAGTTGTCTGTATTACAAATTAATATTTACTGAAAATTAGAGCACATAAATACTGTGGCAGTCATTGATTTTATTAATAAATAAATTACCTTTAAATGGACCCTCAAATAAATAAACGATATTTATTTTTGCAGTGATACGTATCGCTTTTTAGATTGGTAATAAATTAAATAATAATTAGGTTAATGCATGTAATTGTTTGAAACAGGTTAATGGATTATTTTTTAACCTTATAAACGAAACAAGTTTTGCATAAATGCATAAGTTCCTTCGACCAATTTCACTTTTATCAAGGTTTCAACAGGTGATTAAAGTATGTATGTAATCTCAATGTACCAAATGGATTATAACGATTTGGGACATATTTATATATAATAAATACAAACAATTATTAAATTGCAACGAAATAAAACAATTAAAAAATTTACTAAGTAATGCTTTCACATAAAGATAGCCAAGTCGTATTGCAAGGACTCTACTATCCTCATTTATTTTTACAAAAAAATATATTTAAAAATTAATATTTTAGTTAAAGAAATTACTTGAAATATTTTTATTGACAGCTGAATACTCCTCACTTATAGACAACCAGTTTTACTAATTGTATGACAGCTGTTGCTAGAGTTCGCCAATTTAATTTAAAATTTTAATATTATAAACTTGAGAAAAATGTAATTTTTTTAACAAATTTTATCTACAGTTACAGATATTGAGTAACATTTGTTACAAAATTAAATTGTTGTATGCAACACTTTTTATAATATCGTAATACAAATAAAGAGCATTAAACTATACTGTTCTCAATACAATAGGTCCCAAATTCATACTTTCAGACTTTCCTTTCTCAAGTGTACTACTTTTAAGCAACAATCGAAACGAAAACTAATTACTTTATCAATTTTAAATTCAAAATTCAGTTGTTCTTAAGTTTAATGAAAACAAACAAACAAACAAGACAGACGAACAGGCACTTATTAATTTTTTTTTTTTTTAATATGAAACAAAATTTTTATTTATGTATTGGAAAAAAAACAATTTTTACCTTCGTTTTATGCGGTGGTAGTCCCATTTTGAGAAACTTTTTTTTTTTTTAACTATCCAGTAAAGTATTAATGTATTAACATTGGTAATTTTCTATATCATATAGTTTGTTAGTTTAACTGCACTACTACACTACATTCAAAATTGCACATATTTTCCGTCTTCTTCAAAACACTAATTTACACATTTATCGCGGAAAAGTCGATGTTTGTTGAGGTCTTAAAATTTTTCTATTGTTACAAAAATTGCGCTGCTATTTATGCATATATATAATAAATTGTAACACTAATCGTAAGTTATGATAATGACTTGCGTTCCGGTCATGTCAAAGTTGCACATACGTAATTAATAAATATATGAAGTATGGAGATAATGATTTGAAGAGCGCTGTTGAAAGAGCGAACCAAATGAAGTAAGTTGGCCTGACAAAGAGTTGTAAATGTTAACACATGTACTGTAGTCGAGGTTCTGTAGTTGTGTGTCAACAACAAAGTTTCACTAAACTGCCACTTTTACTGTGGTTATAGTAATTTATACAAATGTATGACGGAATGTGGTCGTCACGCTTACCATACTTAACGATTTGCTTTCTGATAGGTAGTTTTGAAGGTAAATGTGTTGGCTTTGGCACAAGTATATGAGTTTCAAAATCTACCTGTATGAATTGTTGTCTGTCTTAGAATTATTATTTTTTTGTTTTTATTTTTTATATAGAGAAATAGGTTTTGGCTCAAGTACAGTCTTTGCAATATTACATGACGGTATTTGTGGTTGACTCAAAGATGTGACAGAAAATCGAAATACAGAACACGTCAAAATAAGTATTTTTGTCCACTTTTTGAAGCCTCTATAATAGGTGCGCTAACTCTTTGTCGAAGTTCGACCTATTTCGGGACTTTTGTCGCTAAAATAGTGTACTACAAAAGTTAGTACTAAATATGTTAGTGCTCATAAATAAATAACAAAACAAAAAAATTATTTTGTAAATGGTTTCTAGGTGTTCCATAATATTTTTGTCGTCGATATTTAAAGTTCTATAAAATTTTATATTAATTTTAAATTACAAATATGTAATTAAATTTTTATTTTTGAAATTACAATTAGGTAAAATTTAAAAATTCAAACAAACCGTTGTAAAATGTTTATGTTAAACTCTTTTATAAATTTATTATAACTAATTTTTATTCTTTAAAATAAATCGCACAATTATTTAAATTTATGTTTGATTATTAATTGATAAATTGATGTTCCAGTTGTTCTAAATAATTCGCTAGTCGATTGATTGATTACGTGACTAGTTTTAATTAATATTATTATTAAATTAATTTCGCGAAATAGAGAAAGAAAAACAACTTGCATCGGCCGGGAATCGAACCCGGGCCGCCCGCGTGGCAGGCGAGCATTCTACCACTGAACCACCGATGCTATATCTGCTCTGGGTTTCGATAAAAATATTGAATGTACAGGGTGATTTTTAAAAACTTACCACATTTGCGTCTTCACTATCGTAATTATTGTCATCATGTCCGGATTTTTCTCCTGCAGGTTTCGCAACTAAAATGAAGAAACACTGTTAGGCTTTTAAAAATAAAAATAAAAAATTGGCAGTAGATGTGAAAACTTTAAACTAAAACAAAAAACGATGATTTGTTTGAATTTTTAAATTACGTAATTGTAATTTCAAAACTAAAAATTTCATTATTTGTTAATCAGGGCATCAGCACTTCGATTAGACTGCATATATTGTTTATTTGGTAAAACAATTGACATTTGTGTATGTTGTACCCTCAATCGCCACTGGCGTTACAACAATTAAACATCATTAAAACTTTGCACACGAAGGGCTAATTATCTTTTGGACATATTGCGTAATAAGGCTTGTTAATTAGTTCTTTATTGATCGTTACATTCTTGTTAGCACAAGTTCTTTTAGCGGTGCCGCTTCTAAGATTCATATCTTTCAAAATGTTAAGAAATTACGCCACAAGGAACCTCGTCAATTAGTTTATAATTAGCAGATCATTCAATATAATTTACTTTACTGGTTTAATGAAAGGAAGACCATTTTTCAACGAAACTTCTAATAATTCGTGCGATTTAATTTAAAAATATTCGAGACAGAACTCATTTTACGTCTCGATCTTTTAATTAGTCTGAGTATCAATAATGTTAATGAATTTTGACCGTGAAAAAATCAACCCTTAACTATTTGTAAATTTCAATATCATTGTCTGCAGTAGATATCAAGGCGGGAATCGCTGGTTTAAATCGATTGGTTGATTTTTAAATATTTCTGACGTCATGCTTTCTATATTATTCGTGATTGTTTTTGTTTTTTCTTTGTGAACCCGCCATAATAAAAACAAACGCATATGCACCTTCATTGTTGATACGTCGCAACAATATTTACTTAATGAAATGATTGACCCTTATTTCTACATTTTTAAGTAGATAATGTGATTGTAGGTATTTTATTAAATACGATTAGATTACCTAAATAGTTAATACCTATACGATGATAAAATTTAAGCGGTAGTTTTATGTAATCTAGGTACATTTTATATCGTGTCTTCTTTTTTTTTATAGCGATTATTTCATAAGAAAAAATATTTAAACAATTGATACCTTTAGTAATACATATAATGCAACAAAACAATTGAACATTGCGTTTTTCGATTATTTAACAAACAATCCCTTGTTTCAGTGGAACGCCCTGTATATTATTTTGTTTCCTGTTAGAACTTTATTAATTTTAAACAAAAAAGTTTGTAATGAATTTTCTTTTAGGATTAAAATTGATGGGATTATGAAGTCAAAACTAAAAGCAATTTCATAAAATTTACAAGCTTGATTTACAAATTAATTTATTGTAAATGAAAATAAAAGACGACAATTTGTTTCTTTACGAAAGATGTTCAAAAACACCACCACATTATTTTTTTTTGTGTGGAACAACGTGGGGGTGTTTTTGAACTTTTTCCGGAAAGAAATTGTCGTCTCCTTTACTGCATGTAAATTAATTGATCTATCAATTTTCATTCTAAAAGAAAATTCATTATAAACTTTTTACATCAGTTTCTTTTTTTTTTTTTAAGATTTTTATGTTGTTTCTACTCAGTAGACAAAATATCACTTTCGTGTGTCATTGACATTGTTCGTTGTCTAATTAAATATCACTATATTAGCGATAGTTCTGCGTACTATTAATTCATTCACAATAATTTATCAAAACAATGTGCGAATTTTTTGTTGGTAATCAAAAAGTCGTCGAACCCGAAAACAGAATAAAAATCGATTTGTTTTTTATTTTAAAAGACAACGACATTGGGTTCGTTGTTCGTTGAAATTTTTAAACCTAAGTTGCAGTTGCACCAGTGTTTATTGCGAACGCAAAGTCAATTGAATGTTGAAATTAATCATTATTAATGACAGTAACGTAATAAAAAATATAAAATGTCTCCGTGCAATACCAAAGAGTGAACGCGAGTTATTACTGTTTACCCCTCCAAAATTAAGGAAAGGTAGTGGGCGAATCGTGTGCATATGATGTACGCAGTTTAAAAACGCACGACATGGTTGGAGATATTCCAGTTAGTTGAGCCCGGTCGAGTCGGCTTTGTCTATGTTTTCCATTATAAGACTGAACGACTAATAACATCAGTGCTTTATAATTATGACACAACGAAATTAATTAATACATTTTTTCCCCTTACTAATTTGGAATTTTTTTTCTAATAATCATTAAAACTCGTAATGAGACGCTCGAGACATAAATCGTTATCCAGGTTTTTTTTTTTTTTAATTTCATCATGCTCGTGTACATGGGGTAAACCTATACTTTCTACAAGCATTAATACGTCACCGAAAGCAATTACCATCACACTCATACTGAGTGGTTTTTGTTTGATATCGATAGTGGAGGACAATAATTTCGATCGAAATAAAATTACCTCTACGTAATTAAATCTCTAATGTAGGTACTTACATATATTGTTCATTTAATTAATAGTTAATATTTAATTGAATCGGTTTGTGACACCTGCTTTTTTTTCATAATTTCTAACACATCACTCGAAAAATTTTACACGCACCATTTTTTAATTTCTAAAGAAATTGTCCCCGCACGTATTTTGTGTATGCCATGTCATTTTGAAAGTATGTTCCCCTTCTCATTACGAAAAATAAGTTTAAAATTAATGTTTTAGTTTAAAAAATTTACTTTAAATATTTTCAGTGACAGTTAAATGCTCCCAACTTATAGACAACCAGTTTTACTAACATGTAATAACTTCTATTGGTTGCATATACATGCCGCAGTTAATTGAGCTTTACAGAAAAATATAAGGGAAGGTTTTAGGTCTTATAGTTAATAAATATATAAATTAGGGTGATATAAGAACACAAGCAGGATTAATAATTAAATTATTTAATATATAAGTTATTCTAATGATACATTTCTCTAAATGGCAATCTATATTCTAAAGTTTATTAAAAGATTAAGATAAAAGATTGGATTATTGATAAGACGATAATGGCTACTTCATGTCTTTATCAAATTAAAAAAAAAATCCGGTGTATTTACGCAGTTTTAGTGAATTTCTGTTATAAATTAATTTCTTATTTAATTAAATCTCAGATTTTTTTTTTTAATTTTAAGAAAAATCAATCATGAAAGATATTTCCATAATTTATTTTTTGCAAAAAAATCCTTTTTTTAATAGAAATAATTTCAAGTATTCTAATACAAAAAAAAGCACATTAATTATTTTCATTTGGTAATTATTTTCTAGAAATCTTACCTTCTTTCGTAAGCTCCCCTTTTCCTTCTTCGTTGTCCATTTTCTTTTCAATATTCGGTGTCATCCTGATCAGAATTTAAGACACTGTTTTCTTGGGCCCTATCGCATTTGCCCCCTTTAGTGTACAGAACAGTGAACAGGTGCTTTCAAATTCACTTCATTAAATGTGTCCATAAAAGGGGAATTGAATCTTTGACAGCGATAATCGTTGAAAAAAAAAAAAGATAAGTTAAGGTGTCTATCGGTTTAGATATATTGTTATATTTAAAATGTACTTGGGATTGTATGTGGATATAAGTTGATATGGCTTTATGATATGAACACTTTAGAGATTATAACAGAGAGTGATATTTTATCTATTTAGTTGATTGACAATTGTATTTAAATTTTTGATAATCCTCGGTAGAACGTAGAAGGACAATTGCTTTTGAATAGTTTAAATTAAAAATTGAGGGGTAATTAAATTAGCGTTATTAAAAAAAATGAATTGTTGAACTAAAGTTGTATATCTTATTTTAAAAGTTTTGGAAAATGATAACACATTGTACTTTGTACTTGAAATAAGTACGTCTAATGTTTGGGCCACTTGTGTTAAAAATTTACACATACGCTCTTCTTGTCGACCTCTTCAAAAATCCGCAATACAAAAAAAAAAAAGAAATTAAAACGATTCTCTCCGTTGGCCTGGTCGAATGACGTAACACCCAAGCACTTAGGCCTTTAATAGGAAATATGGCTTTGAAGCTTAACATTCATAAAAGATTATAACTACTTTTTTTCATTTCAATTATTCATGTTTTATCTGACTAAAGCATTATCTATCGACTTATTAATTGATAATAAAATATTACGTACTTATGAATTTAATCAGTTTGGCTTTGTTGATATTGTTATTGTTGAAACTATTGAATTAATTGTTAATAATCCGTATTTTTTCTGAAGGATTAAAAATAATATTTACTTACAGGATCTGTAATATAATAAATTTTAACTTTATTTAGTTTAGAATAAACGTTCATTATTAGGCAAATAATAATTCCAAAAAAGTAAAAAAGAAAAGATATTATAACAAAATAATAAAAATGTAGGTTTTAACGTTTTACTTTCTGCATTCCATACATCATCAGTCGTAGACACAATAGATTATAAATTTATTGATTACTAATTTTTTTATTTCCTTCCTGATTAAAATTAACGATATCTTCTGAACTATCTGCGTCTATTTTGATAAACTCGTAATTCTCAGCGATTAATGTAAATACCAGCATGTCGGCAACTATCAGCGCAGCAAAAAAGAAAAATTCAGTAGCCTGAAAAATAAAAAAGACGGTGTAAAAGGATAGAGATGTTAATGAGATCGAAAATTCACTAGACACTTTTTTTTTGAGGCGCGTTATGCGATTTATAGTAGGGGTTATCAGCCGGCCGTGAGATCAGCCGATACCGCTCCAGCACTAGACTAGCGCGGGCATATAGGTAATATAAACAATAAAAAATACGAACCTGGTCAGTAAATATTTTAAACTTGGCTATAATAATTACTATCAAATTTCCCATTGCAACTGAGAGGTACCAAGCAGCTAGTGTAACGGTTTTGAGCGATTTTGGAGCCTGTAATCCAAAATTAATCGATATGATTGATTAAAGTATGAATGAAAAATACCTGAGTCAAAGAAAATTCCAAACCAGCCATTCCAAACATTATCTCAGCAACTGAGAGAATAAAATATTGGGGAAGAAGCCATAAAATGTTAACACTGTTTGGCGGAGACATTGCGAATAAATACGAAAACTGTGAAAATAATAAGATTAAGTTTATTTATTTCATTAGAATGCAAATTTTTTATGTAGGCTGTTGTTGACGATTGGATGTTTGAGAAAAGAGAAAGAAAGGAAAAGGGAGACACATTCATAGCTTTCGAGAATGTTTGGGAATGTTCTAGATTTTTATAGAAGGATTTGAAATGATATAAAGAATATTTCAAATTTTTCGAGAATTATCTGGAATGATCCAGCATGATCTAAAATGTCTAGGGAATGATTTAGGATGTTCGATGGTAATCTAGAGTGTTTCAGATTTTTGGAGAATGATTTGGAATGTTCAATAGTGATTTGGTATGTCCCAGATTTTTTAAAGATGATTTAAGAATCTTCGAAAATGATTTAAAAAATTGGCGATAGATCTAGACTGTTCCATATTTTTTCGAGAATGATCTAGAATGATCCAGGATATTTCAAAATTTTCAGCCTGTTGGTGGTTAGTCTAATTTGTAGATAATTTTCGCAGATGGCGCGTTAAATATACCGTTTGAATTATCTGGAATGTTCGAGAATTATCTAGAATGGTTCAGCATGTTCTAAAATGTTTAGGAATGATTTGAAATGTTCGATAGTAATCTAGAGTGTTTAAGATTTTTGGAGAATGATTTGGAATGTTCAATAGTGATCTGTTACGTTCCAGATTTTTCAAAGAAGATTTGAGATCTTCGAAAAATGATTTAAAATATTCCAGATTTTCCGAGAATAATTTGAAATGTTGGGAAATGATCTAGAATGATCCAGAATAGGTACATACATAATAAAAACTAGAAAATTAAAAAAAAATCGAACCTCGATTTTGCCTTCTCTCTCGCGAAGCACTAGAGTATAAACACCCCCTAAAGCTAAATAAATTGATCGAGGGTAAAGAATTAGTCCTTCGTCTGAACTCAGAAAGTATTCGTACCTAAAACCGAACATTATCTATAATACCTGAGAGCAGAGTTCAGTAAATTCTCACATTCCCACAGGAAGCTCCATGTAGGCTGATACAGATAAGCCACTGGTAGTTTTGTTAGGGATGAAATAAATATCTGACAACCCTCCCGGATTTCTGATAGTCACCGTTACATTGTGTAGTTTTTGTGTTGCATGAATATATGCAATTCTTAAATTAGACACAAAATGGCAAAAAAAAATTTGTTTATAATTATTTAGTCTTATTAACCTTACCTGACCTTTGGCCTTCCGTTAATAGATTTTTGAAATTCAATCGCTTCGGTGGTGTAAACCGCAATTTCGTCCTGTTCGTTTACAGAAATTAGAACGGTATGAACCTATGAATTAATAATTGAAATATTGTGATTAAATATTAAATAAAATTTCCACCCCCGATTCGCGTGATATGAGAAAGGAAATCTGTTTTATTTTTAGGCGACATATTTTTTAAACGCTTATTCGTCTCTCGGGAATCGGGAGTTTTGTTTTCAAAAATACGCCTCAAGGATATCGTGTCTTTTGTTTCGTCAAGGACGTGCCTAATGCCCTTCGGGAATTCATGTCGAAAACAAACAACAAAACTTCGACAAGATGAAAAGTGAGAAGTGGTTCAAAACAAATATAGATTCTGGATATTTACGGGGGTGGTTGTAGTGACGCATATTAGTCTGGACGAGTTGTTTACAATCTACATAAATCAGACAACAACTGAATAACTTTTGGAACTCGAATTTTGAATTTCAAGATTAAATACGAATGGAGTTTAAATTTTTTAAAACTGTTACCTGTTTTTCTATTGCTTCCACTTGTAATTCAAAAACAGAAGAACTAAATTGAGTACAGTCGCATTTAGAAGTTACCCCGATGGTTAGATTGTAATTTTTTTGATTATGCGCCGGTATATTTTCCAAGGACAACATTGCGCCACTTTTTACAATTTTAATCTGGTCAAAAGGAGCCTGGACAATTAAATCGCATGCAAGGGTGTTTATAACATTTAATGCGGACTGATTTTTGCCAGGCAGCTCAGGATTGCTATTCGCCAGTGCTAACTCAACTATTCCTGCCGAAGAGAAAGCCATTCCAGCCCTAAAATAATATTAAATTTTATAAAATACGATATAATTTAGAGTAATAGGGGTCGTCTCTCGTTGTTGAAAATGAAATTTCGAGTTTTTGTTCCATGTGCTATATAAATACTCCCCCAGTAGGTGAGGGGTGGATTGAGCTCCTTTAGTCCCATTCTCCTCGGTGTTGGCGCTGCTGATATTTCTGTTCCAATTACGTTTTTTTGTGTGTTTACGAAATGATTAATTAGTCAGGGTATATCGTTGTGGCAGGGCGTTAGGTCATGAGTGAATTTTGTTAATGACTCTCAAATTACATTAAACCTCCGATTGCCATCCGATGGAGAGGATTATCCAAACAATTTAATTTGCCGAGGCATGGAGACACCAATCTATCGAAAATTGGTATCAGAATAAGGACAATGGCAGGGTTGATCACTTGCATCTGATCTGGAACTAAATGGGATCCCAAAATTGCACTGTCCATTCTGGATGCCTAAAATTCAAACTCAACCGTTTAGGGTTTTATTTCCATGTAATTAAGTTAAATTTAATTTAAAAATTAATTATTACCGCAAACAGCGAGGGAACGCCATCTGTAGTAATAAATGAGTTATCAATTTTAGGATTCGATAACGTTCGAGTGTCTTGAACCCTAAATTTTAGTGGAAATGCCACAGATGGCGCTCACTTGGTGTCTGCGATAGTTAATTCATCCACTCGCAGATGCAGGAGACGTAGAGTGGTTGGTAACTGTCTGTGGCGCGCTGATGAGAACTAATAAGTTAGTTAAAGGTTATAATTTTTTATTATTACCTGGAAAGTCCATTTGGAACCTTGCTGATCGAATAGAGACCAAAAAATTGGTAAAGGGGTGAAAAGCAATAAAACCGAATAAATAATCTTCATATCGCAAATTAATTTCTTGGAAAATTTGTCGGATGCATAATCTAACCAGTGTGGTTTCGGGGGTTGATGTCGTTTTCGAAATTTCGTCAGCCTAGCGTACTTATTGAATGTTAAAATAATGTCGAATTAACTGAAGATTATCAATATTGTTTTTATTAAAAAACTTACTATGGTGCATTTGATGAAGTTGACCACCATATTTTCCTTTGGTATCTTTACACGATACCATGGCTTACCACTTATAAAAAGCACTGAAAAATTTAATTTTTTTATCGTAATTTCGATTCGATTTTGTTTACCATAAAAATATATTTTACGTGTTAAATTTTATTTTATGTTAATTTCAAATCTTACATATCGCTAACATCATTAGAAGTGCGGGAAATCCGAATCCGAGGGCGTAGCAAACGTCGTCGCCAAAACACGAAATACTTTTCCTCAAAACTGGTGTTAATATCACACCAAAAAATCCGCCCAAATTGATTGTAAAATAAAAAATTGACGAGAAACGTTGCAATAGAGGTTTATGACGAGGGAGGTGGAATTGATCACCCCCAAAGGCTGCCACACAGGGCTTTATCCCTCCTGTTCCTATAGCTATCAGACAAAGTCCTACACTAGTGTATAATCTACAAAAATCAAAAATATGTAGTATTCATAGTTGAGTGTATTAGCGAATGAAAAATTTTTTGAGATAATTGAAATCGAATGATTTTAATGTGAAAATGTACTACTTTTTTTATTAGCATAATGAAAAGCCATCGTATAAACGACAGTGAATGATACTATAAAATCCGTTTAATGACGAAGATTTTACAGCTTAAAAGCTGTTACAGCATCTCGTTCGATCATTTCGAACTTGATTATTAAGCAGATCGAACTATAAAACGTTGAGAAAATCAATTTAACGATGTATCGTTTCATTATCGTTCAGGTTAAATTAAACTGGTGCTTCATTGTCGTGAAATTTATTTTTTTGTTACTTTTATATAGGGTGGGCCATTTTAATTTGTCTTTGAAAATAAAAGCTTAAAGGACCACCCTATATACATGACATATACAGGGTTGTAATGGCAACTATATTTATGGTATACAAAATTGAGGTTAGGTACTTACATCGGTGATATGTCCAAAGCTGGAACAGCAGCGATACACATTAAAATATTTCCACACAAATAAACAATAGAAAAATAAAGTATCGTCCTAAAAAAATTTCATAAAGGTTTTATACTCTATTTCAACCCTTTCTTCAATAGATTTTATAGTAATAATTATGCTTGGGGATTTTTTGATATAATCTCATATTTTCAAAATCCAAATCGAAAAATTCCACGTCAACTTGATAAAATATGCTTTTTTTTTAAAAGTTTCATAGTATCAAAAGTTATAACAATGTTTTATTAAAAATTGTCGTTGAAGACATTAACTGCAAAACGTAAAGAGAAAGCCTGAAAAAATTCTACTCAATTATGTAAAACTCTTCTTTATAACTTAATTCTGAAAATTAACGTAATATGCATTTGAAATTTTATTTTATTTTTTTTTAATAGTGCAAACACTTGTTTCGCTTTTATTTAAGATTTGAAGACGGAATTTAAATTTTCGAGCAGACGCGTCGGTTTTGAATTAATTAAAGTTAACACCCCATGCCACTAGAATAACAATAAACCCTGTTTATATTTTATCTCATTTACATACAAAATGAACTTTATCTTTTTAGAAAATTCTCTAATTGAATTAAATAATATACATATGTATATATGTAAATTATGACAATTTCCTTAATCGAAAAAAAATTTGTATTTTAAAAAAAAAAGTAATTTAGTGTACCTGTACCGACCCAAATAGCTGTCTGCACAAACTGCTCCTGCGACAGGGACCATGTAACACAGCATTATAAAGACGTGATAAACAACTGTGGCTGTGTCTTCCCTTAAAAATAATTCATCCCTCAAATAAAGAGATAGAATAGCTGAAAGTGAACGTAAAAGGAAAATATGACACGATAAGGCCAAAACCTAATGGATTTTTACTTCGTAGTCCACAAAAAGAAAACCTTTCGCAGAATTCGGTCGCTATAATACAGAATACAGAAATTGGGTATGAATTTTTCTGAAAAAAAAAATTAATTTAGATAAAAATATTAAATTCGTGAATTCAATTTTTACATTATTCATTTTTTCTAAAATTGACGGTTAGAACTTTCGATATAGTGCCAAAAATGACATTATCGAATATAGTGATTGTCAAACATACGTAAAATTAATGAAATTTGAAGTGTATTATAAAGAGTGTTGTATTTTTGAGTCCTTTTCGCGAGTTTACAAAAAAATTGAACTTCTTCCTGGGATAAAAAAAAATAAAAAATAAAAAACTTCGGAAACATTTATTATTTTATCCAAAAGAAGTCTTACGACGTATTAAAAAGACGAAGTTTAGAATGAATATTTTTATTACAACTTTTATAAAAAATTACATAAATTTACATTTCACATTTAACATTATGTATACGTAAAAAGCATGTACAGTCAGTAACGTTCATTTACAAAATATTTTGCGCTTCAGAATGAAATAACAATGCGTTATTTTTACATATCACAATTTATTACAGTGGCATTTTTGATAATTTCTAAAAGTACCTGGAATGTATTAAAATTAGGTTAATTCTATATTTAATTGTCCGTATTAATAAACGATACTATTTTTTTAAAATAGTGTACCTATATTAAACAAAATTGAGTACAGTTACTCACAATCAGTACTTTACTTTGGAAATTATCTTCATTTAAGACTTTTTTTCATAATTTTCAACTTAAATCGACAATCAAAAGTTGTCTTTTTAAACTTTTCGTTAAAAATATTAACGCATCATTATTTCTGTGTTATAATTGCATAATGGCCAGCCTTCTATCATTTTTCTTTGTACATATGTACGTATGTATCTATGACATTTAAGAACAAATTACATTTATTTTGTATCACTACATTCATTGTTAATACTTGTATGTTTAAGAGTACGTAGGTATTTAATATGTATGTATATACTTCCATTTAGAATACCGCTTACTCGTCCCTTCCGTTATGAGGAAGTTACAAAAAGTTAAAATGTGAACACTTATAGCCAGTAAGATCGCACACAAAAAGCAGGATTAGGTACTTGTATTACAGTTTTACTAGTTTTTTAAAATAGCAACTTGGACTTTAAAAAATAGGGCGAATATTCGCCAAAAATGTTCAGAATGAAACTTGTGCAACCGTTTCAATAGGAAAAACAATATTTTATAACATTAACTTAGATTGGCTTAGTCATTGGACTAAGATCCTGGTTAGATCAGGGTTTTCCAAAATTGTTAGGTCAGGTTAGGTTAACTAGCACGTATTAGGTTAGTCCATGTTACATTGGATTAATGTTAGTCCAAGTAAGATGAGGATCTTCTAAAGATCGAGGATCATGTAAATGTAAGATGCATAAGGATAGCTCATGTGACATTTAATTAGTGTTAGTCCAGGTTAAATTACGTTTTTATTCAAGATCAGGTAAATCTACTATGTATTAGGTTAGTCCATGTTAAATTGGATTAGTATTAGTCCAGGTTAAATGAGGTTCTTCTAAGGTCGAAGATCATGTAAATGTAAGATGCATGAGGATAGCTCATGTTACGTTGGATTAGTGTTAGTCCAGGTTAGGTTAGGTTAGACAGGTAAATTTAGGATGACATATTTAGCTAATTCCAGGTTAAGATAGTCTGTGTTATAAAATTTGATAGCGTTAATCAAAGATATAATAATTTTATAGTTCAGGTTAAGTTATATTTTCGCTCTTTCGAATTTATTTGCAAAATTTTTGCAAAAGTTTCATTCTTGAGATCAAAAAATCAGTCTGTCTATTATAAGGACTATTATTTATTAACACATATATTGTTTGTTGTTTTCTTTTATATCTACTGGACACCAAGTTCGTTAAATATATATATATGTGTATGTATATATGGATGTTTGGATGTGTGTGTTTATATTTTATCTTACAACGATGTGTCCTACCTACAATACAATATTATGAGTAAATACATTCGTATCGAAAAAATGAATTTGTTTCACCTAAAAGGATGGAAAATGTAGATGGACAGCATATGAATGCGGATATTATGAATTAAGATGAAATCTATGTTTTATTAATAACCTGATCGCCACCATTCTGCGATTAATTAACCAATTGCTAAATTATTGGTGTTTGCAATTGCTTTGTAATTTAGTTGTGCTTGCAAAAATTGATGAGTGAAGATCGGGTTATTGTGCAGGTACATATGTTTAGGGTAAATGAGGTTATGTATAATTGCCGACCATTTTATATAATCATCACTGAATGATTAAATATTTATCAAATTACTGGCAAGAATAGTACAACCAAAAATAGGTTAAATAACCTTAAAATATGATCGTCAGGGCAAGTTCAAAATCTTCATTCGAAATCCTCCTCGTTTGTTTCTATACCTTTCCCCTGAAGGGAAGTTATGTCAGTGGTTCGTCTAAAATGGCAATTATACATAATTTTTACCATAATAACATATGCATATAGTTTAATGAATGACAATTGAAAACGTGACTTTTTCGTTTCATTAACACGATGGTCCCCTATCACACGGTTAAGAGCTTATTTTTGTTAGAGGAAGATCACAGTCATAAAGAAGGCAACGATTTAAATATCTATCTATAGATGTTTCTCATTTATTTCTTTTTTTTTTTTTTTTTAATATATTCGTACGTGGGTGTAGACGCCTCTTTAATACATTTTCTAAACTTAATCGTCGACACTTGGTAATCATTCTTTTCTGCATCGATTGTTGTTGTCCGATCTGCAAATGTTTTGTTGCCGATCAATTTTTGACAGAATAATATTGTCTTTTTTGTTTAGGAAAAATACGAAGAGCCTACTGACAAAAATGTACTACTACTACTATTGCCCATAGATCTCTCATATAAATTTCTGTCATTGTACGCTGAATCTACGGGAAATGTTGTGTTACTTTCAGTACAACTCTCGTATATTGATAGGCACATGCATTTGTCTATGAAGAAACTAATTTATGTTGAATTAGAAAAAATATAAATTCATGAAAATTTTAAAAGTATAATTAGTTTCAATTTAAACTGCTTAGAAAATTTTATTGGAGAACAATTGGATAGTAACACGTTGCCTACGATATTTATTTCCTTTACTTTTTTCGCAATCTAACATGCTTAAAAAATAATTGTAATAGACTAAATTTTAACTAAACTATGTTGGAAGTAGGGTAAGATAACCGGTCCTGGCACAAGAGAAGCGAAGTCATTCACCTCTTGTGTCAGAATCGGTCATCTTACCCTACTGTTAGAATTAATTCTGCTAAAGAACTATTAATCTATTAGAAAGTACTACACTAAAATAATAGCAATGAGTATCAAAAATTAATTAATTACTAATCAGTTACCTGTCATGTGAAATTTCTCACTTGGATAAAAACTAAAACGATGAGTACCTAATAAAATAGGAACACATTCAAGAAACACCCTGTATTTTATTTTCTCTCAATTTGTTTTCAATTTTGAACGTTGGAAATTTGGATTCGAATTTTATAAAAATAGTTGTGCATCTTTTATGTACATAGGCAGTATTTTCTATGTACCAATTATTGAGGGAATAGCCTGAAGAATCTGAATGATTAATTAAAACGTACCTACCTAATTTGTATAGCAGGATGGATCGATGAATATTTTTTATTAATGTTATGGATTAAAAGCATCAGAAGATACAATTTATTATAATTTCGAAACGTTTAAAGTTGAATCAATAATTTCAGTCTCAATGATTTGTAAATGCATTGCTTACTTATTAGCGGGAATTTTATTGTTTATTTGTGATTTGCTCAGTCCCCGTATATTAACAGAAATGTTTAAAATTATTGTTTTGATTTAAAAATTTTCAATGACAGCTGGATACTCCTGACTTGTAGACAACCAATTTAACTAACATGCATCAGGAAAATCGACGTGAAACATTCGCTCAGATCCGCCGATTAAATATTATTTTCGTTCATAGGTCATCGTGTACAAAAACTTTTCCCAAATTTTCGGAAAATAAAGAGCAAACTTATTAATTAACAGTACAAAAGCTCGTTGTATATGTATTATATACAAGTACAATGCATCGGTTACTGTGTGATGTTTCCTTCCTTCCTTTAGCAAACCGATATCGATTCAGATTAATTCCTAATTATACCTCTTCAGTTGAAGGGTTAGCTACCTTTAGACGATAGGGGTGGGGTAATATCAAGAAACATATGGACGTTTTTGAATTAGGTTGCGATAGGGTTTTCTTTTTTCAAAATAAATTTTCGGTACAAAACAGATCAAAATCTGGAAGGAAATCGAAAATGATCCTTATTTCATCTCAATCTTCGTTTATTTTGTTGGGTAACAAAATACTTGTCAAATAGATTCACCATAGATGAAATTTTGATTAAAGACTCTTCGTATAACATAATTTGAGAACCGCTGGTCTACTACATAATCGAATGCGAGTTTCGAGTTTTAAATTAAAACATTTCAAACTGGTAAATAAATAAATAGAAGAATAGAAGAATAGAAATAGAGGAAAAATTATATTACGATTTCTTTAATCGCGAATCATTAATCATCTCATCATAACTCGTAAATGTCCCTTCCGTTGGTGCGTCCGCAGCACCTTTTGGCCTGTCCTTCGCGACACCTCTGAGGACTACAGTACATATTATATCCGGGAATAATGTGAACCCGTACGTCCCCAGACGGTCGGATACCTTCAGGACGTTGCCTCCGAGAGAAGGAGACGGTCGTTTTGCAGCAACAATAGTGGAACAAGTTAACATATGCACTTCTAAAATGTCTATTTGTAATGCAATAAAACATACTATTAACACATGATTTACTAATGGCTAGCCATGCTAGCATGTAGAAGAGTTTGTTTCTGACGGACTGGACGGTACCGACACCTAAAACTACACCAAAGGGTAGCCAGAAAATAACGAACAGAAGGAAACTGTACATGTTTGATCTCATGAGTGCTAGGTCCCAGCTGAACGTGATATTCGGCTTGAAACTAGGTCTAGATTTGACTACTCGTACTCGAAAGTTGGTCCTTACGTAGCAGGAAAAGGTCAAAAAAAGCGGCAAGAATACGAACACTACAGCTACGGTTGCTTGATAAGGAATCAGACCTGATTTTTTTCTAGTGCAATAATCAAAGGACAAATCGGCGAACTGTAGTCCTGATGTTACAGCGCACACGGCCCAAAATGCCAGAAGGATCACCGTTATCCTGCCGGGAGTCAATTTCTGGTAGCATCCGTCCGGATTACACAGGCGAAAGTAGTTTTCGATCGCAACCGACGTCAATGATAACATCGTCACCAGGAAACACAAGACCGAAATGAACCATTGGAATCTGCAAACGATGACGTTGTCACCGAGACCTGCCAGGATTACCACAGCTGATGCCGGCACCACCAAACCCGACACCAACAAGTCTGCTAACGCGATGTTCACCAGGAATGTGTTTCCTGGAACAAAACGAAAAAGAAAAATGTTACTTCAAAGAAAAGAGAACTTCAAGTCGCAAAGTTGGGATCATTCTCGAACATTTTATATCATTTTCGAAAAACCTGAAAGCTTTTAGAATATTTTAGATCGTTTCCGAAACCATTTTAGAAGATCTTAATCTCATCCAAAAGATCTGAAATATTCTGGATCATTCTTGCAAAAAATCTTAGATCACCCAGAAATGCTGTAGGAAATTCTCTAGAGTTTTTAAAAAAAATTCTGGAACATTCTGGATCATTCTTGAACATTCCAAATCATTATTGAAATATCTAGAACATTTTAATTGATTTTCGTAAAATCTACAACCTTCTGATACATTCAAGATCATTCTCGACGTTCAAAATTATTCTCAAAAAGATGATGATGCGAGGGATGGGATTGGGGGGAATGTTGGGGGTTGAATGTTATCGATAGAGTAAAAGATTAGCTAGGGTCCTAGGGTGTTTTTCTGGGGTTATGACATACACTGTAGGGTAACTGGTAGTTAGTTATACGTGATGTAAATATGACATAGTTTAGGTAGGCGAATTATTTTGTTATTGTTGATAATTTGACAGAGAGTTGAGAGTTGAGAGTTTTGCAAAAAAATGAAAACTGTTCCAAAAAATAAACGAGATAGCGAAGATGAAGACGATACGAAAGACGATTTAGTTCGTACATTTTTATCCGTTGATCTAATAGTGATCAGATATCAGCCTTTATTTGTTGGTATTCTGCTGTTTGGGTTGTGTTTTTCGTTTTACTTGATCACCCTTAACTTCGTGTACGCCATTACTGTAAAAGAACACATGGTACCAAGACGGTTTGGTGAATACATGAGTAAGTAATAATGTTCTTCGTATTTGTTAGTTTCAAAGTCGTTCAGATTTACTGGCAAAACCACAATGTGGTGGTTCACCAAATCTAACGCACCAAATTAAAATGAAAGGGTAAATTAAGCCAAAACAAGTTGGCTCCGGGGATGGAGTGGGTGTTAAGGCACAATTTCATAGAGCTAACGCGCTCAGAATTATAATGATAAAATGAAGGTGATGGATGCAGTCACCAGAAGTTCTTTCTTCGTTTCAGTGTATATTTTCTGTTTCGACATGGTGCACCTGGCGGACATTTTTCTGGTCATGATTTTCTATAAGACGAAGCCCATAGAACTGGACGGTGTATACGACGTGACACCTCCATGGATGACTTTGGTCCGATTTTTGTGCCTCTTACCGTTCGACGGAGTTTATTGGATATTTACCAAAGCAAACATGCATGTCGTTTACGTGTTAAGATTGAGATATGTTTTTCGCATGTTGACATACAGCGATTACCTCAGCAGACTAAGACTGAGCTTCAATAAACGTTTCTACATATTAGAAGCGATTCTGCAATTCGGCATGGTGGTCCTGATAGCTACGATGTCGACCAGTTGTTTCCTTTATTATTACTATTGTCAAAATAACAGGTATAATTACGTGTGTGATTACGGAGATGGTAGGGCAATGAGTTCATCAGTGGCGCATGCGACCACGATGGTAATTCAACGTGGATTCCTCCATAGGGGATTTATGATGGATATCACCGATATAGTGATTAACGTGATTGGTTTCTTGTTATTTCTCGTACTATTCGGTTACACAATTGGGGCTATGACTGTTGGGACTTATTTGAATAAATTACGCAAGTTCTTTTTCGGAATTCTAGTCAACAGAATAATGTTCGTAATTAACGTGTCCTTCCGTAAAGACCCATTAACAATAAAGACCGTGAAGAGCACGGTGGCGACCTATTGGAAGATGCGTGGTCATGCTGAATTGTCCGATCAGATGAAAGAGAAACTTCCCCAGGGAATCATCAACGATCTTTATTTGGACGTATCGTGGTATGCGCTGAAACATTCCCACTTGTTTAGAGATTTGGACATCGGTTTTCTTCGGTTCGTTGCGAGCATGATGCACCATTGGTACTTTGCACCCGGAGAGATCGTTTATCGACGTGGCGTCTGCAAGGAACGAATGATCTATTTAGTGTCCGGTGTTGTTCAGATTTTATCCGACGAGGACGGAGAGACCCCAATAATTTCGTTTCGTGGCGGTACTGTACTGGGGGAGTCTTGCTTGTTGCAAGACTATCCGTCTTCGTGTTCAGTTGTTTGCCTTACCTACTGCATCGTTCACATTTTAGAACGTAAACAGTTCGTAAAAGGTATTTTAAAATATCCCAAGTACTACAGAAATTTTCAAATGGATATTCAAAGTCGTTATAAAAGAGCCAAGGGGTACAAGACAATAGCCGTTTATCAGACGAAGGGGTTTGATCGTCAGTTGTCGTTTATTGCGTTGAAATACGTGAAGACCGCAGTGCAACGTTTGAACGAAGGCAAGGAGTTGCTGGACGAAGATGTCGAAGAGATGCACGATCACGAGATCCGAAAGACGAACGAGATCTTGAGATCACTCGTGTTCTGCGCGAAATATCTTGATCTTTTGGTACTCGCTGACGAAATGGATTTGGCCATCGACACGACGTTTATAAGACAGTCGTTTCCGCATATACTGAAACCGGATTCGTTTTTGTATTATTTATGGCAGAAATGGGTCTCTATAGTGGCTCTTTGGTTATCGATGTCGTACCCTTATTACGTTGCATTTAATCCGCATTCTATGTATTATCTTTACGTACTCTATGCAGTTTCGTTCATTTGGCTCTTGGATATTTATATAAAATTGAACACCGCGACAATTTCATCGAACGTATGGATCACGAAAATGAGCGAGATTATTTGGATAAACATTTTCACGTTTCAGTTTTGGTTGGACTTTCTTTCCGTCATCCCAATCGAATTGATCGTTAATTCTCATTTTCACATCACCGACCAGATTTTCATGCTCTCTATGGCGAACAGACTTGGCAAATTTACGCACGTGAATAATTTTTTCAACTACAGATACAAGGAACTGATTCCACTAAAAGTTATAATTTACACGTTGCTTTCGCTCATGTATTTTTCGTCTGTCTTTTACATGTGCGTCTGTTTTAATCAAATTTGTCCGCCGGAAGCTCCGTTTACCGATCTCTTTATCAAATTTAAAAATCAAGAATTCATTGCCGCTATTTTCTATGGACATCAAATAACCACGGGATTTATATTGACAACTTTAACTTCCCAAAGTCTAAGTGACACTCACTATTTCTATATATACTTCGTTACCTTCGTTTCTGTTTTCGTCTATGTGTATTCGGTGTCTCAAATGATTTGTTACTATTTCTTTTCGATCCATAACTTCATGACTTTGAATAATCGCATCGAAATGATCTCTACCACTCTGAAGAAGTACAATCTCAGTAAGAGTTTCTCCAAAAGGGCCTTATCGTTTTATCGAAACAACTGGACTTTTAATCGAGCCCTTTTTGTACTTTTTAAGATACGCATAATTCCGGAACTTCCTTATGATCTGTACAAGAACGCCAAGTTCAGCAATTACTATAATTACGCTGTTCTGTTTCCCATACTCCGAGACATGCCGAAGAAGTTTCTGTCTGAATTCTGCGTTTACATAGTCACGAATATCTTTCATCCCAACGAGGTAATAATTTATAAAGGGGAAACATCTAAGGAGTGCTATTTGATATTGAACGGCTATTGCGAAACGACAGACGGGGACGTGAAGAAAACTTTGAAACCCAAAGATACATTTGCTGTAATTGACTGTTGTTTCGAACTTCCGTCCCCTAATACCGTGTATTCGGTGAGCCACGTCGTATGTTTCTCGTTCAAACACGGCGACTTTAAAAAGGTTCTCAGTAAATTCCCGAATTTGGTGGGATGGATGAACAATTTAAAGCAACACGTCCAAAACGAACGGTACATGTTCAATTTGCACACCGAACGTTTTAAAGTTGATTTTGTTTCTGGAGAAGAAAAGAAGGCCAAGTCTGTTCATTTTTTCAGATATAAGACGATCGAAACGTCGCGCGATTGGCTAGAATACAATTTACCCTTCCAGAAACGGAAGGTTTTCTTTTGTTTGCGTTTCGTCCTCATGAGATGCACATTCGGATGTAGCGGACGTTTGGTGTATATTTGGGAAGTGTTTCGTATTTCTTGCGCTTTGGTAACGGCGTTTGTGGCAATATTGCCCGGTGTCGGTTATTGTAACAATTGCCGATACTGGTACGTGCTTCTCGTTTTAGATCTAGTTGCGTGGATCGATATTTATCTTCGCCATCACATAACTTATTACAACGAACAAAACATACACGTAACGCACCCCCTAAAGACTGCTTTGCATTATTGGTCCCATTCGTTTTTCGTGGACGTTTTTGCGGCAATGCCCGTAAATATTCTTTTTAGCACGTTGGCTCCTGCTTGGGCCCAATTAGGATTGATGGCGGTGACAAGATTAAACCGACTGTTGCAATTGTACAGGGTAGTTCCGTTCCTAGGTTTGAGACACTTGAATGGCAAAACTCCTAAATGGGCTGCACTTAAATATCTGCCCTTTTTTATTTTGATTATTTATACAAGTTCTTTATTGGTGTTGGAAATGACGTGCGATCTACGTGACTTTAAACCAAACGAAGTCACTACAGGCGGTCTGATTTGTCACAAGAATTCCTGGTTGTACAATTCGATATTCAAAAAGCCTCTCGATCCCGTTAGGGCGATGATCATTATCATTTTTCAAATAACCTCTTCTTTAACTGCAATTGGTATGAGCGGATACGAATGCAACACTGCTTTTGACTGCATATTTATATGGTTTCCGTGCACATTAGGTCACATATGTCGTTTGTTTTTTATTGCGCGTTTCTCTGCCATCTATTTGAACGTTAATTTTCGAGAAGCGTTTTATCAGAGACAAATGAGAGACTTGGTCAGCTTTTTGAACTTCCACAAAATTGGTGCGACTGTCAAGAACGAGGTGGTGCACCATTTCGAACTGGTTTGGCAGAAAAATAAAGGTCAAGATTTACAAAATATCACTAAAGACTTGCATTATGCGTTACGGGGTGATATTTTATTTGACGCTTACTCTCCCATATTAAGACAGTCGGAAATCTTCGCGACTGCTGATTCATCTTTCCTTCATAGTTTACTTATGAAAACTATGTATCAAACTTATTTAAATAGAGGCTTAATTTCAAGAGTGAACGACATTCAGGAGAATATTTTCATCACCATACACGGTAATGTGGAAGTATTGGGACCGGATGGAAATCGTCTTCTGTTACTTCCGCCGGGAAGCATGTTCGGGAACTTGGACAAAACGGAGAGGAGCCGTATGACTTTGTCTATGGTTGCACGTGGTCATGCGGTCGTTCTGGCAATAAAGACTATGGATTTCTATCAGACCATGTCGTCGTTTAAAAAATTTCAAACAAGTTTTTTTCAAAGGATTGCGGTCTATGTGGATTATTTACCAGGGGGGGGCATCCAGTCATACGAAGACGAATTGCAGACAAATCAGGAAGAAACCGAACACAAATCATCCAAGTTTTACAGTTTATTATTTGATGTTAAAATACCCGGAAAGTCTCTATACGCATGGGAAATATTCCTGGCATTTACAATAGGCGTCTTTTCAACTACCATGGAATCGTTTCACATTTGCGTGAAGCACCCGGGCGTTGCTGTGGTAACTTTGTTGTACCTCTTAGACCTACTTTATATTATTCACGTGTTCCTCAAATTTCACATTTGTTACGAGGACGCATACGGTATCCTCATAAAGGACAAAAAGAAAATAATCGACAGATATTTGAAGAACCCGCTCGGATTTGCAATGGACATGGCCACTATTTTTCCTTTCGAAATAATCTCCTTGTTTTTTATTAAAAACAATTATTTTTGGTGCAGCTGGAGTTTTTTCCGAACCAATAAATTACTAAAGGTATTATACAGTTAGTTAGAAGAAATGCATTTAGCTGATTTTTACCTCAGACGTTCCTTTATTAGATGCAATATGGAAAAAAAATTTTTTTTTAAAGAAAGTGGCGACATATTACAATCTAAAGCCATTGTGTGCATAATTTGGTAACGCGAATGTTAGCAATAAAAACTGAGCACTTAATTAAACGCATGCATAGAAAATAGGGCCCGTTATCTGACGACTAACAACACCAACTTACCGCGTACTTATCGACAGCAACAAATCAATTATTCCATAAATGTTTTTTTAAAAATTCGAAAAATGTTTTACAAAGAGGTAATAATGAGCTAATGCTACAGTTAAACGAGCCATTGCAGCCTTTAATATTAAAAAATATTTTTTGCCTGATAGATTTATTTTGTGGTGGATCTATTAAGAAACAAAAGGAAACAGTTGAGCGCCAGTATATTTTTCATTAATTTGATCTACAGTTTGTTCTGGTTTCAAATTTACGTGTTGATCTTGTCGATTTTGATTACCAATGTCTCATGTATTTTTCCGGACCACAATTTTGTAATTTTCCACGATCAAACTAGCAGAACTTTGTTCAAATGCAACTGGTATAAACAGCCGTTCTCTGTGAAACTGATGGCGTTCTGCAATGCGAACAGAATTGTTATAAGTTGTATAACTGCGACGGGGTTGCCAAATATTTACCCCGATCACACTCTTTTGATCGCCATTATGAGCTTTATTTTAATGCTTACCAGAGTAATCGTTTTACTGTTCATATCTGCAACATTGTCCAATTTATTTGCGAAAAATATGAGCCTTTTGAGATTCGCCAACGATGCCGATAAATTGATGATTTATATGAAAAGAGAACGCGCGTCCATGGGTCTGGTTCAACAAATATGGAAGTAAGTACTTTGTTTTTAAAAGCCAAACAAAAATACATCAATTAAAATGAACCTTTTCAAATTTTCAAATCAACAAATCACGTCACACGAATTTCAGAAGCCCCCTTCTCATTTTCGATGATTACTGTACATCGAAAAATGTTTTTAAAATATATTTTGATTGTACCTTATCCACAAGTCACTTCGCCGTCATATAACGGTATTACTCCAGAGCAAACGAGTTTGACAGTGAGTAGTGTAGGTTCGCCGATTCTGTGACAAAATGATGAGTAGGAGGGTGACACTGGTTGGCAGCCAGTGACCGGTTATTCCAGCTCGGGTCTATTTAGTGCCAAACCATCACGTTACTAAATACACTAAACTACTGCTTATAAAACAAAGCAGTTGAGCGTAAATAACAAATGACTAGCTGAAAAACTGTAGACGTTTTTAGTTATATTTGGTTGTTATGGAAAAACAATCAAGGCGAACAAATGCCCAGATTATTGCAACGCATCCCGTATTATTTAAAGGAGGCGATTATGAATTCGTTGTTTGGATACCACTTACAAATCCATCCCGTTCTTGGCCGTTTCCATCTAGATCTGTTAAGACAAATGGCGGCTGTTTTGGAGCAACGAATTTATTTCTCTGGAGATACCATCACTTTTGTTAATGACCTTGATGAAAACATGTACTTTATCCACGAAGGTACGAAAAAAAACGCGCCCTAAATTTTAATTTAATCGTTCAATTAAAATATTTGTTCTTCTTGTAAGGTATTGTTGAAGTTATCGCGGAAGTTTCTTTGACAACTGGGCGGGTAGTGAAGAAACTGCTAGATGGTGATATGTTTGGTCTTGAACAAGGACTTAATCCCAGAAAAGGACAATTTTATACGTACAGAGCAAAGAAATATACAGTTGTGCTTATGTTAAATTATCGCTCCTGGTTTCATTTGTTGCAATTTTTTCCTGCCTCTCGGGCTGTTGCGCAAAACTTGAATTTATTAGCATCTGAAGAAGATAATACTTAGTTTGTGATACGAATAAAGTGTAGTTTGTTACGTACTAGAGTTAGTTCAGTTTGTTTAATAAAATGCATTTAAATTTTAATTAATTGAAGCTGGGTAATTATTTAAGTATACGTAATAAATCGACTGATTGAATTGATAATTAACGTGTTAAATGACTCAAAGGGGGTAATTGTTTTAAAAACCAACTCCGTGTGTCGATTCCAACGAGCACATATACAAACGAAAATGGAGGACGCGCATGCGTAGTAGCAAAGAATATTGGTACAATTTCGGTGGAGAAAGCATATGGAAGTGGTAACGCTTAAATCCGTCACGTTCACTCGATTTTACTACAAAATATTTCCCTGATTCGATATTTATAAATACTCACCCCTTTTTCTTAAGTAATCATCTATCATGACAGCGCTGATCATGAATACATTTCCGATACTACCGATGGCAGCAAGCGATGCCAGCAGGAGTAAACGAACAATTCGGGGCCATTCGGCGGTTAAGGTCACGGGGGAAACATGTTCCCCAACGTTCAACGTCAGCTCCGATGAATTTGACAGCATGGCATATGGGGACGGTGGAACTTAATTGGTTGTCTTCCTTGCGCAGTTGACACACAGTTACCTGCGACATCAAAAAAAAAAAAGAAAAAATTCAATGGTCATATTTCCATAAGCAAATGCTGAGCTTATGAATTATATTAAGTAATTTCCTTGGTGGAAATAGGTAAAAGCGAAATTTAAATCGTTTTGTATGCAGTGAGGTTGAAAAATGCTGTGTAACCTTCTTTAAAATAGGTGTAGGCTTGTATAGAAAAACGCCCCTTCACGCAAACAACAATTTTTATTTCCCACGTTTCTCTACTCGAATTACCTACCCCGATGCTGATGGAATTTCATTTGGTATGAAGAGGCGTTTGCAGCGCAGCTTCCAGAGGGTTTAACATCCCACGCAAAAACGCGGCGCAATTGCCGATTGATATATAGTATGACGTAGACAATATTGACGTAATTGTGTCGTTGGTTACTCAAGTGAGTAAGTGGTGGCCCGAAATGGGGTAGTTGGTAGAGCACATTTCTCGAAAGGAAAAATAAATGAAGAGTGAAATTGGATAGGGTTGAAATTGAAAAGAATAAATTAGTGTCAAAGGGATGCACGAAAAAATGTTAATTTAAAAAATAAGCACCCATTGGCGCCCATGCAGGTTCACTAACTTTGTGATTAAAATACGAATTCTAAAAGCAAACAAAAGCCAGCGCTTGACCTTTACATTATTTAACGGTTTTTCGTAGAAATTCCATATTTCATCTAATGAAAATTCAGAACCAAATAGAACGTAAATATGCATCATCGTCTGCATATTTCTCCGAATAATTCAAGTGCATTTTGAACCTGAAATGTAGATCTAGAGAGAATGCAAATGAGTACCTATATGTTTTGCACATGAACTATTTCATAATGCACTTCAGAATTTTCACTTATGGTCGAAGAATACGTTAAAAATGAAATGGAGTAAAAAAATATTACAGAGCGTGTATGTCTTTGGCATTGCTGTAATACATTAACACCCAAAAAGTATACCCTAACCTCATAAACTGAAATTACTAATACAGACGACTTTTAAGGGCGCGTTTGAAACCTTTTCATCAATACAGACACAAAAGCCTTCCAAACCCAGAATATTTTACCTTTCGATCCACATAAAAAAATTTATATTTTTTATCTAAAGACCCCTGGATTATGTTTTTATTCGTTATGAACACCGAAGATATTTGATTAATACTCAACATGGCTCTCGTTGTCCAGTAGTTGACCTTTGACATTAATTAGTGCCTACGTGCAAAATTACGGTGGTGGGTATTAAAATAAGTCACAATGAGTTTCTGTGTGCAAATCCAACAGTACATTGTATTTGCTGAAGATTTAAATTAATTTTTAAACCCCCATCTATTTAATAACAGCAGAAAATGTGGGTGGCACTGTTGTTAAGCTCGATGGTATTAAATCTTTCTTCGAGATATTTCAGTAATAAAGAATTGGACGAAAGTAAACAAAACTATTGTCGTGTCTCTTTTTACATTTTCATAAGAATACTGTTCAAAATTTTTAGAAATTATGTAGTAAAATGGGGCGCTAATATGTAGGGATGTTAGCCCGAGGTATGAAAAATATAGAGAGTAAAATCGCGTGAACGTAATGGATGTAAGCGTTACGGAACTAGCGCTGTTACTTCCATAGATATGCATTCGCCACGCTTAGGGAAAGGAAAACGGTTATGTATGTGATCTGGTGACTAGAGCAAGCGCATGAACAATCTTGCAGCTTCAACATAACTTATATTTTAAAATAATTTACATTGTTTGTTTATTATTAGATTTTTATTTTAAAGAATTATGATTTAATTAATTTAGTAGGACATTTTAATTTTTTAATTTCGGTCAAAGTTAAAGTTGGTCTTGAATGCACTTTGCGAACAATGTATATTTTTAGCGTTTAATGATTAACTCAGTGGTAATAAATTCTATAGGTACATTCCAAATTCCATTAAACTTTCACAAATAAACTTAAGGACTATAAATAGCTTCATTTTATTGATCCGGGTTAATGCTTGAAAGCTGGAATAGCTTTTTGTTATAAACATCTTTGACCAAGTAATCATCAGCTATTGTGTGGGACCTACACATGCATTTTTATATCATCACTTAAGTATGAAGTAGTTAATATCGTTGCTGAATGTACTAAAACCTTAAAAAAACTAATCTAACACGTTTTTTTTTTTTTTGTTTATTAATATATATTTTTTGAGCACGTAGTTTCCGCTTATGAGATCTGAGAATCAAGTAGTGTATGCACAAAACGCTTAAACATTTAAATTTTAAACAATCTCATCAGCGCGTCATGAGTAGTTTCGACAGAGTAATGAGTCCTTCTTGGGCAGTGACGATCAGTGCATTACCACAAACCGAATTCGAACGCTATCTGTGGGGATTAGCTACAATTCAGGCTGAACATCAACAAGGATCCTTAGATATAAGAACACCTTAGAGCTAACAAATGCAGCTATCAGACAGACACTGATCGCTGTTTCGAATTTTCTAGTCCTCATCAGCGTGCCACAGGCAGTTTAATCAGAATACAGACCATTCAATTATTTTACTTTTTGAAATTTAATACGTATAAAACAGAAGAACAAAAAACACGTCGAAACATCGATAGGTAAATACTTTTTTAAAAATTTTTTTAGTAATTCGATGTACCAGCGGATGTCTATCTCATTTGAGATGAACTTTTGACATTTTCATCGTATTTTCCTTTTCCTAGTCGACGAGGGTAGCAATAACAATTGCTTACTTGTTAGTTTAATTTTGAAAGAACGTGAAAGAAAATAAGAATCTAAAAGCGTTTTTTGAGTTTTTTAAATATTCAACTAATTTTTTTAACGGAATTTCAGGAAATTATAATTCTTTATTTGAAAAATAAAGTTTCTATCTACATTTTAACGACATCGCTTAAATTTTATCGACTGTAGAAAGGAATGTAGTAAAGGGAAATTAGTTGATATCATTTTTGATTGTGTGGAGAGTGGTTATCGATTAATATCGAAAAGATGTTTTGATTGCCGGATTGCGTGCGCACTTAATAGGTTCATTAACGAAAGTTTTTCGGCTTGAATCAAATATAGCTACCTAATGACAGAATCATTTCAAGTTAATCTAAAGAAAAATTGAAAACGATTTCGAATTACGTAAATGGAAGGTATTTTTAGCGTTTTAGGACAAAATTAGAAAAATCGTTGCCTTTTTTTTACTTTCGAGATCCAGAATGATATCGTTAATTTTGACATTTCCAGATTTGTCTGGTTGATGGGTTGCCTATGTTCGACTGTACGGACATGTACAGTTTCGACCAGAAGGCCAGAGCGCTAACGCGTCAACGTCATATGAGGAGGTCCTCGTAGGGAACTGTTTTAATCTTATAGCCGAGGTATTTATCGTGCAAAAATTTTTTTGATCGCGGATTCTTGTAGAGTTTTATCAGATAATTAAATTAAAACAGTTCTCTATATATATATATATACCGTATATTACGCACTCTGGCCTACTTTAACTATGGTAACAGTTCAACTATAACTCTAAAATAAGTTCTATAGTGAAAATAGTGTGGGTCGCTTATTCTTCATCTAATGACAATTTATTTTTCTGTCGATTCAGTCCACAGCTACCATCGTCAGACAATTTATTTATTAAATGAACTGTGAAATACACCACATCTCTTACTCTTAAGTGTTTTTGAAATAATAAAGGCGATATTATCGATTTCGCGTCTCGGAAAAGCCAGTCTCTATTAATTTACGATTGAGCTATATAATTCCCAACATGTTGGCTAGGATTCTTATTCCCTAATGAAGAGTGTAGGGTTAGTTTTTCTCGGAATAAATACAGACGCTTTCTGTGAGATTGGTAAAAGGTGACCCTAACGATCATTTAATTAATTACTTCATGAGAGCGTTAGGATTTGAAACTTTATGCATGCCCTCACAGCTAAACTGTTTTACTAACTACATATCGATTTTTAATCCCTGATGTAAGGATAAATAAATTAACGTTTTAATTTCGTACTTCGGGCTGTAGGTTAATCTAATATTTATTGTAAAACTGGTTAAATCTACAACTACACTTTCTGAGATTTAATTTTAATAATATTTTTCAAAAACTTAATGCCTGGCGTCTTGCAATTTTTAGCAAGGGATAGAAACATGAATTCGAGTATGCTAACAAAAAGAAATGTCTTGTGCAAAATTTCTAATGTCTAGACCGAGGGAAAGGCATCATAGAGGAAAAAAAAAAAAACAATTGCTTTTGACTAGTTGATGAATGAAATGGTTAAATGTAGATGGTTAGTTTATGGGCAACATTCAAATCATTTCGTTTCTTTTAAGAAATTTGATTCAGAAAAATTGTAATGCTATCGGTTTTCATCAAACAATCAATTAATATCACTTGTATATCGGTCACGATTTGCTCTTGGTCACGATCCCTTTATTACTGGTCATTCAACTCAACTCATTGAAAGATAATATTTAAGAAATAATAACCGTATTATTTTACTTACAATACTGAATTTATTGTTGTTTTTTAAATGTAATTTTGATTGACATTAAGTAACGATGCAAAACTGACAACCCACGGAATATAATCGAGACTAAACCATGGACTAAACAAAGGTTATCCAAATGACAAACGAGCCCAGCCTTTCAAAGGGTGCTTTATTAGGGGTTAAATTCATTTCTGTACTATTTATTTAGCATTTAACAAAGTCTGTACTTACAATAAGTAGGTATTTTCGATATTCGTTTTTAATTAGGAAGCCGCCCGTGTTCAGTCATCGCTGCACTCACTTCGAAGGACCTCTTGGGTCCTTGTTGCTCGCGTTAATTAGCGTTACTATCTGCGGGAGGTTTGCAACGCGTCTGGAGCAGGCGTCCTCAGCGTCGTCGTCGTCCGTAGACGCCAGGACGGCGTCGCGCTTAAAACACATGCGCAGGGAAAGAAACCATGTAGAACAACAGGAGGACGACATTGATGACGACAAAACATGATGACAAACGTGTCGAGCTGAGGGCGGAACAGCAATTTCAACGGTCGTAAACCAAAAATGTTCTTTTTTTTTTTATCATTTGAATTTTTTTAATGGTTTTTCCTATCTCTCCTTCTCTTTATTGGCTTGTATAGCGTCCTTTGTGCTCCTACTTTTTTAATTGTTATATTTTTTTTTAAGACGTTTTATCACCTCTTGTCACCCTATGAATCCATAGATATTTTGTGAGATAATTACGTTACTGTTAAGTTCGTTTAAAATGATTAGGTAGTCGATAGCGACCTCGCTAGGTTGCGCGCTGCAACGGTCTCAGGAGGCGCGGTACAACGGTCGAAAATTATCCTTAATATATGATGAAAAACCGTCGATAATAAATAGACGATATTCAGTCACCAAAATATTCATTTTTTGAAGTACGTGTACTATTTAATACCTAATTTGTTTATTTCGAGATTTTTTTATTGTAATTCGAAAACTAAAATTCAACTAATCTCGTTTAAACTTTTATCTTTACTGACCAACTTTAGATATGCACAATTATTAAAGAACAGATTATGCTGCAAGCAAAGTTTTTTTATCAAACTAATTTTCCGTGATGTGAACAAATTTTATTTGCAACATTTATTATTATTATTGTTCAATACCAATATATTTCACGTGACGATATATTTGACAATACAAAGCGCCAATTGTAATCAGTGCCAAAAATATTATTAAATAATCGTATGTTCGATACGTGTATGATGGACTTGTGGACGTATGTATATGTATTCTAGTTATTTAAATACTTATTTGTTATATTTACAACAATTACAATCGAACCAGTCACAGTACAAGTGAAACTAATCGTAAGCAGAACGTAAGCCATCAAAAAATTTTCACGCAGTATTTTTTTTTGAATGCCATAAAATAATTTAGTAAGTATAATTCGTTATTTTTTTTTTTTTTTAAATAAGTTTCGTATACATACATATTTTTTTATGAGGGGGGAAAAGTACTCAAGGCCTTTTTATCCTAGTTAAAATTTTCAATATTCAATACTTGTAATAAAATCTCTAAATTCATTAATCACCATCTCGTGCGTTATTGAAGAGCGCACATCATATTTATACGATTCGCCAACTACCTTTCCTAATTTTGGAGGGGTAAGCAGTAGCAATACGCGTTCGCTTTTTCGTATCGCACGGAAGCACGTTAATTATCGAATAGCGGACTCGTAACTCTGGCACAGATTGAGGTCAAGTTCACAGAACATCTTTTGCTTTAATTATCACAAGTCTACATAAGTGCAATATTCATAAATGCTATGATAAAGTAACTTTAACTCTGATGCATTCAACTAAACAAAGTTTACTTGATTTTACGTGACCTTTTTCTGCTTGAATTGATCGGACACGCTAACTGTAACTTAAATAATGAAAGATTAAGGTAATTAATGGTAATTTTATATATAAAGTGTCCCAAAATTCATGCAAAATTTCAATTTGTCTTCGTTAAAGTGAAAAATGATCTAACAGAAGACTTTCTGTTTTATTGTAGCAAAATGATGTGAAAAAATAAATTGGTAATAAAATATGCAGTTATCCAAATGGAGAACAACGACGATTTGTTAACACAAAATTTTAATTACAGCAAGTTTCGTACTTGGGACGAGGTGGGTATTACGAGAATCATATAATTTAATATAAAGAAAAATTATTAAATAAATAATTTTCACTGGTCGGTTTGGGCTCGAACTTTTTGTCCAGAAAATAAAAGACAACAGTTCAACATAGCATTCCCGAGGTCATGTTCGTCATGGCAATTTTTTTTCTCTCTTTTGGACCATTAAATTTTCATCCGCTTCTAAAAATTACATAACGCGCCTAAAGAAGTTTTCACTTCAAAAATAATTTATTTATTACGTGTTGTAGATATGTAGTTTTTTAAAAAGTTTGGCCAAGCAATATCCCAAGTGGGTAAATGTGGAAGTAATAGGAACAACGTATGAACAGCGGTCAATTTTTATGGTAACAGTTTCCAGTAATGTCGATAATGTTGATAAACCATCTATTTTTATTGAAGCCGGTATGCATGCCAGGGAATGGCTTGCTCCAGCTATTGTAATATTCTGTATTGGCCAATTGGCTACCAACTCTTTGTATTCGAGGCTCATAGAAGAAACAAGGTGGTATTTTATTCCTATGGCAAATCCAGATGGCTATGCCTATTCTCACAATACGGTAATTTTTTATTATACAACAGACGTTTCTGATAGAATCTATTTTAAATAATGTTCTTCAGTAACTCATTCACTTTTGACATTTTTCAGCTCAAGTGATTTTGGGACATCCTAACTTCTCAACAAATTATAAAGTGAATAAAAATTTCAAATGAGTTACTGAAGAAATGGAGAAACGTCGAACGAAATTCTTAATAGTTTATCGTTCAAATCCCTACTAAGAACACAGGTTTAATAAAATCTTGAGCAGATCTTTTTTAAAAAAATTATTTCAGGATCGTTTATGGAGAAAAACTCGTTCACCAACACTATTTCCTTATTGTTTCGGAATAGATTGTAATAGAAATTTCGATAGTCATTGGGCAGAAAACGGTTCTAGTAAAAATCCTTGTTCTGTAGTCTATCACGGCCCGAAGCCTTTTTCAGAACCCGAAACGCACGCAATTAAAGAAGTTATAACGCGTAATGCTTCTCATATAAAACTTTTCTTATCTGTACATAGTTATGGACAGGCGATAGTTTATCCTTGGAGCTACGACATTAACGATTCAGATGACACAGAAGAATTAGAGAAAGTTGCTAAAAAAGTAATTAAATCGATGGAAACGGTAAACGGAAATTTGTATAGATACGGAAACGCCTATAAATTAACCGACTGTCTTGTTGGAGGCACAAGCTTTGACTGGGCTAAAGAAAAAGCTGGAATTAAATATTCTTACACAGTGGAAGTACCTCCTGAGTGTACGAGAAATTTAGGCTTTCTAGCAGAAAAAAATGAAATATTGCCTGCAGCTAATGAATTTTTTAAAGGCCTTCAAACCTTTCAAAAGTGCATTTGTGATGAATTTTTATAAATGTACAATTAATCTGATCAAAGATCAAAAGGAAGAAATTTGAGAATGAATTATTACTTACCAATTGGGTATTACGTACGGAACGCTAAAAAAATAAACGAATATACAATATGAACCTTTATTTATTTATATCTATAATTAGAAAAATATTGTACAATAAATAATAAAAGTGGCAAAATGTCCTAAAAACGAATCACTAGTGCATAATTTTTACAACAAAGCGAGCGCCTTATTTTACAAAATGTACAGTATGTTCCGCCACGAAACTAAAAACAATAAGTAATATTTAAAATGATCGTTTACGATGTACGATTAACGGGTAAAATGTTTTAAAAAATAAACTTTCTCGTATCACCTTTCGTTACAACACACCATTAAACTTAATGAATGACACATTAAAAAGTAGGTATACAATAAAACTTAAAAATAAAAATTGCCTGATTTTGCTTGTTTAGGAATATTTTACGTATTTAAAAATTTCAACAATTCGCAACTAAACACGATATATTATTCTCATGATTTCTTCGCATCCTTATTTTTTGTCGTCTCTGGAAATATAAAACAAAATATTAAATACCAAAATATGTAGTTCAAGAATGGAAAGGGTACAGAACCCATATGGTGAAGTCCCCGACAGGGCGAAACTTTGAACATTTCTTGACCTTTTCGTAGGACATAAGAAATCCCCAAAGGACGCAATTGTAACCCGACCAAAAATATCACTGTTTTTAACCTTTTATTGATACAGATTACGTTAAAAGCGGTGAAATTTTAGTGAACTACCATGTCATTCTCGAACATACTGAAACATCCTGGGATGTTGTAGAAATCATTCCTGAAGAATCGGAACTATTTCAGATCATCCTCAAATATTTTAATAATTCTCGAAAAAATCTGGGACATTCTAAATCATTATAGGCAAACGTAGAACATTCTAGATTAGTTTTGAACATACCAAATCATTCTCTATACATCTCGAACTTTTGAGATCACTTTTGAACGAATTATTCTAGAACAATCTAGATCATTATCGAATTTACTGATTGGGAAGGCCACAATATACAATATACAACTTACCAAATCGGGGACAACATCTAACTGTATAAAAAAAAGAAAATAAAAATAAGTACCTTGCATGGGCTCAAATGAAACTTTCGGTTCCGGAAGGAGAGAACTTAAGGGAAGCCAAAGGGAATGATCCCTTGATGAAGCTTGTGGCTTTTGTGGTTTTCCGAGTCTTATATTAGTCAGATAACAATACTCGGGATTGTCCTTCTGACTGCTCGTATAGCTACCGTCAGATTTTGATTGATGTCCGTTTAATTTCGAATCTTGATGAGATCTAGAAACATTATTATCTGTAGATTTTTTCAAATTTTACCACATTTTCTTTTCTCCAATTACGTTTCAAAATGAATACCTTCTCAAAAGAATAGTTAAATTATTATTAATATTTTCCTTACCTCACTTCTCGATCGTAAGATCGACTACTACTAATACCAGATTTGCTACTTCCGCTACTACCGCTGCTTCCATTAAACTTAGGATATTTTTGCTGATCTGGATTATTATAATAGGGAGGATGCTGCCTGCCGCTACTTCCGTTATAAGTAGTGGATTTTCTAGATGCTCTATCTTTATCTATGTCTATTTGCGTAAGGAAATATGGATTGTTAGTAGATTGGTGTGATCGACTGTCTCGTTGCGGATAACTATTTCGCGTAGAATCCGACGCGGACAGGGGATTTTTAGGATAATTCGAATTTCCAGATCTAGATTTATCGTATGAACTAGAGTTACGCACAGGATCAAAAGGAACATGTCCTTTGAAACTTCTATTTTTATCATTGCCCCGATTTTTAGAAAAACTCGGATCTCCAGATCTGAGATTATTGTATGAGCTAGAGTTACGCACAGGATCAAAAGGAACATGTCCTTTGGAACTCCTATTTTTATCATCGCCCTGATTTTTAGGAAAATTCGGATCTCCAGGCCTATGCTTATCGTATGATCCCGAGTAGCGTGGCGGATCTGTGGGATAGTTTTTGGAAATACCTAACTCTCGTCTAATTCTCTCGTCTAACCCCAAATTATGGAGACTGTTTCTTGACGTATGATTTTTGGCATTAGTGAATAATTCTCTTTTTATTTTTTCGTCACGTGTTGTGGTGTGATGAATATTTGGTGAGGGATTACTTCTTGTAGTACTGGAACATCGCCTACTGTTTGTAGAACCTCGTAAAGGGTTTGATGTTGAGCCTGAGCAACCATGATGACCTCTGGGAAGGGTTAATTCCCTTTTGACATTTTTATCCGTTCCCGCGTTGTAAGCTGCAGCAGCACCTGACGTCGAATAACTTTTTAAACCATTAGAATCGCGTCTGATTTTCTCATCCGAAGAGGAAGGTGCTTTTAATAGCCTCGAGTCCTTTCTATTTCTCGCATCCAATTCTGGTGGTGAATGATATCTGGAACTAATAGAGTCTCCTGTTGAAGCAGAGTCCGTTTTGTAACCTGAGCGCTTATCATCGAGCTCGGATATATTATTGTGAGCTTCTTCTTCTTCTTGTGAGCTATTTAACGTAGGTTTGCTTTTATTGTTGGCGCTTGAAGAACTTTTAGGAGAACTGGATAGTTCTTTTTTGGTTTTTACAAATGCGTTTACATCACTCTCTTGTAAGAGCCTATTAAAAATGATATCCATATCCTGGGGGTTTTGCACATTCAATTTTCGTTTTTTATTTGGCACAGTCTCCGTAGGATCGTCGAGTCTTTTTAGTGTCATCTTCAAACTCTCAGTATCAACTTGATTTAAAAGGTAGACCGGAGAGCCGTCACTGCTGCTTTCTCTAGACGAGTTCGAATTTTTATCACTGGTATCGACAAAGTTTTGGCTCTGTTGTTTCATATCGGTTGCGGTTTTCTTTGACCTCTTTGGAGTGTACGATGAGTCATTTGACGAGTCTTCTTTTAAGGGTAGTGCTGCTCGTTTTCCACGACTTTTACCAGTTGAGTCTGCTGTTGTGACGTTCGCCTTTGATTGTTTCGGATTTTTTGACCTACTCCTGCTTCTTGAACTCGTTTTATTTTCGTAATTAGCTGTAGATTGCGACGTTTTTATTGTAGATGCTCTTTTCTGTAACTTAACTACACTGTATTTGTCTGTCATGTCAAACTCTTTAGAGCTTACTTCAGCGACGAGCTGCTTTTCAGAAGAGTCGTTTTGTTTCTTAATGGTAGTAGCGTTCTGCGGTTCGTCTGGACATGTTCTTCCGTTCTCGATGTTGCTGCGGGTTTGTAAGAATGATGTATCCTTATCTACGTCTGTTTTATCAGTGGATTCTTGCAAATAGTTGGACTTTTGGTCTTTTTCTTTTTCAGGATTTTCAACTTTATTAGTTTCTATTCCTTCGCCTTGCAGACGTTCTATTCTATCGTTAGTTGGGTTAGGACTGCTGTCTATTGACGAACAGGACGAAGTAGTTTCCAACACCTCTTGCTCTGTTTTTGCATTTTGATTTGCACACTTCAAATTGATGGATTTTTTGTCAGGAGCTTTTACTTTGGTATATGCAACCCTACGAATTCCTGTCTTACTGATTTCGTTATGTATTAAAGGATTGCTGTATGTTTTTCTTTCGTTTTCGAGTTTTTTGAATTCGGAGAAAGGATTTTCGGGTAGCGCAGTCACTTCGGCAACAGGATACTGTTTTACTTGTTCGACGACAACTTTTTTATTGGGATAATTAAATATTTTCTTGGTATTATCGGGCAATTGTTCCACGTTTGAATCGTTAGTGCTGTTTGCAGGGATGGTTTCTATTGTTGACACAACGGAAACAGGAGATGGTGACAGCAAATTGGTTATATTCGATGACGAATTACCCGGTAATTTTGAAGTGTTGTTAGAAGACTCGGTTGTTGGTAAAAAGTCCTTGAGAAAATTGTACGTTTCTATATCGGTAAAGGTACAATTAACAAGTGGAAATATGTTATCTTGTAAATTTACTGAGCCATTTTCCATTTCGTCTGAGCCAGGAGGGGTTAGAATAACGTTGGTGGACGACTCTATTTCTTGAGGTGCACATGCAGGTGTGATACCACTGTTGTTCAAATTGTCGAGGAAATTGGTGACATCGTCAGGACTTTGGTTGCCGTCCATTAATTTGTTCATGATATCCAAACTCATTATGGGAGTTTCAATGTATCCGTTATACTCATTCTCATTGAATACCTTCATTGATAATGGCGTGTCAGAACTCGACTCTTCGATTTGTTCTTGCTTAAGATTATTAATAGTGTATTGATTTATTTGACCGACCGACGACTCTTCTGTTAAAGTATTATCAGTGTAGTTAAATTCTAATTCGCTGTTGTTAGTTTGGTTTGCGATAACCGAATCGATACAAACTTCTTCTGGAAATGGAAATATAGTTTCGGTGGCGTCAGGAGAACTATCGAGTTGACGACTTGTTTCAGCAGCCTCGACTCGCTCATTATTCGGATTACATGGCGGGACGTTGTTGCTCTTACTTTTATCGCAAAGTAGGGGATCCCCTTAAACAAAACATTTGAAATTTTGGTCTCATAATATCAAAATCCATGATCCAACAAATCATAAATTGTATGGTAAACGTAGACACCTATTTAAAAATATTAAATCAAAAGTACTTACCTGCACTATAATTGTGATCCAACGTTTCGGATGAAGTTTGAATTGTCCAATAAACATTAACGTGTTGGCTAACGTAAGTTTCGTCTCGAGTGGTATCAACAAGACCAGCTCGGCTAGTTGACGGTTGCGTTCCTAAATTGTCGACCGACGAACATATTCCCGAAGAATCCTTTTGAGTGACAACATGAGGGGCGAGAGTTGTGGTTATTTCAGTGATAAAATTCATCGATATTTCGTCACCACAAAGCGTAGGCACGGTGGGACATTCGGAAACAGGAGTCTCATTGTAGCCTTGAATAAAACCATCAGGAACGGAAGGGATTAATTTATTACTAGTCTCAGTTAGATTTTCATTGTGTAGCTTTAGAAAATCACAAATTGGTGGCGGTATCTCTGTTTCTGAAGAAAGTTTTAGAGGCTCAGGTGAAGTTTCTTCACTTGGATTTGCGGTTATGCTCTCATCAATGATTTTAGTGACAGTAATAGAATTAACAACTTCATCCTTACTTTCTTCGAATGACGCTGACTCATTTTTTGTTTCTTCATGTTTACAACCACCTGAAGGATTTTGGCATTCTTTGAATTCTAGTTTCTGTAAGTTAGATGGTTTCTCTGGACAGACCGGATTAAGTATTTTAGTTTCGTCACTTTTTTCAGGCTCATTTCTTTGATTTAACCGGTACAATAAATTGTCCTTGAATGACGTAAAGTCTAAATCGGATGTTTGTATTCTTGAAAAAAATATATTTTCGTGTCTTTCTTTGAGGTAGGAAACCGTAGCTTCAACGGATCTTTTTCCAAATTTTCTGGTTTTTCTTGAATTACGAATGATATTAGAATAAGGAAAATCAGATAGAAACACTTTTAAACTGTTCTTGGGAAATTTTGGTGATTTGAACATTTTCGTTATTGACAAATAAGGTTTCAAACTTAAATGAGGACTATCACATCTAGCTCTTAATTCATCTTGCTCTAAGGTTTTCTTTGGGGTGAAAAGGTCAAATAGGGCTTGAATTTTTAAAGAAAATTCGGTTCTCAAAAACGGCATATCTTTTTCTATTTGATTATTAGATGATTCCGATTTATCTACAATAATTTCTTCATGTTCAGGTGATGGTAAATTTATATATTCAACGTTTCCGTTTGTTTTATGTTGTAATAAATGTAAATTATCCTCTTCATTAATTTTTTCTTTAATTTCCAAGTTCAAAGATTCGTCTTGTGGGCTGCAAGTGACAGTTTTATTATCCTCCAACGTCGTGTTGTCTATTGAAACTGTACAATTTCCAGGACTGTTATCTTTATTCTCGATATGATTCTTTTCCTCTTTATTCGATTCCTTTCCATTGTCCGTAATATTTTCCATAAAATCAGGTTTTCTAGTATCCAAATTTACGTATGTGTTTTTTTGTGAAGAAGTTTCTTCTCGTTCTAAATTGTTCTCATGGATAATTCCTTTTGCTTTTGAAGTAATGGGCTCATGTACCATGCCTGATTGTTTTTCGGTAGGTTGGTTATCAAAAGCTCTTATTTCTACCGTAGATTCGTTAATTTTAGTTAAATCAAGTTTAATAATTTCTTCCTTTTTCTGGTCGATTGTTTCTTGTATCGTCTTCCGTTCAGTGAGTAGAAACTTCTTTGTCTTTTTGTACTTTTTATTAATTCGTTTTTTAACGATAATGTGATTCATGTCTTGTAGTTTTAGCCTCTTTTTTGCTTTAAATTCTTTTCGTACTTTTTTTAATGGACATTTTAATCTTTTTGTACGTTTGTTTTGTTGCTTCTTTTCTTTATTTTGTTTGACTTTATTACATTCTAATTTATTTTTGTTTTCGTTACTGTCATCCTGTTTCTCATTAATTGGTAAATCTTGATTAATTAATAGTTTTGAATCATAATTATTATCCCCCCTTGGTGATTTTGAATTTTTATCTATCACATTTTCTTTTATTTCGTCTATGGTCAACGTTTGTTGAAACTGGTTTTCGTTGGAAACGTTGTTTTCTTCACAGTTTGTAAAAGGGGAAAATTGGTCTTTAATAATAATATTATCAGTATGAACCACTAAATTATTTTCTTGTTTTTCATTTTCTTTTATCTTTATACTTTTGCAGTTATCTTCTATCAAATAATTATGGCATGCTTCGTTAGTCACATTTCTTTTCTTTTTCCTGACTTCAGGTATCATATTATTATTAGCATTTACGTTTCGACTTTCAAACAGGTCATAGCTTTTGCTCCTTGTTCTTAGAGTCATCTTAAACGTGTTGTCATTTCCATTTTCAATCAAAATAGTTGCTTTATTAATGCTTTTAAATTCACTGGAGCAACTCCTCGCCCGAATACTCGATTTTCTTTTTCCACTGTCGTGCTTTATGTTATCACTTATTACTTCCAAGTTTTTCTCTTTTATAATATTATTTAATTCAGGATCTTTACTTGTAAGGTGGTTTTTCTCGTTGTATGCTAATGCCTTTATAGCTTCCATCTCTTTGATCGTATCAATCTTTTCTAAACGGACGTATGGCAAAAGGGAGAATTTATCGTACAGTTTCAGTTCGGCTTTAGTTCGAATAGATGAATGGGTATCTTCATCTATAGATGTTACAGGAACGTCATCTTTTTTTAACAACATTTTGGATCTTAATTTCGGAGGCCAAGCAGCTTCTTTCTTCGTTTTTATATCCTCGTAAATTTGGTTCATTTCGTTTTCTTGGTTTGGGAGTGTGGTTTCTGTGACGATCTCAAATGGTTCATCTTTTCTTACGGACAAATCGATTGCAACCTGGACTGCAACTGTATCAGACGTATTCTCTAATGGTTTATCATTTTGTTTTTCTTTATCGTTTATTAAATTGTTCTCATTTTGTTTTTCGAATCTCGGCACTTCGGGCTTTAAAATATTTTCTATAAGGAACGAATTGCCGACTTGAACTTTAAATTCCTTTACTAAATTTTGCTCTTCGAATTCAGAAGAAGAAGAAGAAGTTGTAATGCTATTGATTTGAACCGTTTCCTTATTTAGTATTTTGTTATAACTTAAGCCATCAGTAGAAGTATCTGGACGAGATGTCGTAAAAGCAACATCTTTATCAAGTTCTTGTTCTACTGTATCCATGCTTTCTTCAACATTTTCGGGAGTTTTCTGCAACACTTCTTCTGGCATTGACTCGGAATTGGTAATTCTATCTTTTTTCAACGTTTCTGTTTCATCAGTTATCTGTTCCAAATTGTCATGAAACTCTTCAACTTGTTTCAATAATAGATCTTCATTGGCAGCATTCTTCTCTGTCTCCGGAATGCTGATATAAACTAACTGATCGATCGGTTGAACATTTTCCGCGGTAGATTCCAGTTCTTCCAGTGTGCTTTCGTCATATACAGAAGCCCTCCTTCCTTTTAGCCCTTCTGATTGACTATCATTGTCGTAATGGTCAATACACAAACCTCCGTCGTAACTATCGTTGCTATCGTCAGTTACTGTACTCATTTCAGCAACTTGCGCGAATATTTTATTGTGTGAAATTGCAGATAAACTCTCGGAATTTGTAAAATCATCCAATTCACATTTTAAACTGTCCACTTTAAACCTAATATTTTTCTCAGGAAGTAAGTTACCCTTTTCGTTATGAAAAAAGTTGGACGTGTCGGTTTCGGTAGAGCTTACTTGAATTTCGTTTTTGGATTTGCCTCCAATGGGGGTTTCTGATTTCTTTTGTGTCAATTTATTCGTAGAAAACGAAATATTTTTGAAGGTTGTTTCCAGTTTTCTATTTTTTCGATGCTGAAAGTTCTCTTCAACGTTGGACGTGCTTTTAGAATCGAAAAAATTATTTGCAGATTCATCTGCTATAACACAACTGCTCTGCCTTCGACTTGGGTTTGATTTACGTGGACAAGTAGTTTCAGTTTTAATTGCCGCTGATTTTGAAGACTCTACTTCCATTTTATTGCTTTCCAAATAATTTTCACAATTCTTTTTTCTCATTCTTGACCATGATGTTAAATTTTGTGGCGTATATTGAAGTTTGACAGGCTTTAAGCGTTTCCTTTTTTGTTTAGAGTCCGCGATCGTTATAGAATTGCTATCAAAAATTTCTTCTTCAAGAAGAAAGTCGTTTTGTTTGTAATTGTTTTTCGTACAACTTCTGGTTATCCTTTTAAAATCACTTGGTTCTTGGGATATTTTTTTTCTTCTGTGTTTTGCTTTCACTTGTCGAACTTTTGAATTTTTCTTTGTCACTTTTTCAAACGTTTCGTCTTCCTTACTTTCATTATCTGACTGACCATATTCCAGATTTTTGCGTTCTGCAGCTACAGTTGCGAGCACTTCTAGGCTGTTATCAAAAGTTTGCTTAAAATAATTACTATCGGTTGGAAAATTTTCGGTTGAAGATTGGAGGGGGGAGCTATTTATTATATCGTTAATTCTGTATTTAGGAGATGGACATGTATCAATACGTTTCTTTGCCTTATAACTAGGGGTGCTTGAATATAGTACGTCCGAAGAAAAATCGGAGTAGTAATTTTGGATGGAAAATCTGTTTTCGACATGATTTTTAGATTCTTCAGAAACAGGAATGACCTCTGTAGTTTCCTGTTGCTGTTGTTCTTTTTGAAATACATTCGTGATCAAATTAGTATTAGAGTCTTTTTCAGCAACGCTTTGATGAAGAGCATATAAGATCACATTTGATTGATGATTTTGTTTTCCTGTCATTTCTTCTCCATTTTCATTCGTGACCGTTTCATGATTTTCGGTTTCTTTTGCGTCATTCACATCCAGAACTGGTGAATGGTATTCCGTGTAACCATTAAGTTTGGCGTCTGTTTTTGGAAATTGATGCGTTTGGGAAATGATTTTTCCATAAGCAAAATCGTCATCGTCATTTTGTACACGATCTTCTGAAGCAACAATAATTTCATTATATACGTTAATATCATCATGAACTGCAACTTCCTTAATTCCTTGAGCCTCTTCCTCCATCTGTGTTAATTCATTGGCGATTTCCTTATCGAAGTCATCAATTTCCGCATTTTCTTCAATAATTGTTTGTTTGTCGGTGTTTTCCTCTTTTTCTTCTTCTTGTAAAGTTTCATCAACAGCTACATCCTCAGCAGTTTTCGAGTCATTAACCGACACAATTTCGACATTATATTGTAGTTCTAAACTTTCAAAAAATGTTTCGAAATTCTGAATTTCATTGTTTGTTTTTGAATTTTTAAAATTTGTGGTAGTGACTTTTTCTTCATCAGTAATACCGTTATCGCCGAATCCTACTAATGTAGATGTTACTTCTTGGACTTTACTTTCATCTACTATTTCTGCCTGTTTTTCCTCCGTAAGTACTATCGGTTTCGAAGAAATCGTTTCGATTCCCTCTGAATATTTCGTAACTTCAATTGTAGTTTCTTCTAAACTTTGTTGGTTTTCTTCTGTTAAATTATATTCGACCAAAGCAGCTTTTTCTTCGTAATCAAAGTTAATTTTGTTGTCGGATTTTTTTGTCTGATTATTTCCAAGCACTTTGCTTTTATTTTCCATTTTTTTATCGTGTGCTTTTTTTGACAAAATTAGAATTATGTCTTCTATATGCTTGTTTCCTGTTAATGTTTTGTTATCGTTTTTTGGTGAACTTGGATGATTATTAAAATCATTTACACCTTCATGGGATTCTTTCTCACTTTCATTATTTTTTGGTGGACACATTATTTGAACTTGGTCACTTATTTTTCCTTCTTCAGTCAATATTTCTTCTTCGGTACTTTTTACATTTGATGGACGCCTTTTTTGATCTTCATCACTAATTTTTCCTTCTTCAGTCGTTATCTCTTGATCAGTAATTTTCACACTTCCATTGTCATTTGACGCACACCATCTGTGAGCTTGATCACTGATGTTTCCTTCTTCAATGGTTATCTCTTTGTCGGTATTTTTCACAATTTCGTTATCATTTGATAGATACTTTGTTTGAATGTGATCAATAATTTTTCCTTCTTCAATCGTTATATTTTTGTCAGTACCTTCTACACTTTCATTATCATTTGATGGATGCCTTTTATGATCTCCATCATTAATTTTTCCTTCTTCAGTCGTTATGTCTTTCTCAGTACCTTCCACACTTTCATTATCATTTGATGGACACCTTTTTTGAAATTGATCACTAACTTTTCCTTCTTCAGTCATTATGTCTTCGTCGGTACTTTTTACACTTCCAGTATCATTTGATGGACGCCTTTTTTGATCTTCATCACTAATTTTTCCTTCTTCAGTCGTAATCTCTTGATCAGTAATTTTCACACTTCCATTGTCATTTGACGCACACCATCTGTGAGCTTTATCACTAATGTTTCGTTCTTCAATGGTTATCTCTTTGTCGGTATTTTCCACAATTTCGTTATCATTTGATAGATACTTTGTTTGAATGTTATCAATAATTTTTCCTTCTTCAATCGTTATATCTTTGTCAGTATCTTCTACACTTTCATTATCATTTGATGGTCGCCTTTTTTGAACTTGATCACTAACTTTTCCTTCTTCAATCATCTCTTTGTCGATACTTTTATGTACTTGTTCCACTAATTTATTTTCGTCATTTTGCAGTGGCTTTACAGCAGTGTGTTCATTTTTATGTTGACTGACTTCTACAGTTCCAGTAAATGTCGAATTACGTTCACAATCATCTGTAGAATTTATAATTACTTCTTCAATTCTCTGATTATTAGTCGTAGTTTGAGCACCAATTCCATTATCGACATTATTTTCTTTATGTGTTTCGTTTTGAAAATTTTCTTCTACCTCTTCATTCAGGATTTCCTCGTTATTGATCACCACAGTCTCATTTATGACACTTTCAGTATCTTCCAGATTCTCTTCCTCTGTTTGACTATCTTTACCAATATCTTCACATACCACAGTACAATCTTGTTCCTTATCTTCTAAGAAATTTTCTACAACTTCGTCATTTGTCACCTCGGGCCCGAAAAGAATCTCTTCGTTTATGTCTGAATTTGAAGAGTTTTGAAAATTTGTGTCTATATTATCTTGAAGTGTATCGTTTTGGGAATCATCAAGAATTTCCTTATCTTTTTTGGATTTTCCATTATTATCGCCTACTAGTACAATACATCTGTTTGCTTCCTCTTTTGCTTTATTTTGTACTTTCTCTTTTTCCGATGTATTATTTTCGATGACACTATCTTCTAAATCGTCAAGAGTAATAGCCTCTTCATGAACTTGTTCAATTTTATCCACATTTTCAGTAATTTGAGTTGTTTTACCCTTTTTCTCATTTTGAAATATTTCCTCTAGTAATGGATTATAATTTTCTGAAGTAGTTGCTAATTTTTTTACACACTGGAGTTTTGAACTTTCTACATTATCATCTATGAGTATTGTTTGCTCGGCGTCAATAGTTCTAATAAGATCGACAGTCTGATCTTCTAAAAGACTTTCAGATTTATTTTTTACATCGTTAATCCGAGATCCACTAGGTTTACTTATTGAGACTAGCCTCGAGGGTTTTTCATTTTTACTTTTATCGAAATTTGACTGGCCATTAACATCAGTAATATTTTCTTTCCTACAAGTGATTTCTTTAATAATTTCTGATGGCTTGTTGTAGGTAACATTTTGACTCTTCTTGGAGTTTTCCGTCGTTTGTTTACGAGAGTTATCATTTCTTACGGGTTTAATTCTATTTAAATTGCTTTTAATCGAATCTTTACAAGTTTGAGGCACGGGTTGGAGGTAAATAACTTCGTCAATACCGTCATCATCATCGTCGACAATTTCTATAGTTAAAATGGACATGCTTTTGTCCGCAGTATTACTGGAGGTAGGTTGTTTTTGATGACTAGCACACTTATTCTCTCGCCTTTGAGCTTTTTTGTTAGGAAAGCTATCTTTTACTATCCTGTCTCTTACTCCCACATCTTTATGGGCGTTTGTTAATTTCGGTTTTTCATCTTTCGGTGACTCGAAGCCGAAAGGTTTATCCCACTGCGTATACAAACCAAAATTTTTATACGGATACAATTTTTTCAAAATTAAATACGTGGTCATTTTCACTGAATGGTACATTAAGCGTTTCTGTTAGATATTTGAAAATTGGGCTGGTCTTTTTAACTAAAAAAATTCTAACACGATTAGTTTGCCTAACACGTCTAATGCACCACTCATTCTGAATGACCCTGTATATAACCAGAAATAATAATGAAAATTTTATACAGTACGAAACAACAATTACATTGAAATTAAATTTTTGTTCCTAAACAAAATATTAAATTTTGAAACCATGTATGAGGTATGGACATATATTAGCACACATACAATAAAACACTTACACTTCTCGAACTGTCGTCATATTCATCATCTGAAATGCTGAATTGCTCATGGAAATTATATTCATTCGCAATGAGGTTTTGACGTATGCTTTGTACAATTGGATTTTGTAACGAAGTGAAACTTTTATTTTTGACTATCTCTTCCAATTTTGTCAGCATGCCGATTTTTTTCAAAAATTTTCTGTAATTATTTAATATTCAATTAGACCAACCATCAGCCTAGTTTTAAAAGAGAAATTTTCAATATTTCCCCTCTTATGGAAAACTAACGGGAGCAAAATTTTGAAAAAAATCGTTAAAATATTTTCAATCTTGTAGCACTTGCGGTTAGTTTAAATAAAATGGTAAATTTTTACGACGAATTCGAATAAAATGTTAAATTTTATGACATGTTTGATAACTAACTTGCAGACCTAGGATAAACAGTTTTTGAAACAATTTTATAAAAGAAAAAAATTCACTACCTCAATCCAAAGAATAAAAAATTATATCTTTTCCAAAAAGTGACTTAAGAGTGCTGAAATTTTTACAAGTTTAAGACTAACGTTCCCTCTTAAACTTTATATTTTTTTATGAACGCCCTGTACAAATTATGAAGCTTCGTTTTGGCAGGATGTTAGTCTTAAACGTCTACTAATTTTGATTTTTTTTTTCTTCTATAAGTTAAATTGAAGTGAACATCAAAAACCATTAGTTTTCCATAAACATCTAATAAGCCACTTAATGGGTCACCCTGTATAGAAAATTTTCCTCAACGTTAGAACTTACACAATTAAACTATTAATAATATTTTTGTACAATTTGTTCTCATTGCCATGATCAGTCTTTACATTGGTGAGTACTTTGAGGGCGGCTACTGATGCGGCATCAACGGCATCGTTCGTCATCAAAATACCATGCTTACACGAATCGAATAGAATCAATTCCAAATTGCGACTGATTCTATTTTCGACTTGTTCCTCCAACGATTTGTTGTAGTTTGGGGAACAGAAAAGAACTTCGAATTCCAAAACGACATACTGCACCAAAAGGCGAACCAATTGCTCCGAACATGGAAACCGTCCTTTATACTGAAATCGAAAAGACAATCCCCCTTCAAGCTAACTGCCTAAAGCGTCTATTTTCTTTGAATGTCAAAAAGCAAAAATATTCTTCTTGTAAATTTTTCGATATATTCCGTGAACTTTCACGAAACTGTTTTAAGTATGTGTATAAATTATTAATTTTTTGGGCGCTACTTTTGAAGATAAGGGAGGATGGGAACAATATTTTCTCGTATTTGTGTCTAATAACGCGAATTCTTGTAGAAGTCGGTGAAAAAAGCTCTACATACGCAATATACTACAGTTTCAAAAAAGTAAAAAATAAAAAACGATAAATTATTACAAGACGTATTAAACAAAAACAACAATAAGATTTAAAAAAATAACGAATCCATTGGAAACTGTCGCTAAGTAACTCGAGTGAACGTAACTGAAGCGTTACGGAACTAGCGCTGCCACTTCCATAGATATGTTTCGCCACCCATCGAACGAATCAATAGTACAGTTGAAAACGTATATGCACAAATGTATGCGTTTGTCTCTGTCCGGTGAAAAAAAAAAGAAAAAACATAGAAGTTATCAAGGAGTAAACTCTAGTAGCGTGTCGGAGCTGATATACGCACTTTTTGTATTAATTAATAGGTTTATATTTATTTTATCTGACCACCGCGTGTGTTTAAATTAAAACAGTTAAATCAGTAAACCATAGCACTTATCAATTGAAATTGGATTGTACTAAACAACTAAAATTATGTTCACTTGTCAAAGACGTTAGATGGCGCTAGTTGTAATTAGCCTAAGCCAAAGGCAATCAAACAGTTTTACATCCAATAATATATGGTTTACCGGTACAGCAAGGTTGTAGTAAAGGCTTGAAGATAGGGAATCTCCGAACAAGAATCACTGAATGAAAATGGAGAGATAAGAGGCTCCTTGATCTCTAGCTGCCCTATTATAGTTGAAGGCATATTTTGTTACCTATACAGGGTTTTTCGCGTAACCCGTTCGTTAAAAGTTTTTAAACTTATAATACTGGTAGAGTTTTGAACATGTGGAAAATAACCTAATAACTTATGCTCTATCTAACTAAAATATTTGCAGTCGACTGTCACTTACGGTTATACTGAAAATCGACACTAACTAAATCGACACCAACTTTGTTGCTTTAAACGGAATGGTGTATTTTTATGACGAATTCTAATAAAACGTAAAATTTTAAAGTAAGTTTGGTAACCAACTTGTACACCTAGGACGAGCGATTTGTGAGATAATTTAATTTTTAGAAAAAAAAAACGATACCGCAACCCAAATTATAAAAAATCATTACTTTCACAAAATACGACTTTATTTAATTAGATAGGGCAACAGTTATTAGGTTATTTGCCATATTTTCAAAACTCTACAGGTGTCAAGTTTAAAAACTTTTAACGAACGGGTTACGTGAAAAACCCTGTATAAGGTGGTACCTATCGTAACAGCTACGAATACAACTTAATTATTACTATCTATATATTATTTATTTTCTATTGTTTGTCAATAATTAATACTAATATTAACGATGATGATAGATTATTACAACCAATCATGCATATCAATTAAACTGGTTGTCTACTTTTGGATTATTAAGCTGTTAACATTAATTTTAAACTATTTGTTTATTTTTATCGTTAATAGGGAACGCAACTTTTAACCCCTACACGCTTACTTTTAAAATTTAGTTAATCAAATTTTTAATTAGGCAACATTAATAGATATTCAATACGACAGAGTAAAAAAACCGTTTTTATTGATAAAAAATGCTAATAAAAAACAACAGGTAGGAAATAATTTTATTATAAAGTTGTCAAAAATTGTCGGTCATCTAAAGCTTCGGTTTGGTCATAAAATATATTTGTAAGTGTAGTGAAACAATTATTTTTATTTTTTCCAAATGAAATTTTAAAAAAATGAAAGAAACGTTTGCTTTCTTGGAATCTTCAGTTAGTGATTGATTAAAAAAATTAAAGACGAACCTTAATGACGCTCTGGTTGTATAGACGAAGAAAAAAAAGCTTCCTTTTTACATCTTCTAAAAACTCCGGCATTTTTCTTCTTCGCTTGCTGGTTGATTGAATGTACCTACAATTTTTTAAGAAAAAAAAATCTTTAATGACATAAAATATCTGTCTGTTTTGTTTCGATTTAACAATGAAAATTCTATGACATCAAAACGATTTCTGTTGAGAATTTGTCTTCATTTGCAGCAAATAACTTCTTTTTCCTCATGGTGTGGCCCATTTCTTTTTTTTTTTCTTGTTTCTTCTACTTCACGTTTGTTCCAAGTATCAAATAGCCATAGTTTTTTTTTTATGTTTATAAATTAGGTAAAATAATTTATTTTATAAATCGTTACTATTCTGTTATTTTTGATTATCAATTTTGTTTTGAAAAAAAAAAAAAAAACAAGTTACGATTCAAGAAAAAATAACATTCCAATACGTATTTCGTCAACTGGACATTCTTCTTTCTTCTTTGCCTTGCCATCATTATTGCTTGTTGCTTCAAGCGGTGCCCGTTGCTATAAACTCAAATTTCTCTTTCTACGTCGGAGTTTCAGACAAATAAGAATTAAAAAAAAAAACTTAACAATATTCAAATATTTTGAATCAAATTCTGAATTTAAATACAAATTTCAGTGAACACCAAATCTCAGATTTCTTTCAGTTCTGTAAATGATTATTAAACATTAATTTCTACATAATCAAATCTAATTAAACTAAAACATAACGTATGCTTATTGCAAATTTTTGAGATATTATCGGCACTCAAGTAAACATTCAAGATAATGGTTAATTTATCTGTTAAATGATGTTTTTTTTTGAATTGGTACAAATAGAAAAGATACGTTTGGCTTACCATGTAATGCACTGCGCTATACAGTTGGAAATTGACGGATGGTACTCCTCATTCGACACCTTTGCAATATGGCCGTATAAGGCAGCATATTGCCTACAGACACGACCTATCACACAAAATAAACATTTTTAAGACAACAAGACAAGATTACGTTAGAAAGTACGGCTTTTGACTCACCTTCAGAGCGTCTCTTGAGCGAATTTGTGAACCATAAAAGTAAGGTCCTGCAGTCTGTTTGAATGGGATTTTCATTGTTGTTATTAGACATGTTACCTAAAAATTAAGACATCACGGCTTTAAACGAAAACTAAATTTCGCTTTTACTAATAGTATTTGTGGGTAAATAAATTACTTTGAGCATTATAAATCAACCTACTATATCAGTTACAAATTGCGCTCAGTAATAACGGTCAATAATTCGAGTTTACCTGCTTTTTGTTTAATGACACAGACTCACCTATATTAACTACATTTATATAATTTTAACTGTATAGATAAGAACGAAATATTAAGAACGATTCTATAAAATTTTAATACAATATAAGTAAAATCACAAGTTACTCCAACCAATATGTCTAATATTTGTTAACAAAAACCCTTCTAATTAAGGACGTCAGGATTGCAACTTGTACTAGAAAAAATCGCCAACATTTGAAATAATTTAACTACAATTAATTACGTTAAATAGTGATAAATAAGTATTTACTAAGTAAACACTTAACAATTAAATGTGTCGTGTGAAGGATTTTGTGGCAAATTTTAACTTTTTATTCGTACCAGTTAGTGTTTTTTGCTGATGGTAATTTGGTAACTTTTCCGCGACTGACGTAACCAATGAGCTGACGGAACAATTTCAGGAGCATTTACCTTCAGCTGGTACGATCGTAGTTCCCTTATGTGACATGGCGTCTATGAGAAAAGTTTAGCAGCTAAATTTGTTAATGCTGATTTTATGACCGTTTATTATAAGTCGGCTTGTTATAGGAGCCACAAACGTTTTCTAGAGACTTGCATTGATGGTAATGCATGCAAGGAAAACGCAACGGGCGAACGATGGGTAGGCATTTTTACCTGTATTGACACAGTCGCAATACAGGCGTATCGTATAATAAAATTTTCTTTCTTGGTTTTTATTTTCCAAGGATCGTCTTGTTTTTGCAGGTTGAGGTAACTAATTGTATTTTTTTTGTTCTGCAGGTACTTCGAAAAGCACCAGTCCCATCCTTATCAGGTAATGTATTTTGTATTTGCCATGTTTCAAAAAATTGAACAGCAATTTATAAATTGCCCTCCATTTTCTACAAGTTACGATTAAAATTAAAATTTAACCATCGCTATTTATTTATAACTTTAACGTAAAAACTGTTTGTTTTTATTGTTATATTATTATTGTGACATTTTTCCAACATATTCAATCACTTCAAATGTTCTCCAAAAATATTGTCCACTGCTCCCTTGTTTTCATTGAATATGAGAAGAAAATTATAATTTGTTTGCCTTCAGCATTAATTCTATCCTCAGGTTGATTTAATTGCCGCTAATTTACACCTATTTTTTTATTGTATGCAGAATTCCAAGTATAGTTCGTCGAAAAGCTTTGGTTCAAGTGCAGAACGGTATGAACGGATACGAGACTCGCCAAATGGAACCTATCGTTCTGATAGCCCAGATTCACAATCCCCTAGAGACAGAGACAGATCTTATCCATCTAAAAGCTCCTATCTACAGAAAATCCGTGAAAAGGAGAGAGAAAACAGAGACTACAAATTGTCGAGGGATAAGTATTCAGGTACAAAGTTTTTTACAAAAATGAATGAAACTTGATTTTATTTTAATTACTTACATGCAAGTAAAGTCCCTTTTGTTCACTATGTATCATTGTACAACAACAGATACATAAAAAAGCAGAAAACTTGTTTAGAAAACAAGAAAAATAATTAAATTAAATTTCTATTTTGGGAAATACTATTAATAAAAAGACTGTTATCTATTATTGATTATTGAAAGGGATCTGTTCCTAAATACCACAGACACTTAAGCAATATTGGCGCATGTTTATCTCTTTTTGACTGTGTCTTTATAATTCAACGGATTCCTCCTTAGTACTGATGTTAGAAATAAAACAAACATCCAATCAGACAGTACGCATTTTGACTAATTGGTTCATTTTTATCTTGTAATATATTTGGTTATAAAATTTAGAATTTTCAATTGCAAATGTTTATTTCTTTATTTCATTAATGATTGCAGATTGTAGATCACCCAAGGACAAACGCAGTAGGGAATCTGAACACAGAACAAACCACGACAGGTCGGATGATAAAGGCGTTTCACATTCTAGCATAAAATCTCAGAGTTTATCATCGCGAGACCGTAAACCTGTGCATAACAATTGTGTCGACAAGGTACTACTTAATTTTTTTGTTGACAATACAAGCAGGAACTTGTATTTTTTTTAATTTTGTTACAGAGGGATGAAAGAGAAAGAGTGCCGCGAGTGGGTGACTGGTCGGAACACATCAGTTCGTCCGGAAAAAAGTATTATTACAATTGTAAGACGGAGGTGTCGCAATGGGAGAAGCCGCGCGAGTGGATCGACAGGGAGAGAGAACGGGAACGGGAACGTGACAGGGAGAGGGACAGAGAAAGAGAGAGAGAACGGGACCGGGACCGAGATCGAGAGCGATTCAGGACGCGGGACAGGGACAGGGACTTCGACAGGTCATACGGCAGCTCCAGTCGTTCCGGTACGAGTAAGTGCTTAAGTTTTTATTATTATTTTATCCATTTTATAATATTACTTTTAATTATAAATTACGATAGTGAATTATTAAGAAAAACAAATATATAATTAATTAACGATTATTATATTTAAAGGGCATGAAAAACATTCCAACTCACGAGGAAGCAACGGTAACAGCGCTAGCGGCGTATCGGGCAGCGGGGGCCCAAGCAGACACTGGGGCGCAGGACGCGATGACAACAGCGGCTGTAGCGGAGTTGGCGGTGGCGATATCGCGTCGTCGAGAGACACACGAACCACCTCCAGGAAATATTCAGACGACGCAGTGCAGTCAACTCAGGATATGGATATTTCCCCAGGGGACAGCACGCCTACGTCTGAAATATCGTACGGACACCATCACAACCAGGGCGTCGCGACGACGAACGTTGGCGAACAGCAATTGCAACAAGCCGGGATTTCGGTAGCCACGTCGTCCGCGACATCTCTCGTTGGACCAGTGTTACTTTCGGCAGCGTTGCCGCGTCTCGTGTCGCACCCTCCTGTTCACCATCACCACCACCTGCCCACGACGCCAACCTCCCGACCGGAGGCATCTCCCCTTTACAATCTGCAGACGACTTCGTCGATGATAATTCCGCCGACCGTAGCTGTACCCCCTCAATCGGTCGCGACGTCTAACGCGCCCGGTCCTCCTCCCGTTGTCGTGAGTTTGCCTCGGATGATGTCACAGCAAGTGGCGGCTACTACGTCGTCGCCTGGTGACGTTGGCGACGCCAAAGGACTGCAAATCGTACACAATTCCGCTGTCGCGTCTCATGGTCTACAGCCGCTCACTATCGAGGTGAACCACGGGACCGGAGTGACGGTGAGCGGACCCATCGGTGAAGGACCTCCTACACCGACTCATTCGGAGACTCTCGACTGCGGCAAAGGTCAGTAAATTAATTAGTTAAAACAATATCTGTATGTACTTTATTGAATTTGATTGTTTATGATGTTTTATTCATTAGCAACGGTGGTAACGACGTCGTTGGCTAGTCCTCCAGGTAGCAGCCTGTCGTCGTTACAAAACGTGTCCAGTTCGTTGCAGGCTCTCAGACCTCAAGGACCAACCCTCACCCCATCTCTAGCCAATTACTACCGAGACGACCTAGTGAATCATGTCAGAGGTTGGCCTGCAGAAATACTCGAAAAGCAGGTAAGATTTTATTTACGTCGTTTAATCGTTTGATTGTTTATTTGTTTTAAGCTTGTTTTAAATAAATTGTTTTTATTTGCAGGCGGATAAGCTAGCACAAGAAGCATTCATTATGAGTAGTATACAGTGCGCCAAAGTTTCGGCCGAATTGAAATCGGCAAGGTCGATAGTACGACTAACGGAAATACAAGCGACATTGCAGGAGCAAAGGTATGTGTAAATTTTAAGCTTCATTTTTGAAATTCGACGACAAGATGGCTCGGCGAATTAATTGTTTGTTAGGTCTTTTCAAGTGCATTAATTAGATTCAAACAAATTAGATATTTGTAAGGAAATTAGGATGTAAACAAAAAGTTTGAGGACAATAAATTGAACTAAAGCTTTGCAACGAAATTAGGATGTTTGAGGACGTTCCCGAATAAATACAATGCAAAGGGCGACGTTGTTTTACTGTAAAAAAAATAAATAAAGTATGCTACGTTGCCAAGTCGAGTAAAGTGGCGCAGTAGGTCAGTTTTTGTGCTACGCACGGTGGGCGACCAGAAAGAGCCTACTGCTGGCCAACAAACTTTTATAGAGTACGCGTCATAGTTTGAGGATTGTTAGTCGTTGGGAACGTCCTTAGTTCGATTAAAAGTGCGTACTAAGCGTAGCGTAAGGAGATGCAAGTTGATTTTCCTCGATTCCTACACCTCATTGTTCAAATTCTAGGATATTGTTTCTCCGCCAGCAGATCAAGACGCTCGAGGAGATGAAGTCGCAAAATTCGTTCATGTCGGACGACTCGTAGTGAATGAGTTAATTAACAAATAATAATAATCTTGTCGAGCGAGTAAAATAAAAGGAAAAAGTAAGAATTATTGTTAAGTGCAGAACTTGTGTGCTGTTTGTAAATTTATATACACACAAAAACATACATACTTGTACACAAATGAGTTAAAAAGATGGTAAAAGACTATGACGAAAATGATGTTAATTTATTTGCAATTAATTAATCTCGGGAAGGGTCGTTCGCGCGCGAGTAGCGGCGGCTTATTCGGCATTTCTTTTTTATTTTTTAGGTAAAAATATCATGATGAACAAGTATAAAATAATAATATTAATGAAAGAAAAAAAAAACAAAAAGAAATAAAAAATAAAACCAAGACTATCCGTAGGTAGAGAACCATATTGAAACGAGACTTGTATTTGTATTATATTGGTTTTTATGTTTTAACAATTTAGACGAGATTCTTATTAAATAAACTGACAAAAAAAATTAGAGACGCCCTTGTTTTGTAAACCTGTATGTGTAAGTGTTCGCATGATCGGTCGAAATGGAATTAATTTTAAAAAAATTGTATTTTGGTATTTAGCATGTTCGCCTTTGCCCTCTTTTTATGTAAATAAAATTATCGATTATAGAGATGAAAGGAATAATGAGAAAAAAATACGAGAGAACTGGAAATTACTGTTTTAACTTTGTCGCTAACTGTTGTAGTTGTTTAGTATTTATAAAAGGTTCACTAGCAGTGTACATTTTCTTATAATTTTTTTTGTTTTCCTCTATTTACACGATTCTTTCTTCTAAATATACAATTTATAAGGTGTAAATTATCTTACTTTTTTTTGAACACTTGAAATGTGCAATAATAAAGATGTTTCCTTTCTATCCTCAACCGGTCGTTCCTTTTTCTTTGTAATAATCTTAACATTCAATTTCGGTCAAAAATAGTATCAATTTTTTTCTACCCGAAACCATATACGCTCGTGACATTATATCAGGCACATGTTCAAATATTTGGAATAAATAAAACAAAAAAACATTCATAATTAAGTTTATTAATGTAAAAATGCGTACATTAAAATGTACATAAACAGAAATCTTATCGTTTTCTGCGTAATTGCAGTGAATTCTTCCTGCGCCAGGCCGCTCTTCTGGAGCCCCCTGTTGTTTGTGAATATCTATGTCCTTTGCCTAGACCTCTCGATGATCGGCCCGCCGATGTCAGTCCTCTCAATTCGCGGTGTTTATGAATTGCCTTTACAATCCAGTTTATCTTGGGATCCTTTCGTATCGCCTGCAACATTAAAAAAATATTCCAAGTATATTTATATAAAGAATTCACGAATTCCTAAAAAGAAAAGTGCACACCATCAGACAAATTAAAGGGTAGTTTTCTGCACATATACATTAAGAGTGGTGCATGCCCAATCATCACGCAGCTACATTTTGTTCTTTACATTTAGTTTAAAATTAACGATACTTACATTGTGTGCAATGTCAACTAGAATAACTTCATAATATTTATAGGACGAGTCTTGCCCTACCCAGTACGAATTCAGTACCCTTAGTGCCCCGCATCTTCTACCCACACGTTCCTAAAAAGTAACTTTATTTAAAATTGATTGTAAATTCATTTAAATAAATTTAAAAATATATCACACAATTCAGACATCCAAGGAAGTTCAACACTCATGAAAAATCATGTGAAATAATTAGTATCATCATAAAATTTAATATAACTACATGAGACATAATTAATTTAGTAAAAACATACCTCTGCGATTGACTGCAAATTGCGAGTAGGTTTTAACTGGTTAACACCATGTCCTTTAGGCTTTCCATAAGTGCAACCTTTTGGTACTGGACGTTTGCGACCTCCACGTCGTACGCGAATGCGATAAATAACAAAACCTACACAAATTTAATTTATTGCTACTTGCAACACATGAGAATATGCGAAAAAAATACCTTGTTTGGCACGATAGCCCAATCTACGAGCTTTGTCTGGTCGCGAAGGTCTTGGGGCTCGGTGAAGTTTTGTTAACTGACGATACTGCCAGACACGAATTCTCAACAAAAACCGAAGAACATCACTTTGTTTCTTCTTGTAAAGTTCCTGGATATACTTATACGCTCCCATTTTTAATTTAAACTAAAATAAACGCATGAATTTTAAGCCTCTTACCATACCTGTACAAACTTAAACACAACCTCAACTATGATATATTTCCGGAAAATCGGAATTATTTTTTAGTCCAATATATAATTCATAATTAACAAGATTGATATTTGGTCATTAATTTAAAGGATTGCAACAAAATTAACGGATTTGTATTTATTTTATAAAACACAACACTTACCAACAGTCGACGGGAGCGCCACTGGAAAAAGACGCGTTAATGATCGAAACTACATCTTGTCACTTCGAATCATAGATAATACGTATTGTCAAGAATTGATACTGCTAAGAATTAATTTTTAGATAATTTTATTTGAATTTAATACGTTAGCTTAAGCATGATTATAAACTTATTTTTAAAGTTTAATTTTTAACAAAAAATGTATTTAAATGAATTGTAGTAAAAAAAAAACGCACTGCCGTTGACCGATATGTTAGACAGTTTTCAAATTTGTAAACCCTCCGTTATCTATGGTAGTCATCATGCGTGGTTCCATCATGAAGTCGTGGTTCGTTCTGTTAAGAATATTCTTTGCTTTCGTTATTGGTAGTTAATTCTACGCTAAGGTATAAATTAAATGTTGTGTTTGTGGAAAAGTTTGTGTAATTAATTAGTTTTCCTTTTCTGTCTGCAGTTTGAGTTAATAAATCACGACACATGCAGGCGAATAAGAAATGGATATTTAATCTTCGATGTTGAACCACCAAATGGATCGAATCTATTCGTGTTGCAATTAATCAAGGTAAAATTTATGCATTTATTATCTATTTATTTGATGAAAATTATTTATTTATTTAATAAGATGCCAAACATAAAAGTGTTCCCAAGAGACAGGAAGCCTGTTTTGGGTCTGGCATTAAAATTAAATAATAAACAAATTACAGAAAATACAAACTATTTTAATAAGATAAACCTATAAGGAGACTATTTAAATAATATCGCGTTTTACTCAAAGAATCTAAAATACAAAGTATTTTTACTAATACTTATAGTACTATTAATTCCTTTAATTTACATTTTATTTTACATTTTTTTCCATGTGTAGCTTTTAAATTGTCTTCCAATTTATTGTATAGTCTCATTAACATACTGTTTTTATGATAAATTTTTTTATTTAATTTTGTTGTTTTTTTAGTTCTATTGGTAAAATTATTTTCACAATTAACATTTTTATATAGGTACATAATTGTATTTTCTTTAAATTTCTTAGAAGGATAGATCTTGCTTTTTACAAGATGCCAGAACAATAAATTCTTGTTTTACAAATTTTTGTTAATTTTAATTAAAGCTTATTCAGATAGGGGAAAATGAAATATTGCCTTGTTGAATTTATAAAAATCCACCTTTATATAAATTATAGTTGACTTATAGAAACTTTTTTCAAATTTATTATTAAAAAGTACAAAGATTTAATTGATTGCAACAGGATGAGGCGTAAATATTATATAATTTCAGTTGTGATAAATTTTTGCTTAACATGTTTTTTTTTTCGAGTTTTAGACTAATGATTTGGAGGTGGTTTTGTAAACAATAATTGTTAATTTCTTTTTATTTCATTAAATAGCTCCATTCGTTTCTCATTTGTATATGATTCTGTTTGTTTATACTTTGTTGTAATATTTGAAAGCTTAAATTGTTAACATTTGTTTTTTATTTTTAATAGGAACGCTTAACAAGCTTGGAACATCAACCGTCTGTGCACATTAATTGTTAAGGTAAACCAACCACGTTTGATTCCAGATGAAAGCATTTAATGGGGAAGTGCTTGACAATGATGCTTGTTACTAATGGACTTAATTGGACAATTTTAGATGCAACGGGAATTTGCACAATGATCATGTGTAAGTATAATTTTATTAAAATGTTTCATTAAAATTTGTTAAATGTTGCAGTCTGGCCATTCTTTTTAAAATATATCATCAAAAAATTATTTGCATTAGTTTCTACTGTTTTATAATATAACTTTCTTTTTGTGTGATGTATTATTGCTCTGGATAAGCTATGATTAACAACTGTTATATAATTGTTATTAGAAATTCAATTACAAAAATAATATAAGGGACCCTTGAGGTCCACACAAATAATATCCCAGTATAATTAAGAGTAATTTTCATGAAAATTAAATTTTGTTTAAAGATTCCTTAATTTACCAAATTTCAGTCTTTTTGTTAAAAAAAAAAAAAATCGAAGAATTATTTATTGACGTTCATTCCATTAATTTAGATATTGTTTACTATTGAGATTTATTTAATTTAAACTAGTTGTATCAATATTCCAACAGGAATGGTACACAATCTATGGATCTTACGTACATACATACCTAAAAGAAACAGGACAGCAAGCTGAATTGGCAACATCTTGAGGACATTAGGAGTTGTACAATCAAAAAGGTAAGTGAAAACATTAATTAAAAATTAAAGAAATGTAAAGCAGCTGTTTAATGTTTCAAATTGTTTATTAAAAACTACGAATGTTTCGACTATTTAAGTCTGTTTACAATTACATTAATTATATAGGTGCAATAAGTAATAATACTTGTAATCAATTTAATAAATGTATTTAACTGTTATTGTGTTTAGTTCTAATTTATTCAATTAAGTACAAATATTATTACTTATTGCACTTCTATAATTATTGTAATTATAAAAAGACTTAAGTAAATTTGGTAATTTTTCATATATTTGTTTAAATCGCCAACAGCTGTTAATTTTTGCATAATTTTAAAGACTGAACATTTTTATTTATTTTAATTTTTTGTTTTCAATTAAGTGTTTACTTGTCTGAAAATTCCGTCACAATCTGAGCAATTAATTTCTCACAATCAATTTTTTTCCTAAGTAGGAAATAAATGTCCAGGTTTTGACGCAATTTACATTGGACATTTGGGCGTAGCCTCCACAGTAAACCATTAATCGAACACAAACAATTTTGAGAGTGATATATAAATTGAAATAGATGTCGAAGCCTTTCAAATAAATTTATGAAACCTAAATTAAGTTGACTTTAGTTAATTAATGATTGAAAAATGTTTCACTTGTCTGTGAAAAATTCAATTTATTTTATTAACCATACTCTACATTCATTAGTGCACATGAAAAATATTATATAGTTAGAACTTTGTTTTTAAATGGAAATTATTTTAAACAGTTGTCCTTTTGGTCCATGATTAATCGAAAAAATCATCGTTATTCTTTCAATTAATCAATTATTGTACCATCAAGGAAAAACGTATTTAAATAATGTAATACGTCTCTCTAAGTTGAGTTACTTTTCAGTATTATACATCTTTACTATTTTTCTGCATATTTATTGTCTAACTTCATTTTCTATTGTTTAACAACGTTGTTAGTTTACTAATATTCTCTGTTTCTACAGGTTGACCAATGGAAGTTTATTTCATCCCCAATCAGAAAAACATTTACTGTGGCATCGTTCTTCCTGGACTTCATTTGCTGTTCATCTGTTGGCTTAAGATTTGAATTGATGAATTATGAATTTTTAGGGTTTTATTTCATGCGGCAGCTGTTTCGCCCTTATTTTGGGCTGCCTTAGGGGTTCAATATGTAATTGACTTGGACAAATAATTAAAGTCATATATCCTAGATGTTAAATAATTCTCACTAATAATTTTGACGTATAAATTAATTGATAAGTTGTATATATTCATTAGTTGATAATTTAGATGAATAAGTTAGAAAATAATTTAACTAAAACAGTAAGTTAATTTCAAATTAATATAAGGTTTAAAATGTTAAAATTAAGTTAAATCATGTATAAATTTAGGTCGTCTCTAATTGTAAGTAAGATTTATTTAAAGTTTAACGTTAAAATACTTTTAAAATTACAAACTTTAAATAAATCTAACTTAGCAACGATCACAGTTAATTACAATAAGAAAGAGCCTAAAATTACACATAAACTTAATTTCAACATTTTAAACCTTAAATTAATTTTGAATTAACTTAAATAATTTTAATTAATTTATTTTTAACTATAATTTTTTGTCGTCTCTAACTGTAATTAACTGTGATGGTTGCTTTAAGTTTGTAGTTTTACAAGTATTTTAACAATTTTAACTTAAAATGTTAAAAAAAAAATATAATTTAAAATGTTAGTGCTTTTAAAACGACAAACTTGAAATAAATCAAACTTAAAGCAATTATCATAGTTAATTATAGTTAGAAAATAAGTTAATTAAAATGGTTTTAGTTAATACAAAATTAATATAAGGTTTAAAATGTTGAAATTAAGTTAAATTATGTATACTTTTAGGTTGTCTATGTGTAATTAACTGTGATAGTTGCTTTAAATTTGATTTATTGTAAGTTTGTAGTTTTAAAAGTATTTTAACATGTCATTTTAACTAAGTTAAAATTTTAAAACTACGAACTTAAAATAAATCAAACTTAAAGCAACTATCACAGTTAATTACACATAGAGACAACCTAAAATTATACATAATTTAACTTAATTTCAACATCTTAAACCTTCTATTAATTTTGAATTTACTAGAACCATTTTAATTAACTTATTTTCTAGCTTATTCATCTAAATTATCAAGTAATGAATATATACAACTTATTGACTTTAATTATTTGACCAAGTCAATTACATATTGAACTCCTGAGGCAGCCCAAAATACGGGCGGAACAGCTGTCCATATAATAAATAAAGATAGGGATGTTTATTAATATTAATGTAAATTTGTAATGTTTCTCTGTATTTTGTTTATGAAATATTCTACTTATAAACACATTCATTATAATTTCTTGTGTAGTATTGTTTATATTAATATAAAATTGTAGTTTCTTACAAATCTTTCAATAAATAAATTAATCTTCATAATTTCTTTTATTTTTTCCTTGGTAAATTGAATTAAAATGGTTTAAAATAAAATTTTTTTTTGTCATATTATTTGTTGATCAGACCTCGTATTTCGTGAAAAATTTTAAAATTTCGATATTTGTATCAGGAGAGCATAAGTTGCTTGGGAAATATGTCAAAAAATTTGTTGATCAGACCTCGTATTTCGTGAAAAATTTAAAAATTTCGATTTTTGTATCAGGAGAGCATAAGTTGCTTGGGAAATATGTCAAAAAATTTGTTGATCAGACCTCGTATTTTTCGAAAGTTCAAAAAATCCGAAATTTGTATTAGGAGAGCATAAGTTGATTTTATACGAGGTCTGATCAACAAATAATTTGACATATTTCCCAAGCAACTTATGCTCTCCTGATACAAATATCGAAATTTTTAAATTTTTCACGAAATACGAGGTCTGATCAACAAATTTTTTGACATATTTCCCAAGCAACTTATGCTCTCCTGATACAAATATCGAAATTTTTAAATTTTTCACGAAATACGAGGTCTGATCAACAAATAATATGACAAAAATAATTTTATTTAAAATTCAATTTTTCGATATATACGAAGTCTGATCAAATAATCGGACATATTTCCAAAACAACTTATGCTCTCCTGATACAAATTTCGGAATTTTTAAATTTATATTTGGAATTCTAATTTATATACAAATAAAAGGATTTCTGATATTAATACATACATTTATTGATGACACATGAAAAAACACTTACACTTATTTCTTATTTATTTAATCATATTTAATACATTAACATAAAATTATGGATAAACAATACATATAACTTAGTGCAATTATGAAACAAAACTTAATTAATAACAATGGATTATTTAACTATTTAAATTAATAATTTATTTAATACATTATGTACTCTCCTTCGTTCCCACATTTCCCTTTAATTTATTTTATTTGCAAATTTAATTTTGAAAGTTACAATTTTTCTATTTAAAAATTAAAGCAACAACAATATTATTACAATTCATAAAGTATATAAGATAATCTCAAAAGAACCACTTAAAAGCTAAGGCCAGCCGAAGGAAATCAGGAAGGCCTTCCCTTTTCATCCTCCTGACTGAGAAGGAACATACACGATAACGAAACGTTGAAAAGTGAGGAAGACGTAGGATAAATGCAGTGTCTGACAAAGAGAACAGCAGTAAACAGCTTAGGCACTCATACGTTTTCCAATGAAAGATTTATATGGTGCCTAGAGTTTCTACAATGTCCCTGGTGGAAAATTGCTTACGTTAGTCAACAATATTTGTTTATGTACAAGTAAATTAGAATTAGCATTAATAATAAACAATGTGATAATATAATAACTAAAATTCTAATTTCAAGTTATTTATTTAACGTTAAAGTTTTGTAAGACGTGCTTCTTAACCTTTGGACGCTTATGTAAAGAAAACCGTGATTGAATGATTTATAATCATTTGTTATTTTATCTATTTATTAACATAAATAAATAAATCGAATTCTAACATCAGCAAAGTTTTTCTCTATTTGCTTGAAACTAAGTATGTCAAATTGGCTACTAATGGTAAAACTAAAGTGAAACTCACCTCAGTCCCATTCCAAATCATGGAAAAATGGTACAACTTGTTGGGGCATACCATCCGACTTGGCTTCGACAGAATACCAAGTGTTGTTCAAATCTGTATTTAAAAAAAAGAAGCATTAGATAAATTGATAACATGTTTGTAGTTTTAAATAGACAAACTGATAATAAGAACGTAAATCTTACCTTGCTGAAATTCAAGTAGAAAAATTGAGTATATTTGGTGGCAAGCTCTAAGCGAAACCTTATTGGACAAATTACGAAGACAGCGAAAGAATAATCGACTGTAGACTAATAAATCAACAAGCACGTCACAGAAATAGACTACACACGAGCAAATTCCATTTTATGTTCAAAAAGCAAGTAAAAACGTAAAGAATTGTTTAAAATGACTTACGGACTTAACACTAAACAAAGTAACGCCATATTGTTTTTCTCGTGATTTTCAAGGACGTTACGAATATTTTGGTAGTGTCTAGATAACAGCCATAAGTAATAAAATTCTTTAGTGTTGACTTATTTTTGATTTTGATAATGTTGTGATAAAAACAAGATAATTATTTGCATTTAGAATTACTTTATGTACATATTGAAATACACCTGTACCTACATTTTTGCAATTTTCAAATTTTGTGCGTTTTCCGATTTAAGATACGAGTAGCTGCTATGTAGCCAGTGCCATGCAGAAGTGACATTTGTCGACATAACCTCACTTAATTGTATTTATTTACATTAAAATTCATTATTAGAACTTTAAATGTTTTATCGTTATTTAGACAATATCACAAATGGGTTATAAACCTTATAAAGTAGATAATTATTTTAAGAATTTCTTCTTAATTTTAATCGTCATTTTGTTTACGTGGTGCATTTTTTTATTGTGTACGAGATTGTGGTTCATTACTGCGGACGGTGCTCCCGATTATGAAGTATTAGACCTAACGAACTTAAAAAATGTGCCTCAAGTTCAAATCAATAGCCGTCGCGTTTCGCGTACCCTAAATTTAACATGCTCACATTGGGACTGTTTTAACATATATCGTTGTGGAAGGACAGGACATGATCGAATAGCTGTTTACATTTATCCCTTGAAAAAATACGTGGATTCTAATAATGCACCACTCACAGAAACGTTATCTAAAGAATTTTATATGATACTGGATAGTATATTAAAGTCTAAATACTACACAGCAAATCCCTACGAAGCATGTTTGTTTGTGCCATCAATAGATATGCTCAATCAAGATAGATTACTTTTGAATCTCACTTCAAGTATTCTTAGTTCTTTGCCATTGTAAGTACCTAATAGAGGCATTTTTTATTCACTGTTTTGTTATAATTTCTGTAATTTAGTTGGAACAATGGCCAGAATCATCTTATATTTAATATGTTATCGGGTTTGGCACCATTTTACTCCCCATTATTGGAGGGTAATATAGGCGAAGCGCTAATTGCTGGGGCAAATTTTGATACTTATTCATACAGGATTAGTTACGATATTCCAATCCCTATTTATAGTGTGTTTGCTCATCACGCAGAAATTAAAAAAATACATAATCGGAGGTACGATGCTTTCATATTTAATTAATAATAATTAGTCAAGACAATAATATATTTTGCACTAAAATTTATCAGTAAACGACCCGCCAGGTAGACCATGAGTACATAAATTACACGGTGTTGCGTCCGGGTACGTTTTTTTAATCACAAAAAATTAGGAAGTGACGATTTTTTGTTTTTCTTTGCGTGTATTCTGAAAACTAGCGAGAAAAGCTGGAAAAGGGCCTTTTTCTTTTTAAACTGATATATAGGGATAATTTTCAATATAAAGAAAAAATATTGCGGCAAATTATAGCTAATGATGTGGACTTTTAAACGAACCCCGAAGGGATCCCCTAACATTTATGAAGTAGATATTGTACCTTACCATTTCCGTATGTCGGTTCACATCAAAAGATAATTAACATTACAAATTTGCAAAAATTACTACGGCCGAAGGTTTGCTTTAGGGCTCGTTTGAAGGATCGTTTCATTAGCTATAATTTGCAGGAATATTTTTTCGAAATATTATGTTTAAAAAAAAAGTTTTTAGTTTTTTAAATCTATTTCTCTGAAAAATCGCCCAATCGGACATTTTGAAAGTTCTTTTTAATTATGTATCTACAATTTGTCAAGACGATGCAACCCGTTTTATTCGTTAGTTTTCGAAATATGTTGTATAAGAAAAAAGAAATTCAAAAAAAATAAAATAAAATTTTATATATTTTTTGGAACGTACCGCGATTCAACAGCTCTTGTAATTTATGCTTTTATAATCTTACAATTATGATAGTAAAGGCGCAGTGGTTTGCTATAAAATTTATGGAAAACTAAAAGGAGGAAAATTTTGAAAAAAATCGTGTCGTACTTACGACTCATGGTCTATATTTTTAAAATATGTATTTTCAATTTTGTATCACTTCCGGTTATACCAATTGTATTATTTTCAATGGAATGGAAATTTTTGCGACGAATTCGATTAAAACGTTAAATTTTAAGGTAAGTTTGATAACCATTTTTAAGTTAATTTAATTAAATTAAACTACCGCAATTCAAATAATAAAAAATCATAACTTTCCCAAAAAGTGACTTACGAGTGCCAAAAATTTTACCGGTTGTAATCGATGTTTAAGACTTACGTTCTGCCAAAAGTAAGCTTCATAATTTATACAGGGCGTTCATAAAAAAATCCAAAGTTTAAAAATTTCAATCACGAATAAGTTCGTTTTTTAAACTATATTTTATTGCCTCATTCAATTTCAATGTTTCAAAATTTGCCTACCATTTAGTTTTCCGTATACTACTAATTTTAGGTCACCCTGTATACTACCAGGGCTAAATCTAACACGTACTAAAACTAATTAGAAACTTAATCAACTCTTTTAGACCATGGCTTGTAACTTCATCTCAAATTAGTATCGATTCATATTTCCTGGACGAGTTACAGGAATTACAATCTCGTCACGCAGATCTTTTAATATTAGACTCTTGTCAGTCGAATAATTACAGTAAAAGGTGTGAAGTAGAAACGCAACAGGTATTTCTTTATCCGGACATTTTACAAAAAAGCGTCTTTTGTACCGTGTTTCGCGGGGAAATGATGGCTCAATTGGTGCTATTAGAGGCAATGGCGGCCAATTGTATACCTGTAGTAATTATGGACGGCCACGTAATGCCCTTTAGCAACGTTTTAGATTGGCAAAGGGCTGCAATTTTCATAATGGAAGACTACCTTCACACTCTCATGGACGTCGTAAAACAAATATCAAATGATCGCATCCGAGAGATGCAAAAGCAAGTCAAATTTTTCTACGATAATTATTTTTCTAGCATAGATTCAATTGTAAAAGTTACGCTAGATATTATTCAGGACAGAGTTTATCCCCAATGGGGAAAGAGTTATGACGATTGGAATTTGAGGTCTGAAGAGGTAGAAGTTGTTATGGGATTTTTTCTTTGTCGAATAAAAAAATCATTAAGTTGTGTTTCATTTTAGAGACAAAAAAATCCGTTATTTTTACCCATAACAGCCTCCAGGTCTCAGGGTTTTACTGCACTTATCTTAACGTACGATCGGGTCGAGAGTCTTTTCAATCTGATCAAAAATCTTGCGAAAGTTCCAAGTCTATCAAAAGTTTTAGTCGTTTGGAATAATCAGAAAAAGTCTCCACCACCAGGTAAGAATAATATCGTGTTCTAGAATGTTCTAGAACGTTCGAGACTGTTTCAGGGCATTCTAATATTCTCAAAAAAAAAAAAAAAAATCGAGAATGTTAGGTTAGAGTTTTCTTTTCAGCGTCGAGTTTTCCAAAAATCTCGAAACCAATTAAAGTGATTCAAACGAAAGCAAATAAACTTTCGAATCGTTTTTATCCTTACGAGGAGATTCAAACTGAGGCCATATTATCGATAGATGACGACATCGTCATGTTGACTTCGGACGAGCTCGAATTTGGGTTCGAAGTGTGGCGGGAATTCCCGGATAGGATAGTGGGGTTCCCTTCGCGTACACACATCTGGGATAACGCGACTTTGTCCTGGAAATACGAGTCGGAATGGACCAACGAAATATCGATGGTACTGACTGGGGCCGCTTTTTATCACAAATATTGGAATTATCTCTACACCACGTCCATGCCGACAGAGATTAAAAATTGGGTCGACGAAAAAATGAACTGTGAAGATATCGCTATGAATTTTTTGGTTTCTAACGTCACAAAGAAGCCTCCCATAAAGGTAGGGTTAGTGTTTGTTTATTACGATAGTTTATTTGAATTGTTTATGATTAGGTTGCGCCTCGAAAGAAGTTCAAGTGCCCCGAATGTACGAATAACGAGATGCTTTCGGCGGATATGGGACACATGATAGAGAGGTCTAATTGTATCAATAAATTTGTGGGTATTTTCGGTGGTATGCCGTTAAAATCTGTCGAGTTTCGTGCCGATCCCGTTCTTTATAAGGACGTGTTCCCGGAAAAACTTAAACGATTTAATAATATCGGTAGTTTATAAATAAGTATTTGTTAATAATTGTAAATGTGTTGTTATAATACTTGTGTTTTTTATTAAAATAAATGTGTTTAGTTGTCTTTTGAGTTTTTTATTTGCCATAAATATTAAGAGTGGTGGTGAATTATTCTTCCTAAAATTTATAGGTAAGTACGTATACAGGGTTTTTTACGTAACGCGTTCGTTAAAAGTTTTACTTATACATAGTGCCAATGAGGCAAATAACCTAATAATTAAAGCTTTATCTAATTAAAATATTTGTAGTCGTCTGACACTTGATACCAATTTTATTATTTTAAATGGAATGGTAAATTTTTACGACGAATTCGATTAAAACGTAAAATTTTAAGTAAGTTCTATAACCAACTTGTACACCTACGACGAGCGGTTTCTGAGATTATATAATTTATAGAAAAAAAAAAAAAAATCGTTACCGCAACCCAAATTATAAAAAATCATAACTTCCATAAAATATGACTAAGAGTGTTTAAATTATTACTAGTGAAAGCTGAATCTCAGAACTAACGCCTTGACAAAATTGAACTTAATAATTTATACAGGGTGTTCAACAAAAAAAAATGTAAAGTTAAAAAAACTTCAAACACAAATAACTTCGTTTTCTTCAAGTGGCATCTACCATATTTTATAATATAGGATTTAAATTTATATCCGAAGTAATAAAACAAAGGGAATAAAGTTTAAGAATTTTGGGGAGAAAGAAAGGGGTGTCTAAAACAAAAACAGTTATAATTAATTAAACATACGATCAGTTTTTTTTTTTACGTAAAAAAAAAATTAGTTTTGTTCGTGGTTTGGTCGATTGCGAATTTTTCTGGAAACTTAGTAACGTTTAATTACCGCGTGTTATCGAGAAAAATACGTATAGAACCCCGCGGAATGTCGAGTGGCATGGACCACTTTTTTCGCGGGAAACCACAGCCATGTATGGGCTAAAACAGAGTCCTTCGGTCAAAGGACTCGTTGCTGCTGAGCCATTGTTTACTTTTATTTGTCGAATAAACAATTGCAACCTGTTATATGAGTCAGAGCTGATCGGATCCGATTTTTTGCTGATCGGTTTGCGGTGGTCACTTCAAGTCTGATGGATATAAATAAATGGCGCAATTCCAACTAATGCAACTAAAACCATGTTTGTAACATCTGTTCGGGGGACGTTTTATACATCCACTTTTTATACCTGTCAACCATTCCTTTAACTCACATTTAATTATAAAAAATATGAAAAATCAACTCACAGGTGTCACCACCACAGTTGCGCCGATTTAAAAATATATTAACTAGGATAAAAGCACGGTTTTTTATTATAAAGAATTTGTTATTTACTGGGGGAGGACGAATTAAGAAAGACGATATTTAAAATATTAATTATCGAATGCAAGTTTGATTTTTTTTTCACATCTGAAGCAGCCAACGTTTAGAAAAAGGATAGCTTTGTGTCAAAATTAATCAAATTCAAAACGAAATTCCAATGATCACGAAAACTAGACACGGCTCGCGATTTTGAAGTTGTTAGTTATCATCAGCGCGCCATAAGCAGTACCAATTGTCTCCTGCATCTACAAGTAGACGTACAAACGGTAATTGTATTGGTACATGATACTGCTTGTTTGTTTAAACTTTGAAAGTGGTTATTCTTACTGTTACGAACACAAATGTTGGGAAAGGGTGACGGGTATGTAAATATAAACACACCCATCCTGAACCGTAACCTATTGCAATACGCACGGAAGTATTACGACAGTTTATTGTATCTTTTGAAGCTCAAAACCAGGATAAAGATGTCATAAAATACAAAACACTGTCATAATACTTTCGTGTGTATCTATTGCAATAGGTTACGGTTCAGGATGGGTGTGTTTACATTTACATATCCCTCACCCTTTCCCAACATTTGTATTAGTTCAAAAACACCATGAAGGGGTGGTTTCCGCGCCCAACATGTATATATGTATATTCTTGATCAGCGTGGCGAACTCTACAAAAAATTTAATTTTCAGAAAAATCGATTGCGGGTGGAGTATCTATACAATTACCCGTACAAACTACCGCAGACAACAAGCGAACGCCACCTGTGGTAATCTTTATAAATTATAGGAGCTATAATGTACAACAAGGGGATTATTTATTTGTTGCATTTGCCAATATCAAAATTGGACAAAATAAGTTCCTGTCTCAATATTCCGGCATATGGTGCGCTGACGAGGACTAATAAGATCGAAATCGCGATCCGAATACTATTATTTACTTGAATAAACCCGATGAGGGATGGAATGTTTTAGAAACGGTTGAGAGTTTTCAAAACATACCGTGCATAATTTATTACGAATAGTTGCGTAAATTACTAAGTGTACTGTTAATGACCTCAATCTATCTTAAAAACGTGTCGTGATGAGATAAAAATCAAATCGTTTCGCGCAGCATTTAATCGCGCGAACGTTTGTTTGCTTGCTGATTTATACATTTGAGAAAGGCCGCATGTGTCAATCGAGGATCTGTTGCTGAATCTCGCAAAAAAGAAGTCGATTCTTTCTCGTCTATAAATAAATACCTAATGCATATAAGTATAAGCGACGATACGAGGAAGAGTAGACAAGAAAGATCGGAAGAACGAGAAGAAGAACAACTAGTAGTATGTAGTAGTAGTATCATAGAGTATGTAGTAGTGGCTGAGCAAGATCACAAATGGGTACGCGTTCCCGAGAACACCGGAGAAGAGTCGAGTCGCTCTTGGCAATCGTATAACAATAACGTCCTTAGATTTTATTAGATCAGCAATAATGTAGCATTTTTACCAGTTCTTCTGTCAAGTAGCAAGACCAAATGCGGACTCGTTATATGCCGGCAGACTGCTTGGCTCTCCTGTGAGAGAGGTCGCGTCCATTTATTTCAATGGACGCGGGATGCAACTTGAATATCTAAAACGCTACTGCCTGCTTTATTGCCTTCTAGATTGTGAGAACTTTACCTGCAACTACTTCCACAAAAAACCTACCCGCGCACACCAAACAAACAAACAAACAAACAACCGATTGCCATTATCAGCTCGACGTATAACTCACAATTATGTAGCTACAATAATAAAGGGTGGACGGACGGACGGACGGACGGTCGGTCCACCCTAAATACGTTCCGATATTTTCTGGGTCAAGATACGAATAAAAGTTCTTGTAAACATACGCTTTGGTTTTAAAATACGGGGTGTTTTCAAAATTTTCTTCTATAAACGTTTAATAGGGCACTGGATTTGAACCACCCTGTATATTTATATTTGAATCCTCATATTAATAATATTATTATTTCGTTCACGAGCCGCCACTGTTAAACGCTCAATTGCATGTGTGTTTGTTGCTGATTAGTTATAGGTAATAATCTAGAAGCTAATCAGTTTTTCCTTACGAACCCATCTGCCTACATACAAGGTAATACTCGGCAAGTTTTTACAACTGGAGAAGAACTTTTTTTGCTGTAGACATCAAAATATGAATTTTCTTTTATTTAACAGCTTCCTCACGCTTCAACTGTTTCATTTCGATCATTTTGACTAACGATCCATAAACATTTGCATACAACCAGACACACTATCGCGTGCGTTCTTAACGAGCGCACATTACTTATATGCATACGATTCGCCCACTACGTTTCCCAATTTTCGAGGGGTGAGCAGTAACAGTACGCGTGCTCTCTTTCGTATCGCACTAAAGCACGTTAATTGTCGAAAACAATTCCGTATCGCGGTTCGTTTAATAATTATTCAAACAGATGGGTCGTTGATATACGTAATGGTACCCATAAGAGATAAGCGATTACGATATATGTATGTAATACAATACGTCCCATGGCTGCTTTGCCTTTTGTTTTCCGATTTTAATATGTAAATGGTTCAAAATTAATCTCCTTTCAATGGAATGGTTAAGTTGCGTCACGTGTGCTGCGTGTTACCGTTCATTCTTTCGTTGGTACTTGGGTAGGTAGGTACCTTTGGCATATACAGGTACAGGATTGTTGGTAGGTACTACACACATACTTACGATTGTGTGCCGAGATGCAGATTTACGCCGTGGTGTGGTCTTTGTTGCCGGTGCGCCCATTAGCTATTCTCCTTTCTGCATTGTTGCGAAAATTTATTGAACACGCTCGCGTCTGTAAATTTTCTAATTACAACCACCTATGCAAATCGACTGCGGAAATAATTTATTGAACTTTCGACAGAAACGTACCGAACGGATACAGGGCGGCTCATAATCATTTATCTGTACTTATATATTTTGAAAATTCAAAGAAAAATATGACGAAATTACTGGAAGAAACTTTGGTAATTGTATAGAGACGCCTCATCCCAATCGATTTTGTGTTAACTCTGAAAGGTTATTCTTAGTCTATTACTAATACAAATGTTGGGAAAGGGTGAGGGGTATGTAAATGTAGAGACACCCATCCTGAACCGTAACCTATTGTAATACACACGGAAGTATTACGACGGTTTTTTGTATTTTTTGAAGCTCAAAACCAGGATGAAGATGTCATAAAATACAAAAAATTCTCGTAATACTTCTGTGTGTATTGCAATAGGTTACGGTTCCGGATGGGTGTCTCTACATTTACATATTCCTCACCCTTTCCCAACATTTGTGTTCGCAACACACTGAAAATAACCGCTTTCAACGTTTAAACAAACAAGCAGTATCATGTATCACCTATAGATAAAGACTATATTCTTGATCAGCAACGACAACTCTACAACATACTCAATTTTTCAGAAAACTCGATTGGAGGAGGCGTATCTATACGATTAATGAAACTTTTTTAAAATAAAATGAGGAGATTAGAATTACCATTACAGTAAAGATTCGACAGTTTTTTAAATCTCAAAGAGACCGTGCGGTGTTCTCGTTTGCACCATCCGCATGTTGTCGGTTTTATACAGGGTATCCACTAAAGATATGGCCAAAATTTAAGGGGTAATTCCTTGGACTATTTTAAGAATATTTTGTCCTTTGGTGATTTTTGAAAAACCGCTTTGTTTCGATGATACAGGGCGAAAACTATTTTCGACAATAACAACATTTTATTCTGAAAGATTACAAGTAATTGTTTTTAATCTACAAAAATTGTTGGAAATTATTACCGCCAGCTTGTATGTATACAAGAATCCATTCTTCTCTTCATTGATTGCCGGACTCGTTCAAACACACCTGGGTCGTTTCGTAGTGTGTTACATCCAGCAATTATCCGATTTCTCAAATCGTCGACATTTTCCACTGGAGTAGTGTAAACTAATGACGACTTTAGGTGTCCCCATAAGAAATAATCCAGAGGGTTTAAGTCCGGGGAACGAGCAGGCTATAAGTGAGGTCGGTCCACCTCGACCAATCCAGCGATCTCCGTATGTTGTTGTCAAAAAGTGACGAGCAACTATACTAAAATGCGCTGGTGCACCATCGTGCATAAATCACTTGCAGTTTTTGCATCGTACAATCTTTTTGCATTCGATAAAAATTATCAACATTGATTTTCTCGAAAATGGTTTTCGCCCTGTATCATCGAAACAAAGCGGTTTGTCAAAAATCATCAAAGGACAAAATAGTCCAAGGAATGACCCCTTAATTTTTGGCCGCATCTTTAGTGGACACCCTGTATAATAAATTAAATTGGAAGTTTTTCAATATTTTCGCGGTATTAAAGGCGTTTTATAACATAACATGTTAGATAGTTATCAAAGTTTTAATGAGTAGCAAAGGAATTTCAGCTTATGATGCCGCCATTTTACGTGTAGGTACCTAACCCATTAATGCATCTCGTAACCTTTGACCGTTAAATTGGCAATTACCTACGTTAAATAATAACAACGGCATCATTTAACGATTATAGGATAAACTGTAAATTGTAAATCCCCCACAGATAGTGAAACCCCTCTTTTAAATACCGACGACTAATTATCAGCAGAGGAGTTAAATGGCTGCCGATTAGGTAGTTAAACGTTGAATGGAGGACTTGCCGACTTTACGACTTTCGTGTATTAGGTATATGGCAGTGGCAGTGGAAATAAATAAGTTGGTAAATTATTCGTTACTTTATAATTAGAAGACTGATTTAGTAAGTTCTATTGTCGGAGCCAGGCCGTCTACAATCGCCAACAATTTTCCACAAAAGGTACTCGACAAGGTTTCCGTCCGACGGCTCTGCTCTATGTATCACCGGCAAACCCATAGATTTTCAAATATGTACCTATCCTATGGTACATACGCATGCATCTATAGATACACACGCTACCGCCGTTTAAGAAAATATCATACACGACAATCGTAATTTATAGGTACGTATCATCGACCACTGCTGGAGAACGATACCCCTTTTTACTACTTTCGTATATCGTTAGAGAGGTTCACGAGTGAATCGTGTCGATATGTCGAATATAACGATAAATCGATACCTAATATAAACAAGTATCGATTCTAATTATTTGCCTACGACTAGTTAAGAAGTTAAGCGATAGATTTTGTATATCGATTATGTGTAGGTGACAAAAAAATATCGACATATCGAAGATAAATCGATATTTATGCCAATAATTTTGAAATACTTATGATTTATCCAAATTCGTTGACGAAGCCGAAAAGAATACCAAACAAAATTCGTAAAATCGAAAACATAAGAATAATATTGTCGATACTTGTCGATATGTATTAGTTGTTACAACCGTTACCGATAATTACCAACAACTACCTACATAATTCAAGGATTAGTTCAAGTTCAGAGTTTAGTTCAGTGATACTTAGTTCTGGACGATGATTAATTTTAATTATCGATTATCGATAAATCGATGATAGGATATTTGTTAGCCGAGCGGTTACAATGGAGTTGGCAGAGAGAGAAAAAATTTCCCGCCAGAACCGAAGACCAAATGAGAGAAGTCGGGATGGATATGACCAGGACTTGAACGTATGTATATACAAACAAGCAACAGACAGATGGACGGACGGGAAGCTGTAAGAGAGCAGTCAGTACCCCATTTGGTCACGAACCGACTGACTGCCTGCCTGCCTGCCTGCTTGCTTACTTGTCCTTACTTCTTTTACCTTTCTTGGCGAAATAGTAGTCGGTACCCAAAGAGATCGATTGAAGAAGGCACACAAACACTCGCCATGTGCAGAATGTGAAACTTACAAGCATGAAGACTCAATTTAATCAAAATTACAAAAAAAAAAAAATAAACTTTTTGGAAACATCCAGTCCAAATCCAGATATTCCTGTTACCATTTTTCATCTCATTCGTTAGAATTTTGGCGATGGACGTTTTTGTGTCGATGTAGGCCGTTTGGCGTGTTCTCATGGGACGTGGAGTAATGTATGCTGATGGAAACGGCTCGGTTAAAATGCGATACGCGTGGAAGTCGATTCTGCCGCGTATGGAAGTTGTGCCGGAAGCTGGCCATATTCCGCCGCGACTACCGACAAGAACAAAAGAAGGGACACTTTGCGCAAAATTCGTCGTCCACCCTGTCCCATTATTCTACCGGCACGTGACAATATAATCGGCCAAAGTTACCGACAGCGATTATAAATCATTAGGTTATTGGTACTTCGGCAATACGAAAACAATACCGATAATTAATTCATGAGTGACTTTTGTTTAAATTAATATATAAAGTTATTATAAACGACCGCCAGAGATCAACGTAAAAATTGTTTAATGACAAATGCTATTGAAGATAATTTTGGGCGTCATAAAAATTTTTATTTCAACAATTATTGTGAAAAATCGAGAGCATCTTTTTCGGGTTTTATAGTGTTAAGAGAAACGAATAACGATTGCCACCTACGCGCCTACAAAAGGCCTATTATTCGACAACTTTTTGGCAAACGTACGTAAAAAACTGGAATACCTACTTACACCTAATCGCATACATTTCCTTCAGTTGAGCAAGCTAAAACGTATGCATAGTTATGTACCTAAAAAATTGGCATGTATAGCCAAGGCTGTGCACACCAAAAATAAATAAAAATCGCAGATGGATTTTTGCCGATGGCATTTACTTATGTATTATTATTCGTAGATATGAGTGTCAGTCCGGCGATTTAGAGCGAAACAATTTTAACTTTATTTTAGAAACCGAACCGACAGCCGTTAGAAAAATAGGTCGAGATGTCATTGAAGTTGAATTAATGCGTTGTCTACCTGGAACGCAAATGCGCAGCTAATAAACCCAATTTTCTTCAGAAAAAAAAAATCCGTTTGATAAAAGCTCTGATTGAGTAAAATAGGTTAGGGTAAAGGGCGCAACTGTCACCGCAGTAAATGTATTAAAGTCCCAAGTACTTACGCGTGACGTCATTCATTGCCGGCTTAAATACATAATTAGAAAAACGCGCTCGTTTAGTTAATTAAAAATTCAACGGTCGAAACCGATATGATTAAGTGTGTGTTATTATATTCATAAATAAAATGACGCGTTTCGGAAGTATAGCTATAATTTCTAAGTTGATCGTCGCATAATAATTTCGGTCGTATCAACTTTTTAATGATTCAAGGCATTAAGAACGTCATTTGGCGAATTTAAATCGCCCAACGACCGATCCCTCGGTATGCAGAGTCCATCGTCGTTAACAGACACCGTCAGGTTCCGTCTAATCATTCGTACGTTTAAAGATTAACAAATCAACCTGACAATGTCGTACGAGTTCTCGTGACACATTTTTTTAATGGCGCACTTAATGCACGATAATTAAAACGTACGTAAACAATTAATAATTTGATTGTTATCAAACAGGGTGGCTTTTATGACCAACACGTGCCTCGAATATCAAAAATTATACAATGTAAAATTAAACTACAAAAAATATAGGTACATGGTGGGTCAAATTGGGCACTCTTAAAGGCAAAGTGTACTTGAAGGAGGAGATAGACAAAAAATTGATGTTCGTGTCTGAAGCTGAAGTTAATTGATGCAAACCGCGTCTCGTTATCTGTCACCGTTACAGAGATACAGGGTGTTTTTCGAAAATGTACTCTATAGAAGTTACAGAGGTTTTTCGAAAACGTATACTCGTATAAACGTATGTAGATTCTTCTTTGCCTTTGCGGCAAAAACCGAACGGCGGTGTTGTCTGTAATAAGTTTCGAAACGCATGTTCCCTATTCATTATCGGTTGTTGTTTGTTGTTGTTGTTAAGTTGGTGCCCCCTGTGTTCCCTTTTGCGTTCCTAAGGGTCGGCGCGGTGAGTGCGAAAACTAGTATGCCGTGATATACGGCCGTAGCTCATCGCATATTTGTAATAACTACTTCCTCAAAGCTATTAGACGATGCGTTTGTTGGTCGCCGCGCTTCTTGCACTTTTCGACCGCATGCCGCACGGTCCGCGGGCTTGTGCCCCGTCGACAAGAACAAATCGCACACACTCGAATCCGAGACCCGACCAACTAACCGCAACCGCAACCGCAACCGCCGCACACGTATCGCTCCGCTGCTAACTCATCCGAAACTCAACCGTTTAATCGCTAAAGAAACTCCCGACGAATGGGCTCGGTGGACTTTTTGATAAAATTGAATTAAAAAAGGTGACGAATTACTCACTGTCCCTCGTAAATATTCTTAGGGGACGAAATCAACACGGAATAAACTTGCTAGAAAAATGTTTTGGTTTGTTTCAACATTTATAAATTCTGGAATTTAAAAAAAAAAAAAAAACAATAAATAGTTGATATTAATAATGATAAATAAAACGGTGAATCGAATAACATGAGATTCATTGTGTTTTACCATTATGAAGTTTATCATTAAAAATAATAATTAAATATTATTAATAACAATAAACAATATTTAATAACAATTAAATAACAATAAATTAGTGTTATCAACAATGAGTCATTGATATTAGCAATTAAATATTATACCACACATAAACTTCCCAAGGATAATTTATAAATAAATACTGTGGTGTTAAAATTTTTAATTTTCATGAAAATTACTATTTATTATACTGCAAAATTATTCGTGTGGACCTCAAGGGTCGTCTGTCTTTTGTTTTTAGAAAAGAATTAGTAACAACAAATAATTCTATAAAACCAACAACCGACGTTTCGTCCTTTTTGTAAGGCTTGACCCTTTACTGGCTTGACTTTATTTATTATTTTAGTCGATATCATTTTGATCCTTCGTCACAGGATCTCTAGCAAGGATTCCTTAAGCTCAACCTCCATCTTGCAACAAAGGATCAAAATGAATTCGTAGATTTGGAAACTCCTTTTCGTCCCCTTAAAGATTGTATTTTCAAAAACATTCCAGCATGGTTCTCTGACTATAAAATTTCTTTGTATGTATTATTGGTAGGATTCTATATAGGGACAGTTAAGGATCATACGTCCTTAGAGCTGGCCATTACGTGTTTAAGAAAAATTCTTCAATTTTTTTAATCCGTAATCAAACGAAGTTGACACAATGAAAGAGCGTGGCAGTGCAGTGTTAATAGACATATCGGAATGTTCCGCATTTAAGGCAATAAACATGCGAAATAAATAGTTAAATATTCCGTAAAGGGAAAAAAAAGTTAGTCAAGGATTTTGGATTGGAATTCTTTTCTTCGTATGTCTCTCAACAGGAATCCTTGTCAGTGCAAGGCACAGGTGTTACTGAATTCTTTATGACTGTTATTGAAAAGCGTCGATTTCTAGCGACTTTTATTGTAATAGCCGCGATTAGAGACAATAAACACAAGGACAAAAAGTTGTATATTGTTTCCACCTTATTTTTTTTTGTCGTTTTCCAACGTACGAACGAGACTGGATGCGTTACTTTTTCAATTGCCAACGACACCTATAACAACCCCTTTGTTGTACTGGTACTCGATCATAATATGTGTCTCTACCTGCGAGCTGAAGAAAATTATTTGAAATTCTAATGAGTGGTGAGAATTTTAATTCAGATCTTCAGATGATGAAAATATTAAAAAAAATTGTGACAATTGAACACAGCTTCCATAAGAATTTGGAAGACATAAATGGAAGATTTTAATTTTAGAAAAATGGCTAAAATTTATTTTTTACATTTATGTATTTTCAAAAAGAAATTTGTAACTAAGCTTTCTACACCTAGTATAAAAATATTTGAAGAAGTTAAACAGCTTTCTTTTCCAAACGTACGTATAATACCTATCACGTTTACCATTTGAGACAAGATGGACGCTGTAATCGTCGTGGTAACTTTCTAAGAGTAATGGGTCTAATAAGATGTGTTCATAAATAACGAATGGTACAAAAAATAATCTCATTCTAATTGACTCGTTCATTTGAAGAGGCTCCCGAAAAGGAAATATGGCGTCAACTGTTTCGCCAAAACGGGAAAAAAACCTTTTCGCGTCTTTATTTTGAAACGGCCTGCTCACAAACGCCCCGTTGTCGGCGCTGAGTAAGAAACCAAGAAATAAAAAGATATGTGTACATGAAACGAAAACAAACACTCAATTTGCATTTAGGAGCCATTTCCTAAAACGTGGGTTGGGTAATTACAATCGTTGTTCTTATTTAAGCAAAACTAGAGCAAAACAGTTTAAAAATAACCAACCCGCCGTCGACGACCGTTGGCAGCATTGGACTTTTACAACTGCAAATGCCGTAAAAAAAACAACAACAGCAGGAAAAACAAAAAAAAAATTACTTTCACATAAAAAACAAAAGTAAATAATTGTGAGTTGAAGTCAATTCACGTACTGAGCAATTTAAAAAAGCCAAAATAAAATAATTACAAATAAGTACGTTTTTCACTAGTGATTTAAAATGTATATTCCCATAGAGCTTTTAAAAATGTAAAGGAGAAAATTACGCACAAATGTTTGTAGTTAAATATAAATATATGGTACCTTATGTGGCAACTGTGTTTCGTTTGGGTTGGTACTTGTTACTTAAGCAACGTTCAAATACTGGAAACGGTTTTGTAGATCTATTTCCAAACGGTTCCTTTAGTGCACGCGATTGCTATTTGACTATTTTAGTCCGACGTTAAAAATAAACCGAATGTGGAAGCTAAAAATTATATTCTGTTTAGTGTAAGAAGCAGGACGTGTTCTAATTCTGTTACTTCGTTCAGAAATTCGTGTATTTCTACCGTTCTAAGATCATTTCCACGAAACGGACGCGGAATAACATGATGGACTTAATCTGATACATTGTACCTACTCGTACTTCCCAATTCTCAAAATGTTCTGAGAGGTATTCGATGTGTCAGAATGTTCTAGAAATTGCTGAAACGTTCTAGAAATTCCTAGAAAGTTCCAACACGTTTAGGAATATTCCCAAATTTTTTGAGAATGCTTTAAGAAGCTCCGGAATTTTCAAAAATACTAGAGAATGCTACACAACATTCCAGGATGATGTGGGATTTTCAAGAACGATTTAAAACCTAAACTGTTAGATTGTTAGGTTAGATAATGGTCTACAACAAACCAGACGGATTGTCCAAAAACTTTCAAAATTCCTTGAAAAGATCGGGAATGATCTAAAAACCAATAGGCAAGATAATAGTCCACAAGAAACTACGACGATTCGAAATGATGGAGAATGAAAATGATCTCAAAATGTTCAAGGATGATCCACAATATTCCGAATTTTTTGGTAATGATTTAAGATGTTCAAGAATGATTTGCTCAAAATTTATAATGCACCAGAAGGTTAGAGAATGGCGCACATCAAATCCGAATGATCTAGAACGTTCCAAATTTTTCGAGAATGATTTAGAATGTTCGAGAATGATCTAAAATGTTCTTTAATGTCCTAAAAGGTTCAGAAATGTTTTACAACGATTCAGAAAAGTCTCGAACGATCTACAATATTATAGAAATTTTCAATATTATTCAAAGATGATTTCCATTGTTCGAAGATTATCTTGAAATTCTAAACGATTACTGTTTACCTGTTTCTTTGAAATTAAACGCAAAAGCATAAAAAATTCTAAATAATATTTTTGAGACTTTAGTAGATGTTAGCGTGCAAAGGACTGTATCACTAAAATTCATTTAGCAAAAAAAAAAAACAAACTACCACAACGCAAATAAGTTGTTTAAGCTTAGCAGATAGACTTAAGCGAAGCAAGCACACGATTCAAAAAAATTATAACATCATCCACTTACTTTTTATTATTATTATTGTCGCACGCCACTGGTAAAAACCTCTTCCAAGTTCCGATCAACCTCTTTAAAGGTAAAAATAAAATTATAACGAAATGTTTGGGCGTTAAACACTAAAAGGCTTGTGGTTTTTTATTTTTATTTTTTGCTTCCTTTTGTCTGTCTGTACACCCGCACGCGTTTTCTTCGAAGGACAGTGTCCAAAATAAACGCATTTAAGAAGTTCTTTGGCGGTTGGAAGAACTTACGAAAAAATGGAACGAACTACTGTCATTTCAATTATTGCAACTTATTTTATACCGGACGCAATAAATCGCAGTCACAAATATCACACGCCTGTAAAAAATACACAACAAAACGAACGCTCAAAAGAAGTTTTAGTTTCTATTTTTTTACCTACCGGACTATAAATAATATCTACGTTAAATGGAACATGAATTTTTGAAATAATTAATTATTTATCGATGCCCAATCAAAAAAAAAAAAAATAAGTACAAAAACATTTTTATTGCAAATACTGGAGACAAACGACTAACAAACGAGCGTCTCCAGTAATTCCTTATTAAACAAAATTTTTAATTAAGACAAGCAATGATGACTAGTAATAAATATCGTATTATAACAAAGTCAATTTATCTTCACAATCAGTCTACACAAACAGTAGTTTAGTTATCAATTTATATCATGTATAGAATATAAGTTTCTATAGGTACAACATTTATTTTAAATGTTCGCTTTTTGTTACAAGAAAATGATTTAAGTTGTAAAATTTTGTTGAACTAGGAAATTAATTGGTCCCCTAAAAATCAATGAATAATAATTTATAACAACTATAGTTGACGTGATTAAAATAAAAATAGTAAAATTAAAAATTAATTAATTGATTTTATTTGATTCAAAACTGAGCTAGTTTTTAGGCAGTTTCATTAGTGTTTTCCCCTGAAGAATCGAGGATAATAAAACAAAAATCCACATTAAAAACAAATGAAAATTTTTATAACCAGTAAATGCAATATTATTAGAAGAAAAAAGCGAAGGAATGATTTCTTTCCAGGATATTTATAGATAGTCATGCAAAAAGCGAACATTTCGTGTTTGTACATTTCTTTTTATTGTCTATATTTTGAGTATTTTATTATGCATGCTCACTAAATGTATGATAGAGGTACGTATCAGGTATAAAACGTACAAAAATAATATTGGAAATTCCTTAATTGAAGTGGCATGTCACTATATACCTATATATATATATATATAACTGCATAAAAAATATGCGTTAAAAGTGTGTTTTTATACTATTTATACGAACATTAAAAATAATCCGATTTTGAGAGTCCAAAACTCCAATATCTGGGGCAGCAGTGAAAATATAAAAATAACGACCGAATAAGTAAAAAAGTCAGGTGACTTGGACTCAAGTCAATTTTTTTTACGATCCCAATAAATATGGGAAAACGAAGTAAAAAATAAAAAAGAAAATGTAAAAACTGGAACGTTACAAACGACGTTTGACGAAGTCGAAAAATGGGTTAAATAATAATACTCAAACACCTTTTAAAAACTCAAATAATTTAATTCTTATCTGTGATAAAAATAATTTGCCATAAGTCATACGAAATGTTCACTTCAATTAGCACCTTTTTTTTTTTTTAAATTCTCACCAACGATAAATTTTACCATCCAAGGAATTATTTCGGAATTATGTACTTACAGTTAAAAAAAATTCAATTGTTTAATACAATTAATTGTGTCCAGAGGAAACGAAAAAATAATCAAAAAAATTCTGTGTAATTGTAGAATTCCAAAAAATTAAAAATTTTCAAATAAAGTTTTAAAAGATTGCAGTTGCATGCATCTCCGAGAAGACATGAATTATTATGATGTACACGGTGTCTACGAAAGAAATATTTGTTTGGTTAATTTTATGTAAGCCAATTAATGGTAACATTTTTATTTTAATTATTCTTTACCCTTTCTTCCGATAATCATGAGTGATTTTCCCGACAGAGAACTATTGGCAAGTATCTCCGACAAATTTAGTCAAAAGTTGACCGGATACCGGTCAGTGCAAGAGCCGCGCGCAACCGTTCCGTTTCCGGGTCCAAAAGAAAACCGCCGGTATCGCGCGATGCGCATAACAAACGAAATAAAACAGTACACATGCCATACGTGACACATAAACAAACTTTGATAGCAATAATAATAATAGTATTAAAAGTAGTAATTATAATGTAAGGTACCTTGACAAAGTTCTACGGTCTACGTACGTTACTCTTTTCTTTCTATGCGGAAGCCACGTAGAGGAGACGTGGTCGCGATGAGGAAGACGACGTGAAGAAGGAAGGAAAAGGATGATCGAACGGTGGCTACCTGCGATACGATGGCGGAAACAACCTCCTTTCGTCACTTCCGCTTCGACAGATCCAACTCCTGACCGTTATTCGCCATCAACGACAACGGAATCGTGATGAACTGCGGCGGCTGGTTCGAATTACCCTGGAACCAAACGGACAATGCCATCCTAAATATAGGTACACGAAATTTTCGAAACAAAAAAAAAATTCCTTATTCGAAATTAAAGGTCTTTAAGTCCCCAAGATGCTTCCAAAAGTTAAAATCAAAGACGAACCGTGATCACTATTGGAACAAATAAAACGAAAAGAATCTTCGTAATCAAGGAGGAATTTTGAAAACAAAATGGGTGAATTTCGTAGTCAAAAGCTCCATAATTTTTTTACCTAATATTGATACATATTACTATTGTATCACAAATTTTTTTGATTACCCAGAAAAAATCTTATCTTATTGATCTGCCTACCTGTGCCAGACTGAAAATGACTCCCCCATTAGAATGAGCTGCATACATCATCCCCTGAGGTGTCTGATAAAGTAAAGGGGCGGATATGAGCGGAGGTGGCTGCGAGGAAGTGGACGAAGCAGTCGTTGTGCTTGTGGATTTAGTTTGTTCCGAAGATGACGCGGACGACGAGGAAGTAACCGTGGAAGTGACTGTATGAGATGAGGAAGGATGAGTAGCTGTGGCTAATGTAGACGAAGAATTACTGTTATTATTACTATTAACGTTACTTGTTGATTGCGAGGAGGAAGTTTTAGGGGATTGGGAAGGCTTTGGGGGAAAATACAGGGACACCTCGGGCTTTACTTCTATCTCGGTGGCTTCCTCGTCGCTGCTTTCGAAACTGGAATCCATGGGCGAACCGTTATTTTCTTCCTGAAACAATTAAAGAGGAGATTTTCAGAAACTGATCATTTAAATACGTAAATATTAGCTACTACAATCTAACTTTTATTAATTATTTAAGCAAATTCCTAGAGATTTTTATTTTAATTTATGTTTTGGCAGGATTTCCAGTGAAGTGTTCCAGTATGCAGTAGGCCTTCGTCATAGATAGTCTCAAAATCAGTATGAAGATGTCATAAAATATAAAAAACTGTAGTAATAATTCCGTGTGTATTGCAATAGGTTACGGTTCAGGATGGGTGTCTCTACATTTAGATAAATGTTAAAAATTGATCTGATCGAAGAGGATTGTTGTTGAAGTGTAATACATATATCGAAGTAAAATCGGAACGAATGTGGTCGCGATACGAGCAAAGCGTATTGGTTTCATCAAATTTTCATGACATACGCATTCGAGTGAGTTTTTCTGTCGCGATGTCCTCATATGGCGTTCGTACATATGTACAGAATGGAACAAGTAGCATTGACGACCGCTACATACTAAAACGATGCGCGCGATTCAATGCAATAACGCTATAATAGGCAACAAAAGCCACGCAGTCTGCCGCTTTTCCATCGGGATAGCGAAAACTCGTCTTTGTCAAATTTGGTATTGCCGAGACGACTCTACACGCGTAAATCTGAATCTCCTGCCTACTTGCCGACTACTAATTACATAAATTAATTGTTATTGGCCTTATTTATTGCCTTGTCATTCTTCCCGATAAAACTACTACACACATACAAACACACACACATAAACATATATTCATGTACACGTGTTCAAATAATCCCATCTTTACAGATTCAAGGGCCAATTCCTTCAAATGTGCAGATGAAATTGCAAAAATACAACGAGGACTAAGGGTTAAAACTATTAAGTGTATTAAAAAAAAAAAAAATACGAGAATCGTCGTGTTCGTGTGTTTCGCTTTCCCAAAGAGGTTGATCTTCGTCAGAGTAATTCGGCGATTAAGTGATTTTATTACACCTATGACAGATAATAGCAGAATTTGTGAACGTCAGTGTGACAGGGAGTATCTATAATTTGTCATAGAGCATCACCAGAATCCACTGGATCATATTCCTTGCTGTACCATAACTCCTGAACTGCTCCTCTCTAAGATTAATCGTTCAGCCGGCTCATTCAGCGAATAATAATTGTTACAAGCTATAGATACGCTAATTACTAACCGAATTCATTGCGAGTAAGCGTGGATTTATTTAACTACGAACAACCTATACCTACCCTATTTATAGATTGTACGATTCTTATCGTTACGCATTGGACGTCGATCGGTGAAGAGACATACACATGTATAAACATTCGTTTTTAGACGCGAAGAGTTCATTTGCATTTGATCCGTGATAAGAGCCCGGTAAATTATCGATTTCGAAGTGATCGAACGATTCGATTCTCACGCTCCTTTACATTAAAACCCGCTTCTCTCTCTGCGGCTGCATCAGCAACGCAGCGAGCAACGTTTTTCATTGTACATTTATGATAATTCATCAGCAGTAATGACAGGCGGTAAGGTATGTCGCAGGATCCTCTCCGACTCTGATCATGACGGTAGCGATGCGCTCGAAACAATAGCCGGCCGCTGCGGTTATCGTATCGTAAACCCGCACGTTTGTTTGTTTGGTACGTTTCAGATGATCTAGTCACCGACGTTCCCAGGTTCTACAAATGCACGATTTTTTTTTTTTTTTGGGTAACTGTACAGGTACAAGCGGGTGTGAATTTAACACCGACACATCGCAATCTTTCTTGAATATTAACTGATTAAGTGCGCAGTACAATCGAGTGAACGTAATGGAAGTAAACGTTACGGAACTAGCGCTGCTACTTCCATAGATATGCCTCCTCCGCCCATCTTATACTGAACGCGTTAGGGAAAGGGAAACGGACTGCGACTGCCGACGCTGTTCATGGATTTCTTATGTTTAATACTTATCTAAAAATTACTGAAAGATTTAACGATTTTCCACGATAAATGTTAAAGTTTCGGTCACTTCCAAATGAGCAGTATTAAATTCCACTGGGCCATTAATTATTTTTTCCCTTTCCATAAAACAATAAAAAAAGAAGAGAAAATAAAAAAAAAAAAACAATTACCAATGACAAATGAATATGGACGTTTCACATCGTTAATTCTATTAAAGCCTACATGCAAGCCTGTGTAAATGCTTGTCATTTATTGGTTTAAGAAAAGTTCCCAGGTCACAGCAATAAATTTAAATTGTTTGCCGTTCGCAAGTATCCACGCCTACAACCTATACTCATTAAGACAGGTATGCGCGTAACTAGCGGTAGGTAGCAGTACCTCTATCTAATCTAATAGATACTCCGCATATAAATATTTGCAAAAAAAAAAACACTTTAATTGGTGCATCTATAAATTAATTTATAGCAGGGTATAAATTATAATCCGGGCAAAAATATATAAATATCAAACATTCGGTATAATAAGTATTACTAATTAATTTGATGCCACTTTCGAAAAAAATACATTAAACCATAGATCATTTTCAAATTTAACTTAAAAGATTTTTTTGCATGCAGAATAAAAATTAATGGTGTTAAACAATTATACTGATTGGCTTCAAGATTTGTTTTGTTTTTGAATTTTTTTTGGTAAATAACTAAATACGTGACGCCCTGTATAATTCTAATCATATTTACACTACGACCACGCAAACTAACCCTTCCGATTCTCACAGAAGCGACTGTGTGTGAAATATAAATATCAGTGAGTAACATAAAAGCTTTTGAATGTAACGAAGTGATAATTTCTCGTTTTAGAACTATTTAGTAACAATAATAAGCCCATCTGTCAACACCTTAGCGCGCTGTATAGTTACTAAAATGAAAATATTCACGTGAAAATTGACCCACAATACGAAGCAATTTCAGTGTGTTTACGAATTGAAATACATAATTCAGTTCTACTTTTTTTTCTGAGAACGAAATGATTTACTAAAATAATTTTATAAAAAGTGTATTTATTTTAATATTGGGAGCATGACTGTGTTTATACATTTGTAGTAGGTTACGGTAGCGGGTGTGTGTGTGTGTATGTAAATGATTCTGAATGTCGCTGAATGATCTGGATTTGTGTCTCCATGATCAATACGTCACTGAATGTACCTCGCAGTGTCTTTGAACAAGTAATTATCATGTAACGGAAGTTGGAAGTGGCGTATTAACGAAGTTAGTAAATCAAACAAATTTCTTCTGTTAAGTTCATGATTAACGCTTCCGACGGTGCACTTGCTCGTATTAGAAGTCTGACCCAGATTGCAGAGGAAGAAAATATTTTTCATATCACACATCATTTTTTTCATATTAGGTGGCGGAAATAAATCACAGACATAACAGTAACCGACCGAGCATGTGAAATGTTGGAGAACCGATAATTTAAATATTCAACCTACATACATGCATAATACGATATTTTCGCGAGATGCAGTTCCCAAGCTTCGCAGTGAACAACCGGACTGACAAAATGCTACCTGTGTTTTGCCAAGTTTTTTTGCTACGAGAAGTGCAGGCGTTAATCTTAATAATTTTCCAATTAAAATATTAATTAAAATGAGACGGCCGGCATTTCCGATTTTAATAATAAATTATCTTATCATATTAAACGTAATACACATTAACACATTTGTTGGTGCGTTATTTGAAGGAATAATTATAAAAATTTTTGTTAAATAACAAATAATTATAGGTAATCATTCGAAATTAACAAATTTAAAAATCTAATAATAATAAACAGAAAATGTAAAATATTTTAAAATATGATTAGTAAGGTACCTATGCTGAAGCTGTTAAGATTCACGCACTAGCTCTAGTCACCGGACAGAGACAAACGCATACATTTGTGCATGAGTAGGCTCACACACAGCACAGGTAGTTGCGTAATCAGCGCGCAGGCCTTGTTTCACGACGCTAACGGTGGAGAAGGCATATCTATGGAAGTGGCAGCGCTAGTTCCGTAACGCTTACTTCTGTTACGTTCACTCGATTGTACGCGCTTTATAAAGGGATGATTTTTTTTCGAAATTGACTAAAAAATTTATTGATGGTATTTAGTATTTATTGATTATGACAAAGAAATATGCTGTGAGATGCCACCAGAATTTTGTTCTGTGAAATTTCGATACTGTTTAATGCATGTGGTGTACAGATTAGCTAATATGAGAATGACGAGTTTTTGCGAGGACGATTCGCACTCTCGCTTTGTCGAGTCCCTAATTTAAGAACTTCTTCGCTGCAAATTTCAACACTGGTCAAGTTACAGTCGGTCGCTTCTTGTCGACATAAATTATCCGGTCGGCATCTGGGCATTTTATGCCTCATTGACTTCAATTGCTTGTTCATAAAGACATAATGATCACCATTTTACAATAATAAAGAGACGTGTTTTCACCTGAACAAAGTTCTACATGCAAGACGCACTTTAATGTGTGAGAACTGATACAGTCTTGGTTATCGCTGGGAAAATTGAAAAATGAAAAATTAAATTTTACAAATCACTTAAACAGAAAAATTAATCCTCTTGCAATGATATCATCTCTAAGGGGGTGAAGTGAGGGTTGAAATCTTAAAATTTGCGAAAAAATAGCACGAACGTTACAACCCGTAGAAAGGTAAAAAAAGTGGGGTACAACATATAGGTACCTAACTTATATCAATGATGAGGGGTAAAAAAGTTGATTATAACAGGAAACGAATACCATTTGCACAAGTGGCATTCCAGGGCCGGTTTCTATCTAATTTATTTAAACGAAATGTTTAATTACGACGGGTAATGAAATGTCTGGCGGAGTTGGACAAAATTGCCAGTAATTAGAATAAAATAGTCGTCATTATTGTTATTACTTATATTAGTAACCGCACAAATATGTTAGAGGGAATAAATATATAATTGATACTTGGAAACTAATAATTTAGAGTCTTCAGGAAGTAAAATAAAGAAAGCATCTCGATTTTTGTCTCTTAGATCAGTCAAAACAAAAAATCCTTCGCAAGGATCGTTACTTTTCGTATCGGGTATCGTTTAAGCGATTTTTCGTCGATTGATCTGCTCGTAAATGGGGTGTTGCACCCCGTAGACGTTTCAGGTGTGGTCGAAGCGTGAGTGCGCGCTGACCCGCAATCGGTATGGGTCAATACCCCTCCTGATCAAAGAGGGCCGGCGCCAAAACACTTGACAGTAGATCCTGCCGTACATTTTGAGTAGCATAAATAATTGGTAAAACAAACAAAAAAAAGCTCTACAATCGATCGATGTTGCGATTTCGCATTAAACGACAGTTGTATAATATTGGGACAATATTAAAGTGTGAGAAATGGGCCGCTCGACACGCCCGTGTGCACCATAAATTAACGCGCTCATTTGTTTGGACTTCGACTCTGACCGTATGTCGAAAAAACTAGGGCCCATTAGAAAGGACCACAAATATTTACCTATACCTACGGGAGGCGTTCGATCACAAACGCAATAAATAATTATTATAGATAATAATTCTATACGTGGACAAAGTAGCGATTCCGCAACAGTGTCATGTTTTTATTCTCCATTGATCGAGTTTCCGTCAGTGATCGTTTAGCATGCCATTTATTGATGTTGTGCACATATTTACATGCACGAACATTATCCGCGCATAAAGTGGACGTATATTCTAAGAAGCGCTTTTGAAACGGCGAACACGCCAACTTATGCTTCCGTAGCACTTGTGATGCTAATTGAACGTAAATTTTACAAGTTCAACTTTTTATCTCTATATTAAAATACAACCGCATAAACCAGAAATGCGTCGGCAATATCTTACGCCTGTATGTAATGTATCTGCTACCTATGTATACCAACTACAAGTCTACCACGACGTATTACATACCTACTACAGTTCGGTCTATTTGTAACCACGAGTGGGCGCTGTCCAACATTTTGTACAAATATTATAACCTCGAGAATGTTCGTCTGTTTCGCTTTCCTAAAGAATGTGTCAGATGTGGCGGTAATTATGTACAATAGCTTTGAGAAAAATGTAAACACACCTATCCTGAACCGTAACCTATTCCAATACACACGGAAGGATTGCGACAGTTTTTTTTTGTATTTCATGCTGGTTTTGAGCTTCAAAAAAAACTGTCGTAATACTTCCGTGTGTATTGGAATAGGTTACGGTTCGGGATGGGTGTGTATACATTTTTTTTTAAAAATCGTAAGAGACGAAGCTTTTGTACATAATTACTAAAGTGACTTAGCAATGTTTGCGAACGTCTTGCTATGACTGTTATGTGTTCTACCTCTATAGTATTTCGATTTTGGGTTAATATTTTGTAAAATCCCCTGGTAGACGGATGTGTTTGGACCGCGCGTTCATTGTAATAAGTTCGATTGGACGCGATAGAGAATCTGGCGACGGGTATAGATGGTAATCTGGACGGAGTGCGCTGGTTGTGGTAGGAAGAGTTGGACGAAGAGATAGGAGGCCTCTGTCACATGCACACACATGTACACATATCCTAAGCGGCCGTATGGCAAAAGCCGACCCTTAAGTAATGGCCGCATGTTCCACAATTACGCCGAACAATGGCTATTATAATGTTATCGAGTAAGTTGGCAAAAATATTGACTTATTATATGCAAGTGCCTTTATACCGAGAGTTAAACGAACGTACGGAAGGACCTCTACGAAACTATCTATCGTTAAGTGCCTTCGTGGGTGCCCCCCGTGCGCCAGATGCCGCTTCGTGTGTAGGCGCAACCATGGGGCATTTAGACTAAATTAGTTTTAGAAACTCCAACAAGTCATCAAATCATTACGAAGGTGCACGCGGAATTTCCAAAAGTCACACACTCATTTGAACTTTATCTTTACAGACTCATGAAAATATACTTAATATAAAATTACTTTCGCTGGCCGGTTTGGGTTCGAACTCTTAGCCCCATTTTAAAAATATTTGACAAGAAATTCATAATCAATCAATAATTAATTTCATTACGGATTATCGTGAGTCATTAATATTCACTTCGATGTTACGATTCTGAAAAAGGCCGAATGGCTAATTGTCCTGCTCTTGTCCAATTTGAGAAGACGAGACCGTCTCTTTTATCTCGTTCTAAAGATAGTTTATTGAATAGGACCATCATCACATCGCACAATCGAACTGTGAATTACAAACGATTGAATTAATCAATGAAGTACAATTGTACCGAAACAATGACACGATTATTATCACACCAACGTGTTTTATTATTTGCCGTCTAAGGCGAACAATACCTGCCAAATTAAGAATAAAGATTGACAATCGTTTTAGGTAAACAACATTTTAATGACACAATTACCAAGTACTTTTGATAGTACCTACCTGTACATGAGATAAGCAGCAAAAGATTTAAGCACGTGGGAGAGTGTGACTAATTCGGAATAATACAAAGTCTTTTTTATCCCTAATTATTTAAAATTGATTGAAAAGTGTCTTGTATTTTTCTTCAATGTGTATGTGTACAAACGCGATAATGACATCATTACGAATACGTATTGGTTTCTTTGTTGTGATAAAGCTACTGGAGGTGCAATGTTGATCATCTTTTCGAAAAAAAAAGGCATTAAAATAAGACCAAGAATTTAATATAAAAAGTGCACACGTAATTGCGATTGCATATTACGAAGTTTAATTGAAGTCCTGCAGGCATAAAACCTTACACACGTACCTATGTGATTAAAATTAATCAACGGAGTACCCATGCCTACCTACGCTTTCCATTCATTAAAAATAATAATTGCCCCTTAAAGTCCCATGAAAATTAAAAGGGTTACTATTACCTGAAATTTAGAAGTTGCTTTTCCGACTTTTCATTAACGAATAATAAAACAAATAACGAGATTTGTAAGTAAAAAGTTAGGAATTCCGCAGACTGCAAAATACTTAATTAGAATAGGTACACATCAATAATAGGTACGCAATTTATAATTAGCAAATGGTTATTAGGATGGTGTAAATTGCATTAACTATAATTTATAGAAAATATGTCAGTGATCGAATTGGTTTTGAAGAAATAAAAACGTTTCGTCTGTAGCGTCGACAGACATCTTCAGTGGCGATTATACGACCTTCAAGAACCTCTTCAACCCCCAGTTTAGACAATTAAGTTCATCGCTAAAGCTATAAGAAAATGTGCACTTGAGAGTAGACAGTTAGATTAATTATTTCTAAATAGTTTAACCAATTTTTTGAAAATTGTCATTTTTCAATAAAGCTCACCGTTAACGAGCTTTTAAGGAAAAACCCGATTTTCGTGACCTTTTGATTTCGCGTATGATTTTTTAGTGGACTTTTATTTAACAATTTTTTCTTTGAATTTTCCGATATTTCAGGAGACTTTTCCATAATGTGAGACACCCTGTATATCTGACACAGCAATAATCTAGAAAGCTGCACTGTTCGGTCTCGATGTGTATCGCGATTCGGCCGTATAGATTTTGTTAATATCAATTCAATTAATAAATTATTCGCCAAGGCGCCAGATGTGGGTCAGTCCCGGACGGCCGAGACGCCGAAAGCTCGTTATTGCGAAAATACGTACCCACTACCGTAGGTACATCTGCCCAGGCTGCGGCGAGTGACGAGTAAAACTTTTCAAGAATTTTCCCCGCTAATTAAAAGGCTCTGTAAGCAGCAACGGTCGCGTTAAAACAACATAAAAATGACAAAACGCGCTCGTTTTGGCGAAAATTAACTCCGATATTTATGTTTGTAGCAAGTCATACTTTTAATACGCTTATGATCTTAATGTCCACTTAAAATAAGCTCAACTTCCGCAGGTACTTACAAAATGTCAATGGTCAAAATAGCATGTATAACTAATTTGACAACCTCTTTTAAGTTGACGATTTTTGTATTTCCTGTATATTTATCAATGAGCTTATCCTTTATCCTCATCGCATTCTAAAAGGGTTCAAATATACGGTAACAGTAAGATTTTACCCCCACACTCCACGAGTAAGAATGCATTTTTATGTTAAGCGCGAAAACTACCCCTTTCCATAGTTTTTTCCACCTAGAGACATCAACGTTAGACACGAAAGAAACCCGACTTGTCCTGACTAATTGACGATCAACGAAATTTCAATGTGTATGTGCAAAACGCGATAACGACATCATTGGTAGGTACTTAGTTGTGTTGTTGATTTATTTTAATATTGGGTGCATCTTGTATTTGTTATTTTTAGATTAGATAACGAACCGTGGGTTATACGGTAGTAGGTGTGGGTTCGTGTAAATGCACACGTCCACGCCTACACCATATAACTTACGTAGTACGCTAGTAAAAATATATGTACAATTCCTCGTCAACCGTTCCTTAATCTCATCTTAACATAAACAAACAGTACATGGTCGCAAGATTAATTAAACACAACAATACAAGTACTAATGATGTCGTTATCGCGTTGGTACACATACACATTGAAGAAGGGGTAAGCTACTGTGCATAATTACCCTTTATTTTATTGAGAGCGTTTACTATAAGTATGTGTACGTACGTATGGTATCGGCAACGGGCCGAGTTTTGCGAGGGTGAACCGAATGAGGTATTAACAAGCGATAGGCGAGTCGAGCGTCGTCGTCGCGCCGGTGGGGCGGTTTAAGTTGCGACGACGATCGCTGCGGACATCAACAAGAGAGACAATAGCACGTGCCGCGGGCCGCGACTTTTTGCGAAGAGAAGCGCCCATCAAAGCCCGGTAGCCAAAGAATAAGTAGTATCGCCACGACGACAATGCCGTAACCATAAAAGGCAATCGGTCCATGTATGGTATGTATATTACCAACCAACCCACTACAGCCAAGAACGCGCTGGTTACCGGCGCTGCCGTCTCGTCTATACCTTATGTCGTGGCTGCCTCCTCGCGGCCGGGCCGGGCCGGGCCGGCCGCAATCGCATCGAGCCCTGATACCTGCAGTCCGCCGTTGACGTGCTTCAGCAACGACCAGTGCGACCCGGAGGCCCCGGATCGCGGACAGCATGGTTTCAAAAAGTCACCGGAAGGTAAGTTTTCAGAACTTTTTTACTATTATTTCGATACTATCGGGACCGAAATTACGAAAATTTGACAAAGTGCCAAAAAAATTTTGTTTTTGTGCGATCATAAACCGCGAAAAAGTACGGTTATAATTTTTTTCTCTTGTGTTTGTTTCTTGCTACAACCGAAATTGATTTTTTTATATAATACTTTAGTCCTTTTGTGTTACAAAAAAATTTTTGATCAGTTATTATTTATCGAACTTCGCAGCCAAAAATCTTTAACTTTTTTGTAAATTTGTGGCGATATAAGTAGTGTTAAAAAATTTTACTAAAACATATTTCGAATCTCAAATAACGACTTATTTTTTGTCAAAAAAAGAAAAAATTAACGCCGTATGCGCCAAGGTGTTACATGTTGCATTTCAGTCACCAGTTGATTGAGTTACGTAAAGTATAATTTGACGTATGCACCGTACTGTACGTGATGTTTCGTCACCGTAATTTTCGAAATAAGTCGCAAAAAGGCAGATAAAGCAACGCGTGTGATTCATAGATCGTTCGTCGTTTTCCAGCGAGTCGTCGACCCCTGACCACCTGGCACCTGGGCGCCACTTTTTCGCCATCGGACACCCCTTTGGTGGAAACCGCCACCGTACGCAGGTACCGATGGACCAAAATAGGCCCCCTGCGTTTTCGCCACCCCCGGGGGCTGAGCGCGCCCTCGCGAGGGGGCGAAACGCGAACAGGTGTGACCTCGCTGTGCCCCACTCCGCTCCTACAAGTCGGTCAACGCGCCATCGAGTCTGATGATGTCGAAAATCCACGAGCGGAAGATTTAGAAAGAAGGTATAGTTGCGATTGTGTTTGTTTTATCGTCGTGCCAATAATTCAGGAGCCAATTATTTTCTGCTCAACCCCTCGACCATCAATAAAAATAATTTTTTTTTTACTTTAACGAAACCAAATTATTATTATTTTATTATTTTATAGTACCTATATATTCTTAAATTGGGGAAAAATAGAAGCTATTTAAAATTGAGAATCAAGGAACATATTGGCTCTTGAGTATTGGTTGAACTTGAGACTTACTAACGCCAATTTTATGCTTGCTAATAACCGTGTGGTTTTTGGTATGCTTCTTTTTAAGTGTTTTTTTTTTTTAATATTTTGAAAATTAATTCGTTTATGAAGTCCAACAACTTGTGATTAAAAAGTTTATTCTTTTTATGGTAGTAGTCGAATTTAAATAAACAATTTGATTAAAACATTACAACTTTATTTTTCTAAAAAACTAAAGGACATTTTCAAGGAAAAAAAAAAACTAATTTAAATAATAAGTTATTACTAACTATATGCCACCAACGCTTATTTAATACTAAATTTAAATAGGTATAATATATTTACACCTTCCTCCAGATTGTTATAAACAATTTAAATTTAATTAGCAAAAAACTTGTAACAACTTTTACTTTTACAAATGATTCCAAAAACTCATATTTTTTCACATCAAGACTTGAAAATTCAATAAGTTCAGGGCTGCAATTTTTTTCCTACATCTTTCTCACATCCCTCTGTAGTATCTTCAAAATTTGAAAATAAAATATTTTCGAATTATCTTTTCCTACTGAAACTTATTTCCAACTTTAGACATCTTTCCCACCGAACCCATAGACATAGTTGCAGTTTTTCTCCCACTATGTGATTTGTTTGTTGTCTCCTACTGAAAACGACTTATTTTTCCTCCCATCCATATGTGACGTCTCATAAAAACTGCAACCTCTCCTACTTTTCTATAAAATCCAGCAGATACATAAACAGCGGTTTCTTTCCCACTAAGTCTGCGGCAGTTTTTTCTTTGCCACTTTATAGACAATTTTCTGAGACTTTTTTAATTTCGATTTTGGATTACAAGCAGGTGTTTCTTGTTACGATGTCCAATGAGCGTTCCATGGGAGAAGAATTTCCCATCGATCTCCCGCGTATGTGTATCTTTCAGTTGAAGCATGTAATAGTTCTAATTATCACTTGTATAAATTAATCCACGTCACCGACGAACGGTCAGTAGCATTTTCTCACACAGGCGAATCTAACGTAATGGTTTTGCATTAATAATAGCTCAATTAGACGGTTTATCCGTAAGCTTTAAAACCCCGTCCCGCTGAGCGTTAACCATTAGCAAAAAGTTCATTTCGCTATTTAATGCGCGATCTTCTGTGCGAGCGCAAAAATTGCCCGCACTTTTTAGCTCATCGCCGTGAGACTCGAAATCAGGACAACATGTTCAGGAAGCCGCGAGAACTACCTACCTACCTACAGTCGTTTTAATGCAACGGGAAATTACTTACTTCATTGAATATTAATCATAAAAGTGATCGAAATACTAAGTATATAAAATATATCACTGACGAGATTACAATATTTTATTAAATAATCAATTCTAATGACGTTCACACCAAGTTTTCCGTCAATGTGTATGTGTACCAACGCGATAATGACATCATTAGTACTTGTAGTATTGTTGTGTTTAATTAATCTTGCAACCATTTACTGTTAATGTTAATATGAGTTTAAGGAACGGTTTACGAGGAATTGTTTATATTTATACTAGCGTACTACGTAGGTTATATGGTGTAGACGTGGACGTGTGCATTTACACGAACCCACACCTACTACCGCATAACCTATAGTTCGTTATATAATCTAAAAATAACAAATACAACATGCACCCAATATTAAAATAAATCAACAGCACAACTACTAACGATGTCATTATCGCGTTTGTACACATACAGATTGAAGACAAATACAAGTAATTATTTTATTATTTCCGATACTAATTGATATAAATAATATTTATTCGCACAGTTATATATAAATAATAATTAGCATTGATTGTATTAGAATTCAATAAACATTCCATGAATAATTATTCTATGAACCAGCGTAAGATTAATAACGATATCTCATACATAGTTTGATTTCTAGCACCGCAAAGCATCCGTGATAAAAAATTAAAAGAAGAAAAAAAAATAATAACGCACTGTCCTTACTTTAATATAACAATAAAATGACTAATCGTAAGAGCGTACATGACACAGGTGCCAATGATGTACTTCTTGGCATCTACGTACCTATCTATTAAACACAAACGAGTACGTGATACGATTTTATAAACAAAACCAACTAAAGGCATTAATCAAACTTCTATTCGTCCAATTAAAAATTGCTGTCATCGTCAGTTTACAAGATTCTTGGCCTAGTTTACGAAAAAATTTTCTCTAATCAAGATGTGAGGTAAGCAATAATATAATATAATTAAAAACTGCAGATTTAGAATTTTTTTAGCTTTCTGGGACTCTGTTTTATTGTTGACAATAAATTAAATTGTTATAAGTAATAAACAGTCGACAGCCTATGTCAGTTCAGAAAACTTTTTCTTTAAGTCTGTGAAGTTTTATCAAAATCAGAATAAAATTTATGTCAAGTAATCAAATAGAAATCTGGAGAAAAAAATGTGTGTATATGGGAACGTGTGGCCTTTTATTTATGTATTTCTTAAGGATTGTTACATTCACAAACTACTTTCAGTTCAATTCTAGATAATGATTAGGAATAAATCGGCAAGGCTAGAAATCGCGTTTCTTTATAGAAAAACATCTAAATTACCTCATAATTGAACGTACTATTACCCCTGTATTACTGCTAAAATAGCGCAGTTATTTCCTAATTGTAGGTATCTATGAAGCAATATCTGCTTTGCACATATTTCGAGATGATCGTGTGGGTACCAACTATCCCATAGACACATTTTCCAACAACAAATTTTACATAGATAATTTTTTAAATCAATTATCCAACTCAATTTGATAAAACTTATAGATAGTGATAATTAATATAAAATATGAACAATTATTGTAATGGGTTCCAAAACAACACGGTAAACATTATAAATACATTGGCCATTCGAGTTTTGATTTTGTGAAATTTATAATTTTTCTTTCGTAAATAATTTCAACTTTTTTTCTAAAGAATTGTTTATTTATTTCCAATTCTAATTATCCTCAACCAATTTTCATATGCACGAAATAGTAGAAAAACCTACATCCATAATATCTAATAAATGCCGCCCTTTGCTCCTGCTTCTGTCTCTAATATATCTCTTACAAAACAGTCTGCAGGTATACTTTTATTTGTTTCTATCATCGTAACGTAAGTGTCGAAAGGTCAAAGATAAAATAAACAATGGAAACAATAATTTTCGGGTGTTAAAAAATTGTATAAGAATCCGCGATCAAAAAAATTTTTAACGATAAAAATCCCTTGACAGATAGACTAAGATTGTTCGATAAATGGACTTCATACATTGACGTCACGCGCCTTATTTTTTGTCGATGGTAAATGCCTGTGTTCCTCGGTTTCCTGACTATTTTAAATTTATTTAATTTATCTAGACTACATCCTAAATCTTTTACTTATGCACATGGCATCCTAATTCTCCTACCAATTTTGAAATTCCTGATTTACACAAAATTATTAATATCTTATTTAAATTTCCAAAAAAATAGAGGTAAGTATGCACAATAGCAAAGTATGTTGTAGAGTTCGTCATGGTATTTTTGAAACTCTAAATTTTTCATTAATTTCATGTATATTTTGTCTTCAATGTGTATGTGTACCAACGCGATAACAACATCATTAGTAGTTGTGTTGTTGATGTATTTTAATATTGTGTGCATGTTGTATTTGTTATTTTTAGATTTGATAACGAACCATAGGTTATGCGGTAGTAGGTGTGAGTTCGTGTAAATGCACACGTCCACGCCTACACCATATAACCTACGTAGTACGCTAGTATAAATATATGTACAATTCTTCGTCAACCGTTCCTTAATCTCATCGTAACATAAACAGTACATGGTCGTAAGATTAATTAAACACAAAAACACAAGTACTAATGATGTCATTATCGCGTTGGTACACATACACATTGAAAACAAATACAAAACATTTTTAAAAATTTAGAAGCTCAAAATCACCACGAACTAAAAATCTAAACGTATTACTCTTATACGTCCAGTGTCCGAAGTCAGTACAGGGCAATCTACGAGTACGATATAGAGCTGACTATGTAACAAAGAGCAACGTTACTCTGCGAGAGCAGCAAGCACAGGTCGGCGAACATTTATTATTCTCTGAAAATTGATAGGTCAACTTCACACTTGGGACATTTACAACCCGAAATAATGGCAGAAATAATTTATTTACGCTACGCCCATTATATTATCTTCGGGCCATATATCATTCGTTGTTTTGTCAACGGACGATCGAAGTAGGCGCCTTCTCTTCTTGTATGCCATGTACTTCACACCTCGTTTTATCAATGAAAGTTGTCAATGAGTTGGCCAAACACGATGGGTCAACACGAAGCCGGTTGTGAAACCAACAAATAAACGTCTTTACGACGAGATTCGAAAGTTTGTTGCAATTCATATAATTATTAGCTACATTTATTGATTAATTTATTTTTTTTAATCAATTTTATTGGAGACTAGCGATTGCTCCGAACAGTGTATATGTTACAATCCCCCTACCCAGAAAGACACCCTCTAACTCATCCAAACTTTTTTACAATTTTTTTCAAAAAAAAAAAAAATTGCAAACAAAACACTTGTTACCACGACACTACTTAAGCGTTTCGACATGAAAAAAAAAATACAAGAAAAAAGTTTCCCAGAAGAAACTTGACGTCCTTCAAAAATTTGCAGACATATGTAGATACACGTAACTAAACGTAATGATTTTTTTTTATTTCTGTCAATAACATTTTGCGTAACCTTTGCCTAGCCTTCCCACCCTTCTAATTTCAGCCTACTCTCTCATTCATAGCTAATATGTAATGGCTAATTTATCAATGAACACACGGCAGGTAAGCTGTAAGGTGGTAGGTGTACGAAGCTCGAAGAAAACGGACTCGACTTCTTGAACGCGGACGACGTTATAGCACGTTCAATAGTTTAAGATCCGCCACTAGGTCGGCTGCGAAACAAACCCCAATGCTTCGAAAAAAAAAAATTCAACAGCTTACCCCCTTTCGATTTTCTTGAAAAAAAAAGTATGTACTTGTCTTCAATGTGTATGAGTACCAAAGTGATAATGACATCATTAGTACTTGTATTGTTGTGTTTAATTAATCTTGCGATCATGTACCTACTGTTTATGTTAAGATGAGATTAAGGAACGGTTGACGAGGAATTGTTTATATTTATAGGTACTGGCGTACTATGTAGGTTATATGGTGTAGGCGTGGACGTGTGCATTTGCACGAACCCACACTTACTACCGCATAACCTATGGTTCGCTATCTAATCTAAAAATAACAAATACAACATGCACCCAATATTAAAATAAACCAACAACACAACTACTAATGGTGTCGTTATCGCGTTGGTACACATACACATTGAAGACAGATACAAGAAATTATTAAAAGTTCAAAAAAACTATTAAATTTGAAATCATGTGATGGATCTTAGATGACTGATTTGACTTTGTGATTATTGTATAAGTTGGGATCGTGTGCATGACGCGAACAGTCGGTTTGAGCAGTAACCCGTTTACACACTTTGTTCCAGGGAACGTGGGCGGACACGCGAGGACAGCCACCGTGGAGGAGCGAGAGTGTACCACGTTGGCGGAGGCGCCTGCGATTCCATTAACCCCAAGGGCATTCGCGACCGACACTTCCTCAAACGTTACGATCGACGCCAACTGTATATCTTTTCGCCACGTTTAGTATACAGACCGTTACAAAATTAATGATGCATCACATAAATTGGAAAAGAAATTTTATATGACGTCTTAATTTTTTTTACCTCTCACATCTTTAATTTTTGTATTTATTTTGTAACGTTTTGTACATATTTTTTTTATGCCGGAATGGCCAAGTCTGAAGTCAAAACCATTATTTAAAAAATTAATTAATTACTTAATTAGGTGTGTACATTTTTTTTTTTTAATAGATATCTACATTTAACGGTAAGTACATGTAGGTACATTAGATAATGACAGCAGAGTTGTGTCGTACTATTAGATAAGGCAATTATTTTGTTTGTAAATTTTATAATAATTGAATAATTATAAGGTATGAATTTCTTTTTCAAAAATTTTTAACTGATCTCTCGATTTGTACATAATAATTAATAAAAAAGACTAAAGCTCTCTTGTGACACGTAGTAATGTATTAAGTAATTATTAGGGAATAGTGCATTAAAATTAAATATTTAATAATTAATAGCTCTTCACCAGTGCCATGTAGATTTTTTAACAGTAGAATAATATTTGCTTTCGTTTCTATAATTGAGTGGTTTCTAGATTAACAACATAACATAAGTTTAATTTTTTTTTTTTTGGTAATTTTATGTCTGTAGGCTGGTTAAGCTTTAAACTAGATAAGCTTTAGTTTGTAATTCCTATAAAGTAATGTATTTTTTATGACTTAATTAAGAAATAAATATTTAAATACACAAAAACAAAACAGTTGTTTTTTTTTTATCTACCCAAGTTTTACTATACGTTAATAGGTAAGTACCTACATACATGGTCTTAAAATAATTAGTTAAAATTACGTTTCTTATATTATGTAAAATTATTCAATTGGAGTTGATTAATTTTGAAAATTATACATTATTATACGTAGGCCGTTCAAAAAGTAAAGTACTTGCGTTTAGCGTCAGTCATGCTTACGTTAGGTTGTTTTGTTTTTTTAAACAAAAATCCTATTTTTGTGTGAACATCAAATATGAGGAATACGGGGGTTGTTCGTAAAGTAATTGATCAAAACTGCATTTCCTATATTATACAAGGCTATTATATGAAACATATGCAAATGGAGTCGACCAAATTCGAAATTTATACTTCATTACATGTACGTAGGACGTTCAAAAAGTAGAGTCCTTGTGTTTAGTGCCAATAATGCTCAGTTTAAGTTAGGTTAGGTTTTCATTTGATGTCACTACACTCACAATTCACTAAAGATAGCGTATATATTTGTGGGAAATCACGTTAAAATGAAAAGCTTCATTTAACGTGTGGTTTATTCACACAGCACAATATCGACTTAATGAAGTAAGCCATAAAAGTTGACATAAAAAAGGAGCATACCAAAAAGAGTAAGCGAGCGAATCGACTATTCAATTGATTTACTTCTATGGCGAGCCAATATGTCTGTCAACGGGCCTCGGCCGCCATAAGCAATCAGTCTTTTGTTCTCACGTTGACGCGTACATTTTGTTTCCATTAAATTCCCTTTTGCGCATTTATTCTCAATTAGGTGAATATATGTCTTAATAATATGCCACGAAGCAGAAAACGTCGTAAATAAAGGGGTTTGGTTCAATCGTTAAAAAATGTTTATTATCACAATTACGAATGAAGATAATAACTCGTCGTTGTTCGTACGACGTTTTAGTCGTTAAAAAAGAAAAACTAAAAATAACAAAAAAACAAAAAAAAAACTAGTACGTCAGTTATGTATGTTTAAATATCAAACAATAAAAAAAAAAAACGATTAGGTGGAAATGCAACGACCTTACCTTGTGCACATTTTGGTTTCCCAAAGAAAATACCATAAATAGTTCAATTTAACCCTTATCTAGTACCATATGTGCAATAATTTATTGAATGACCGTAATAAGTAAACAAATTAGCCCAGGTTAAAGGTACTAGAACAGGGTTTGAATTAATAACTATGCTATTTCGATATACCAAGCCATTCACTGATCTCAGTAGGCTTGGTACATATATATGTATATAAATATATATAATTAAAAAAAAAAATACGCAACATAAATAACACAAAAAAAATATGTATGTAGGTATACTTCTTCTTGCAGGTATTTGTTCGCAAATTTCGATTTTAACATTCTTTAACGCCACATCGTCGATTAATACATGAGTTATTTATGCACAATAAACAGATTATTTGTACAAATTATTTAAATTAATTATAACTAGTAACTTCACTACTAATACATATGTACAATGTTTTTTTTTTTTTTTTAAGAGTCGATGTTTTTTTTATAATATTATCTATACGTGCAGGTGGCGCTAGCTAGCGAGGAAGGAAGAGGTAAAAGGAAACCACCGAAACTAACTTGGCGACGGCACGTGCTACTGCTGATTTTATCCCGAATAAGAAGAGCGAATGCTGTGTGAAATTAGAATTTTGAGGGCGTTGACCCAAAAAACGAAAAGAAGTGTAGCACCAACGCAATTATAGATAGCAACTACACCCACATCGCGGGCGGCTGACATAACGTACCCGTCCAATAAAACTCAGATTTCGTAAAGATTTCTTAAAACAAGTAGGCCGATGTGAATTATTTACCTAAAAAAAAACCAGCTAGCACCGAGCCTGTCTGGCGCGACGACTGTTCTGTTCTCAAGTCGAATCATTTTATGTCCCTCTCGTTTGTTTACTTTTTGATTCTGCAAATTCCGTCATGTGAGATAACAGGGGGACGACAATCGGTCACAATATGCGAAAGTTTTATTTTTCGTGTGTAGGTTGCCAAACTAAATGCCACATTTTGCTTCCAACACCCATTCACGCGGTTTCATCAACTACCCACGATCAAATTATGTCGGAAGGTCACTTCATAACTCCTGACGATGGTCACACGTTATAAACAGCGACAACTTTTATGTCTGATGCGACTCAAAGATTCTTGGTTACACAAAATTTGGCTTGAGGGGTCATTTCATCCTACCGATTCGCTTCAAATTTTAGTACGTTGCAACGTTTGTCATACTGATTTTGGGTAAAAGTTAACGTACTCTAACCTAATTATTTTCTATTTCATCCGCTTGAAACTTTTGGTTACGGTAAGGAAAATTAGATTAGGTTTTTACCCAGACTCAGAACTGACTGTAAATTAGAGTGAACACTTTTATTGTAACATAATGCAGGATAAATTAAGTTCTTTTTATAAATCTTTACTATAATTACGTGCTTTTTTTTGTCGTCATTTCTAAAAATATTGAAATAATGTTCACACTATTGTAAATCTAACCTAATAAATTCTATCTTCCTACGATTGATTCAGGGTAAAAACCTAACCTGACCGTCCTTAGCCGTTACCATCGTGCCAGCGCGCAGGCCTTGTCTCACGGTGGTAACGCCTTACCGCTATCTAAATCTATTGAGCTTATAGGTCAGGTTGCTTTGAATTTTTACTTTAAACAAAATATTTTTGAAGCGAATCGATGAGGTAGCTTCTTAAGCCAACAATAATGCAATGGGAATTTGCAGAAAATAAAAAAGACATACATACACAAAGCGAAACTAATAACAAAATTGTTTTACGTATTGGGCCATGCAAAACAAAAACAATGGCTACATCAGGCCAAACACAAATATGGCGTTAAAATTTCACCCCACGCACGCCGCTGCGGTCAAATAAAGAAAAACCGTAACACAAAATTAGGTCAGGTCGGTGGCGATCAGTCACTTTATACCTAATCATAAGCGGTAATGTCACATACATATTACATTATACACATGCCTTTTATTGGATATTACTTTGTTCTATTATTATTTATTTTATCGAAAGGGTAACTAACTAGCCAACTAAACTTGACGCATGTGTTGCAATTGAAACTGTTTTATATGGAAGCAAAAAAAAATGATTGCAGATTGATTGGTTTCTTTGTATGACGTACCATTTTCTCATGATATTGTAATGTAAAAGGTTCACGTTAATTAAAGAAGTACACGTGTACACGTGTTTACTTATTACTGATCAACCCATTTTTTCTTTAACGTGGCGCAATAAACAACATTTATAATTAATTTCACGTACGTTTTCTGATCATCAGAAATATGTTCCTTTTTAGACGCCAATTATATTGCTTTAATCTTTGTTGGTTGATGAAAAAAATTTGAATTAATTTTTTTTTTTTTTTTGTAAATAATATTTGTAAGTCCAAATAAACTGTTTGGAAGTCATCATCTGGTAAGGACGTACCTACACAAGTGGAAGCTTTCATTTCCACAAATGTTAATTTGAATGCGGATAAGCAACCTGCCAAAAGCATATCCGTTTCCGTCAGAGAGGAAGTAATGATAATAGGCGGTAATTATGCCGATATTTCGACAAAGCTGCACGTCACTGGTGCCGTTACGTTACGTGAACAGAAAATGCATACGAAAATTGAACGCAACCACAATACCGATTTGTTTTTCTTTTTTCGTATAGTGCCAATTTTTGGGACACCCTATACATAAGTAATATAATTAATTTCCTATACGTGTATGTTTTGAAAGTGTCAATTTTAATAAACAATAAAATTCGGCTCATAAACCAAGTTGCCAAGGATCCTGTCTCTTCAGTCTCTTTCGTCGCCTGAATAATTCATCTTACGCGATGGACCTCACGCATTCGTCGGCTCTACGTGAAATTTATTTTGTTTCCCATGCAGCGGCCACATTGCGGACCTGCTGTTTCGGGAATTCGAAAAGTAGATTTTCAAAATACTCGGGAATCGGACGGCATGCATGCGAAAAGAGCCTCGATCGACGCCAATTAAACGCCACAACTGGAAACCTCTTAAAAACCATCCGTGTTTTTGTTAAAATAAAATAAAACAAATGACGTGAAGATCAAGCAATCAATGTCGAAAAGTTCGATTTGTGTAATCGTTAGAATTTCAATGCAAATAAATTTCAGTGGTTTTTTCTCTTTTAGAAAATTTTAAATTTAAAGTATTTTGGACGCCCTGAATCCTTTCAGTCCTGATATGACAGCTTTTGCTCATTCCAATTCTAAAAAATACGACTGGATGTCAATTAGGCACATTTTAACACGAAGGGTTGCACAGAGACGTGCAGAAATATGTCTTTTATAAAGCAATAATTAAAAACGAAAATGATTTGGTAAAGAAGTTGCTCGAATTGCTCGCGTTGTTACATGAATTTAAACGACAGAGTGTTCGGATGAAGTAAGTAAGCAAACGGGTTTTTCAAGAGAAAAGAACGACCGGCTAATTATTCAAAAAGAACTTGAATGTTGACGATCCTAATTATCGCTCAATTCATCCATTATCACTTGTGGCTCAACAAGACCCGCAATGGTATTTCCCACACTGACGCTCTCTTCTGGTACCGTCCGATGCATCCACGTTGTTTGCCAACATCTGCTAGCTAAAGGGGCGCGTTTTTCGTAACCGCGAAACGAATTGTCGAAAATCGTCAAAACTTCTAAAACCTTAACCCGAAATTTTTCATAGAACAATAGAATCTTGACCCGAGGCGAATGTTTTTCCTACATATACAGTATGTCACAAAACGATTAATATGAATCGAATGGACCCATTTCCAGATAAAAAAAATCAAAATTATTTTTGGGACATGGTGTACCTTGAGTGGGTCGAAAAACGGACGAACGGACGACTTGATTTTAAGATGCGATACGAGAAGAGGCTTTTAATAATAATATTGATATTATTAAAGTAGGTATCGAATGAAATACCGACTACATAACATTTGATTGATACTCATTCATAATTCAGACGCCTGTGAGGTGACTATTAGAATTAAGTAGGCGTCTGTCACGAATAAAACTTTTATATCTATACTTAGATGTTTTATAAGTTATAAAGAAAAAAAAAAAACGAAGTGTCTTTTTCTATAAATACATAATATTTTATACGCAATTTCCTTACAGAAACAAACACGATTCTAACTCCTTAAATGTGAAAAACAAAATACTGAAAATAATCTTCGCTTTGTCAATTGTTTTGTTATCGAAGATTTTGAAAAAAAAAAAAATAAGTAGAACAATTAACAATTGTTACTAACAAAGCTGTATATGTATCTACTTTTAGCCTTAAAAGTATTCAATTAAACAGAACGCAATAATTGTCTTACGATTACCATTTTATATACCTCGTTAATTAAATAATAAAACTTCGGACACCAAAGTATTCCTCTGGTGATTTTAAACCATTTTTTCCTTTACACTTTTTTGGTCCAACGCTTATTTGTTAAGTTATATCCAAATAAAGAACGCACCAATCAGGGCGCATCTTTACTGCTGCAAGTCGAATTAGGCGAAACAATCGATTCGCCTACTGCAACTTGCAGATGAGGAAGCGCGTTGCGATTGATCGATTATTCAAAACTTTAAATGTCGATTACTCAATAACTTCTTATCGGATCGAAAAACGGAAAAGGAAAACTTTTATTAGAATTTTCCATAGAATTCAACTGAATCAACCGAAACACGAAAATACATATCATTATTTTTTTATCTCGTAAAACATAATTATGTATATTCTTAAAAGGCAGGATCATGTTAACATGAGAGGTTCGTCGAAACACATGTATATTTAACATTTATAATAAGCAATTCGGCGCATTGGTTGCTTGATCTTTTTATATTCTGTTCGAGTAGTCTATAGGTAACTTGATTAAAGCGCAGTATAATTTGATCGCAGCTGAAAAATTCGACACATTACACGACAGATTAAGTTTGAAGTTGCTAACCAGAGCTCGTTATAGCCGCGCGGACCATCGATGATTACGCATATAAATGATGGGATCGTCATTACTTTTTTTTCGTCACCATAAAACGCATAACGATACCATAATGCAGCCAAAAATATCGGAAAACGCTTAGTAACATATAATCGCAGCTGTATCAATAATTAATACTAAAATTGATAATTTACTTATTAAATGTTTAATGCCTGTTTAATTTAACCTTTAAAAAAATGCATGCCATTATTATCATTACTTCTTCTATTACGGCGTCGATGTTTGTTTATCATACGACAAATATTTTAATAATAATAACTAACGCATTACGTACATATATATATATTAATTTTCTAACCGTTTCATAAATTTTAAAAATGTGTAATCACTAATAGAAAATACGTCTCAATTTGAGACAATTTCGTATTAGCTTGTCAAAAAGTAGAAGTTAGCATACAAATTTCGGTCACAAAACTACTTATGCATTTGATGTCGAATTTATTAAAAATGTTTATAAAAAATAGTCAATACTTGTATAATAAATACTGCAGAAGGGGTACCGACAAGCTATCAGTTTACGGGGTTTAAAAGACCTAAACAAAAAATTTCGTTCTTCAAATAGGAATTTGTTTGTACTATACCCGTTCAGCGCACCTTTTTCAAAACATTGATCGTTAAAAATATTTTTCAAATTTTAACGAGTTTTGAGCGTTGCAATCAATTGCCGCGAGATACTACTTGTACAGCGCACTTTTTTTTTAAAATTTTGATTGTCGAAAAATTGCGTTAATCGTTTAAAACGATTTTGAGAAAAAAATATTTGTTGTAATCAATTGACTCGATATAGTTTGCTAACCTTACAGAGCATCAATTTAAAAATGCTGTTTGATAGAAAAAAATACATTTATTATGATTTTTTTTAATTTTAAGCAATTTTGAGTTAAAACAGTTTTTGTGATTAATGGGTCTATAAATTTTACGTTACCCGAACAACGTACTTTGTTAAAAATGCCTATTGTTTAAAATATTTTTTAAATTTTAAGCAATTTTTAATCAAAACAGGTGTTGTAAATAATTAAATCCACAAATTTGACATTACCCGTCTAGCGCACCTTTTTAAAAATGTTAATTCGAACAAAATACACTCATAAGATAAAATTTTGAGTAAAAATTCATGCTACAATCAATACACAACACATATTTGACGTTACCCGAATAACGCACCTTTTAAAATAAAGTGCGCTCACTATTTAAAACGACATTTGTAAATTGTAAGGTGTTTGAATAAAAACAGATTACTTTTTTCTCGCGTGTTTTTATTGCACTTCACGTATAGACAATAATAAGCTCATGACTACTGCAAAAAATGGACTTCTTTATAGATTACCGATAACCCCTTTTTTTGTGACCGACTAAAGGACACTAACTATCGACAATTTTGACAAAAACGGCCCGGAAACCGAGCCCAGTCAGCCACCCGTGGGCTGCTGCGTGAGAGATTATCATAATAATAGATAATAATAAGAAAGAAATAATAAAACAAAAATCAACTAGTGCGCACACTATCCCATCTATCGTTGGGGATGGGAATGGGACATATGAGTGTGCGCGTGGGGATGCTGGGGATGGCCGTAGGTTTGATGCGGCGGCAACGGACTGGGACATGCCTGCGCATAGCCGCCGTGCTGCGGCGATCCCCCTAATCCCAGGTGGCTCTGTTCTAAATGAGAATAGTGCGACTGACCGCCTAAAGAGTGCGCGTGCGCGGCGTGAGTGTGCGGAGACGCGTACGCCATTTGTCTTACTTTGGAATCCTCGTCGCTAATGTTGTACGTCAGTTCCGTTTCCTCGAAGCCCATCGCTGACATGCGCTGATCGCCTCCTGACGCCGCACCAGCGGGCGGATCGGGTGAATTTAGGCACGTCTGGATCAGGGCTTTGCCCGCTTCGCTCGTTATCATCGGCTGCAGTTTGCGGGTGGCAAACGTGTACACGTGACCCGTTTCTGACGCCACCAGCAACATCAGTTGAGTGCCTGTTAACGTTGCTAGTTCGTACGCCTGCAACAATCGAAAAACAATAGACAATTATTACAACGGATACGGTCGAATAACGTCGAACAGATATGATATTAAATTGTAGATCGACCGGACCGATTCTGATCATGGCAGCTAACAAAAGATCAAAGTGTACCTAGTCTAAAAAGAGCTGTCTGACATTGCCGATTTTTATCTATAAATAATTTATGAAGAGTCAGATTACAAGAACAAAAAATTGTCTCTAACAACACCTGTAAATTTGACACATAAATATTTGTATTAATTAAGCGAGAATGACTAAACCATAAATCTCATGTACTTCTTCCGGTGTCTCATCCAATGGTATCTAATCGAAAATGTTTCCAGGGTTTTTATAACAGAATCAAAATTCGTAAGAAATATAACTAACACTATCAAAAAACTAAAAGTCTTTCTATGAAAGTTGCGAGAACTTTTTCGAGTTGTCTGGAAAATTCAAGAAATTTCTCGAATGTTCTGTAGCTGTCTGAAAAATACGAAAATAGAAAGGTAGCTATAAAACATTTTTTGCTTGATTACCAAAGGTACAAACTGGACACTGTGTATATAGTGACAGAGAAATTTAAGTCTTGTTACGTTTGCCAAAAATCCACCCACGTGCTCAGAGTCACTTTTGGGGTAAAAATAAATCAAGAGAAGAAAAATCATAGCACGCTAAGTATAAAAAGAGCATAAGGGACTAGCACAATCTGGCGCCTGTTATACAATTATACGTACTATTGCCTTGCGTGCCACACGTAATAATTTGCCATACAAATTTATTTTTGTCGACAAATAGCAAAAGTAGAAGGCTGTACGGTCGTTTTTAGAACAGAACATGGTCGAATTATACTCTCCGATTTTTCATCACTTTCGTTAAAATGTTTTGACACATGTTTTTCTTTCGTGGAATTTCTACCTTGTTTTCGATTCTCAAAAATTCGTTGCTAATGACTAAGAAGGTTTTCTGAAAATTTTTGACCGACCTTTTAAAAAAAAATCAAATGACAAGCCAAAAATAAAATAAATCTTTTTAGTCTTAACAACTGCGCTCCTAATTTTTCGTTTTTCAGTTTCTTTTTTAATCTGCTGTTAAAAGTTTTTGTTTATAATTTTTTTTTTGTGCCAAGTTTCAATAGATTCCCTGTCCAGGTGAGAAAATAATCACTCATTCCTTATTTTTATTTGTCTATTAGAAGTAGAATATGTTTTTTGAAATCAAATGGAACCAATTCACCGAAAAAAAGAACAATAATAAACATTGGAATTACTTAAGATGTGACCAAATTTGATAAATAAATATTGGTTTATATTCTTGAAGTTGTTCATGTTCTCATTTTTTAAATAAAATCTACTACTATAGTTTTCCACTGAATGCCCTGAAATAAGTAATTTGTGTAAATACGTGGATGGCTATAAGAACAGAGATAACCTCAGGTATTTGCGGATTTTGTTAGGAAGTTTCACTTGACAAATGTATTACTTCGTCTTCTAGCAATTTACATTTAAACACAATAGAGATGCCTTTACTCAGGTATAACCATTACTCATACCTATCTTATCAGCGAATGATTTGTAAGAAAACAATCTACAATGCACATACAAGACAGCGATATTAATTTATTTGATGTCCACGCACTTGTAGAAGTCCTGCAAGGAGATAAATAACAAATAACTAAATTTACAGAGTACCTGTTAAAGGACGTCGGACAATTCTGGACTTTTATCCATTTCCGCATTACATAAAGTAGATGTAGGGTTTATAGAGTAAAGACATGGACGAACAGTACATGACATCTGTTAACTTATTAACAGTAAAAGTTTATGAACTTGTGTGTCTTTGTGTGAAATGTTTTTGATTTTATTTCATTTCTTCTTGTAGGATATAATTTTCTAATGTACGATGTTGGAGACTCGATTAAAAAAAGTTCGCAAGAGCTGCACTGTATAGGTACTAAACTGAACTGAATTGTCTGATGTCGCATCCCGACACTATATATACCGTTTACCTTATTCCCTTTTTCTAGAGAGTTCCAGTAAACATTTGGTCAAGTCCAGAGCGTTCTTTTCTTACAAGTTTCACGAAAAGTCTGCTGAGGGGTTGAGTTTATCTGTCTCTTTGTCACAGCTTTTATATGAAGGTTACTTTTGGGAGGCAAATTAGAGCTCTCTCCTCCCGAATTCAACTGAGACTGGTCAAATTTTCTTTTTATATGAAGAATTCGCAAAAAAAAGGTTCTACGACTTTTCACTCGTCTTCATCCTCATCAGTATCGTCATTAGGTATTCTTACATTTATGTGCCATGACCATTAACATTGTGTGCCAACAGAATTGATTGTCTCCTTTCTTTTAATCTCACTACTAAACTAACAATTCACGACAGTAGTACGCACGCATAGTTCGTCCATTCTTGGATAGTTTAGAAGGCCGGAACTTGTACGTTCGCACTACATATGGCGCACTTCGTCCAAATATGTATCTTAAAGTGCGCATCTGTAAGCGGCCGGCGTGCCGGCAATGCGTCAGAACAGGGTTGTTCTTGCCGTTGTTATAGCCATTGTGCATTTACAAATTGTTTGTGGAACAACTTAGAAAATCAGTCCAGATTGAACTGACACACTGCGTGTCTTATCGAGCGGTCATGCAATTTGTTTTGTATCGCGACGGCCTCGCCATATAGAAACCGTTAAAGGATATAACGATTAGCTACTATCCACATAGGTACACAGGAAGATTGTGCGTCCTGGAGACAAACGTGGTGTAACTTCATTGACAGAAACAGAAGACTGAACATGCAACAGTTCGATTACTAAAGCAGATAAATCTAAAAAGGATGTCAATACAATTAAAAGTTTGCGTATAGAGAACGATCAAGGAAAGACTTTACATAAAGAGACACCCGGGGATGAAACAGACAATGCAACAGAAATAGATGTCATGAATCCTAAGACTATCCTCATGGAGAATGGAACTAGGCAGCTCCCTGACTTACGCTCCTCCTCATCAACTCCAGTTCCTTTCTTCTTCAACCTTTGATACTGATTCTCTCCAAACATCAAGTGTACGGAATTTTAACCTTCTTGGTGACAATGAGGGCAACATCATCCAGATGGGGAGGATATCTTGTAGTGTTCAAATTTCAAATTCATAAGTCATTTCTAATGCAATTTCATCGACTTCAGTTTTTGGATTCACTAAAGCCTTTCAGATACAAAGTAACGGTGCCTGAATATTACATAACACGTTAGTGGTCATACATTTCGTTAATTATAACGTGTATAAAGACAAGAAAATTGGCGAGATTCTGCTTCAAGTGCATACATACAAATGTGTATGTATTTAGTTTATTAATTGCGCTCTGTAGACCGAAGCATGCAGTGCTAGCTAGTAATCATCTGGATATTTTGAAGAGATAATGACGTTCTTCGGTTGGTAACAGTTTTCGATGTCAAACGAAAGGTCGTTTTCTTATCACGACAGGGTTATTATACAAATCAAATTAATGAGCAAGCACAAAATCTAACGAGTTTGATGAAAAATTTTATCAAAGAGAACCTCTGCTGATGGACAGCAGATACTTTACTCATGAATGAACATTATTTTCGGGTGGAGATTGAGGAAATCTATAAAAATGTGCGAAAGAATTAATTATCAATGCACAGCCCGACCCTCTGAGTCTAGAGATTTGAAATTTTGTGGAGATTCCACATACAACATGGAAGAGCACAAAGAAAGGATTTTTCAAGTTCAACCCACAAAAAGGGTGAGAAGAGGTTTCAAAGTTTGATGTACTGATCAAGTCAAAGCCCAAGCCGCTCTAAATTTTGGACAAAGGTTTCTTATACAACAAAACGTACTAACCTAACCTAACCGGATCTAATTGGTGTGCCCCTATCTGGACTCAAACCCACACTATCCACTCTCCAATGCTTAAAACTATCGCGATATTTATTTAAAAAAAATATTGATCAAAGAAATAGGTATTGCCAAAATATATTCTATATTTTTTTAATTTCATTACAACTAACATACACGTTCCAGTGAAACCTGGTGAAGGTGCCAGGAGGCTTACTAATAGCTTTTAGTAATGAGCAATATGTTTTTCCTAAATAACTGTTTAGACTTCAAAATTTTTTCAAAAATTCTAAAAATTGAGATTAGTTTTATTGAAAATTAAAAATTCACTTGATCTTCTATACCTAGATAATCGTTATACAAATTATTATATAGGTACAATAATAGAAACTTATTAGATCAAACTTTAAGCATTTGGCAAGCATTTAACTGGATAGACCTCGATGTTATGCAAAGTCACTTTTGTGTACTATGTATTTACTCGCTGATAATTACTTACAAGGCATGTTACAATCATTTACAACAGACCATTACTAAACTCTGTATGGGTTAATTAAGGCATATGCTAGGTAATATACAAAGGAATTAATTATAGGAGCTATTATAGCAATCATAGAGCTGTGAACATAGAATAGATATCTGTATATTCCACAAACAATTAAGCACTTATTCTGAAAGAAATAGGGGCTTCTGACGTGTCAAGCTCATCAACTAGACGATAAGTTAACAGAATTTAGAATGTTTTAAAAAATTCAGCCATAAAGGAATGGGAATGGTACATATTTCGTAAATGAAGTCCCTGAAGGGATAACTAGTCTTAAGTTTTGGAGTTGTGGTTTGAGGTATTTAGTACGTTCCAATTGATAAGTAATCAAAGAATTTAGTAGTATCGCAATTTTTACATAAACATCTTTTAATTAGACTCGACTGTCGCTTACTCATTATCATTAAATAAACAATATAAACTGCTAATTAAAATGGATACCTCATCTCTCTTGGTGGAAAACAAATAACAATTAAAAAATTACGTGCGATTCTCTGAACTGTCTACAAGTCGAGGTACCTACCTACGTGACGAGACATTTGTTACTCTGCTTGGATAAAAGCACTAACACGTTAAATATGCTCCTCCATTTCTAATTAATTATGCCAATTACGCGCATCACAGAGATAACTGTATCCTAACACAGTAAGTAAACATAAAAAATTGGAAGAAATAAAAAAATACGGATCGATTAATTAATAAATCGTTTCAAAGTTGCGATATCTAAAAAAGTCACCATTATTCGAATGGTTGCCTTTAAATTTTATTTATTTATGTTTTATATGTTTCTAAGTAGGCAGTTTTTGAAATGATGATGTCGCTATAAGTGGAGGTCACAGGAGGTTATTTTATTGCTTCCTCTTTGGACTTAGTTAGCTATCAGGCAATGCATATCTTGCTTCTAGATTAGGTCTGTGTAAAGATGACTATTTATTTGCATTTTATTCTATTGTTTTTCATCCCTTGCCATTCTAAAAGTGGCGTCTTTAAATTACTTCTTTTTTACATATATAAAAATGTCATTGAAGTTTTTCATTTTTAAGTCGCTTTATAAGCAGAATATCGATAATGTGTAGCGTATACGAGTAAAATTTGAACAATAAATAATGCAATCGCATATAAGTCCACTTGGATGTCTACACCAATTAAAGGTAACAAATCTCACAAGTATCATCTGTCAAAACTAACATATGGGAGTACCATATTTTGAAAGCTGCGTGCCGCATGTTCTTCTCGTAACAATATAACAGTACCGGAGAGGAGTCTCTGCCCATAATCATCTCGGTCACGTGTTACTATCTTGACAATTCTATACAGATCGACGGGCAATCGTAAATCGATATTAACATCAATCGCAAGTTTGAACGACGAGACACGCATTGCGTGATTGAATTTTTACTCAAAGTTGTAAACTGAGTGGAATTTCGATAATTGTTAGCAGATGGATATCTCGTGTTATTTTTTATGTGCAGACGAAAGGAGCTGTTGAACGAACATCTGCGCGCGCAACCACTCACGTGCATGCGCTGCCAGTGATCAGAACGCAGACACGACCATGATGAAGAGGTTATAATCTTACCTTTTTCATGATGCCAGTTTTTCGCTTCGAAAACGTAGTATATCGTCGCAATTTGTTCTCTATGTATTCCATTTTAATTTTGACTCGTCCTTTGGTTTTCTTGCCATTACTCGGCGGTGATTTTTTCGATTGCAACGAGTTGTAGGTGTCCTCGGACACTTCGTTCACACCACAAGCTTCTAAACCGAGCCCTTGCGGAGTCATGCCCCTCTCGTCATAGCACACATCGCGCCCTTTCATACTTTGAGCACCACAAGCACTTGACACCATCGTATGTCTCGGAGACAACTGCTGCAAACTCGTGGACGGCCTGCCGAGATTCGGGTTGCCGTAAATTTCTGGGGGTGTTTCACCACTTAGAAGATTCATGCTGTAGCCCAGGTTAAATCGGGAGTCTCTCCCGCCTGGCGGTTCCATTGCGCACCACAGTTTGACAGTTTACGGCACAAACACCACGTTAATCTTCTGTACACAAACACAGCTGAGATTACAATAACGCTCGGCAACGAACTGACTGGACCGCCCAGTGCGCCTCTCGCGGCCAATGCTCACATTAACAACATGCGCAGCCGCAGGCACACGCTCTCCCCTTCTATTCTGTCTCGTTTCACGACGTGCTATCCGCCCATGCGCTTCCGCGAACGTGTGTCTTTCTATTTCGGATTCACGTAACCTGACCTAACAGTGTCGAAAATTGAATTTGGCATACGCAAAATAGTTCCTTATACATTCGAAAAGATTATGTGGTTATTTTGGGTACGCAAATGCATGCGTGGAGATTATATGGCAGTCGGCATTTAGACGTTAGGAGGAATATTATCCCCAGATGTGTCCCTAAAAACGCCCGGTAGCCTCACGAGCGCGAAGTGGGACGTATGCTACCTCGCTAAGGACTGCCCAGTACCATATTTAGTATCAGCGGTTACCTTATACGGCAAACTCAACCGTAAATGGTAAAGCAAAATCCCTCCTTCTTGATATAGTAGCAAACTGTCAAAGTCGTACGTCAATGCGTGCATGCGGAATTCGTATGTGGACCTGCAGCTGAGTGGTACTGAACCGTCATTAAAAGTAATGATCTGGTTTCGGAACTACACTTCAAAGGGACCCACAGCCTCTGGCTTGTTCATCAAGACTACATTCTGTAGTCTAGACATTGCAGGAACCACAATCTTCTAAAAAGTCCGAACCCGGAAGTGACCTTCTGTCATAATCAAAATTCCGGGCAGTTGTTTTACTCATTCCTTTTCATTCTTTTTTTCTTTTATTTTCTTATCCCAACAATTATGAGTATTTTTGTGTGGTGCCAAACAAAAAAAATTGCTTTTCACCTGTTTTTTTCCGGAAATGGCACCGCGGTAATCTATTATTAGACGTATTATTTAATTGGAATAGCATGCGTCATTCTGTATAGGCGTTAGAGAATAGCGCTACTTTTAAGGATATTTTCATCGCCATATTCGCTATTTTTATGCGCATATGGGTTGTTTGTAAACACAATGCGCATTTATTATGTAAATAATTATCAGAAATAATGTTTGTGTAGGAACAGCGAGTTTATGTTTCGAGCGTTTCTAGACATCTGGTTATTTAGATAGGTATGATAATCATGAGTCTATTCTGGATTAAATCGATAGACGATTTTTTCACAATTGGCAAATGCCAAATTTACGTGTGCATTCAATCCTTTATTTATCCAAACTTATTTAATTAGCTCTTTTATTTTCCTCTTAAATTATGTAAAATCCAATTTTCATCTCATTTACGTAATTAAGCGAGGTAAACATTCTTGTCTGTTATTTTCTGTTCGATGATTAGTTGTAATTTTAACTTCCTTTTCATTCCGCGACACAAACAGTGAAGAAAAATATAATAAAAATACAAACAAAATAAGCCCCTTGTTTGTTATTCGACAATGTTAATTTGAAATTAAAAAAAAATCAATTGTACGATAGGAAATACGTGTTCCTAAAGCAGTGTCTTTTCAATAAATATTTGCATATGGCTACGGAAGCACCTATATCCCTACCGAGCCAATTAATTTTTTAACATTCACATTTCAAAATAATAACAATGTTATAATTACTAGTAATACTAATTTTATGTGGTTACACTTACACTTTGATATCACTATTAAAATACATAACTACATATTAATTTCTCCACGTGGTTGAAGAAAATATCTAAGTAACGTCTTAACTGATTGCTAGCACGTCCAAAACTGACTGCATACTTTTTGCACGTGTGACCTGTTGCATCGGCGTAGGGTAAATCAATGTCGTTATCGACGCTCAGGTGGATGGGTGGTTTATTATTGGTGAAGTGTTTGGAGGGCATTTCAGTTCATTGGCGCATTTAAACTGCACCTTCCCCTATTCTGCGTAAAAACAGCTACAGTCCAACGAACCTTTGTAGCACGTCTATAAATAGACGAGTTTTAAATTTTTTTATACCTAAAGGCAATTAGAAATAGGGCCCATCTTATGATTGAAAACGAAAGAAATTGCATTTAGTAAGGAGATACTAATAATAATTTAATTACCGAAATAGAAATGTTTTAATGTTTGATGGAAATACCAACTGCATTTTATCCAAGGACTTTCATAATTTCGAACTATAAACTTTTAATAACGTCTCGTTAAGTACATAACTGTTCTGTCTCATATAGTTAGGTAGATATACCTACATGAAATGATAACTGTGGGCAGTGTTCAAAATTATTATTACAACTCGGGCTCATGTATAGGTCTGCGCCCGTGTTAACCTGAATAAAACACTTTTAATGGGCGCTTTTTAAGATGTATTTGTACATAAACTTTCTAAATACGCTTCCTCGCTCACAACAAGCCAATAATTTAGGCAATAAATTTTCTCGTTGCTCTGTCTCCGGTACACATAAGATCATTTTCGTTTGCAAGCAACTTTATTAACTATTTGGCAATGGTAATTTTACGGTCATCGTAAATAATATCAGACGCTGCAGTCAAATGAGCCGTTTCCTAAAATGACTCAGTGGGTTACAACTACACGTGGATATTTATTTAAAAAGACATTTATTGAATTTTATTTTTATTTACTTGACGCCTCGCACCCAACACATCGTTATATCTCAATGATGATAAATCGTTAATTTTAAAGAAACAATTGCACGGACGGGACGGACGATTACGTTAGACTAGATGGGTTGCCTATATTTTATTGCAAGGATATGTACGATTAAACTAATACCTAATAAATAACGATTCACCTACAAGAAAAGCTTTCTTTTTTGCAATAACCCATGTTCTTGTGACCTAATTTAATTAATATTTTTAATTTATCATCTGTAGTAATCTCTTCTTGCTTTTTATGAAGTTATTTCATTGTATCATAATTCGTTTATAAGTTAATTTACAAAATCATTAGTTTGTTCGGTGACATTCACTCTTTTGTAAAAAAGTGACACGAAGCATTAAATCAGTGTTAGGTAGGAAATAATTAATCAATTTTGTAAACATTGTTCAAAACATGCCGTTAGGTGTTGGCGTTAATGGTATAAATATCGAATAGTTCTCACCGTAAACCGAGCGGAATCAATTTGAAATTATAATGAGCTACAGCACTGATTTCTTTAATTACTAAAATAAAATCAGTCACTGTACTTGTCATACACGTATTTTTGATTGAATATCCACGTATTCAAGAATTAAAACCTTCGATTATCTACCTGTTACAAAAAATTCAGTCAGAAGTCTGCCGATTATTTTATGAAATTTTTAGAAGTAGAATATATGTATACCTAAATGCGTTCTTTAAACCTATTTTTAATAGTGCTCCTCATAAACGTTTTTCTAATTGAAACGTGTGTCTCATAGGTATATCTAGAGATATGTATGTATTCAATCTATGATATAAAATCTTATTGTTCTTGTACACAATAATATATTGGTTTATACTTTGTTTTTTCTGTACAACATAAGGAAAATACTTGCACGGTTGAACAATTCGACCAAAATAAAGATGTCACTCATTCTGGTTGAGTGTGGCTGATGAATGGTCGCGAAGACAGTCTTTTCCACGCATCGTTGGATTTCTGATCGGCGTGTCTTTTGCAATTTGCTGTTTTGTAGTCAATTTATGTCGCATGTATTATCTCTGCTCATAAAATTCCATACCAGCTTTTTGTATGCGAGTTCGATTATCTTTTTTACTTAAAGGGTGGTCCCATTCCTCCGAGAAAAATATTTACATCGCTCTTTGGACCATATTAAAACATTTATTCTACTATTGTTAATGTATCATACATTTTATTGCAATTCATCTGATTGTTACATTAATGATAAACTAGCAAAGATGCAATTCCGGTCCATTGAAAGTTCAATAAGTCTATACCTATGTAAAATGAGACGTAGAATCACGTGGAAAAAGCAGAATTCGGAATGGACGCCGAGGAAATGAGATAATTGCAGATTTTGCAAAATAGGGCAATAAAACATGGACGACACCTTTGACATCCTAGCAAAGATGCAATTCCGGTCCATTGAAAGTTCAATAAGTCTATACCTATGTAAAATGAGACGTAGAATCACGTGGAACAAGCAGAATTCGGAATGGACGCCGAGGAAATGAGATAATTGCAGATTTTGCAAAATAGGGCAATAAAACATGGACGACACCTTTGACACCCTAGCAAAGATGCAATTCCGGTCCATTGAAAGTTCAATAAGTCTATACCTATGTAAAATGAGACGTAGAATCACGTGGAACAAGCAGAATTCGGAATGGACGCCGAGGAAATGAGATAATTGCAGATTTTGCAAAATAGGGCAATAAAACATGGACGACACCTTTGACACCCTAGCAAAGATGCAATTCCGGTCCATTGAAAGTTCAATAAGTCTATACCTATGTAAAATGAGACGTAGAATCACGTGGAACAAGCAGAATTCGGAATGGACGCCGAGGAAATGAGATAATTGCAGATTTTGCAAAATAGGGCAATAAAACATGGACGACACCTTTGACACCCTAGCAAAGATGCAATTCCGGTCCATTGAAAGTTCAATAAGTCTATACCTATGTAAAATGAGACGTAGAATCACGTGGAACAAGCAGAATTCGGAATGGACGCCGAGGAAATGAGATAATTGCAGATTTTGCAAAATAGGGCAATAAAACATGGACGACACCTTTGACACCCTAGCAAAGATGCAATTCCGGTCCATTGAAAGTTCAATAAGTCTATACCTATGTAAAATGAGACGTAGAATCACGTGGAACAAGCAGAATTCGGAATGGACGCCGAGGAAATGAGATAATTGCAGATTTTGCAAAATAGGGCAATAAAACATGGACGACACCTTTGACACCCTAGCAAAGATGCAATTCCGGTCCATTGAAAGTTCAATAAGTCTATACCTATGTAAAATGAGACGTAGAATCACGTGGAACAAGCAGAATTCGGAATGGACGCCGAGGAAATGAGATAATTGCAGATTTTGCAAAATAGGGCAATAAAACATGGACGACACCTTTGACACCCTAGCAAAGATGCAATTCCGGTCCATTGAAAGTTCAATAAGTCTATACCTATGTAAAATGAGACGTAGAATCACGTGGAACAAGCAGAATTCGGAATGGACGCCGAGGAAATGAGATAATTGCAGATTTTGCAAAATAGGGCAATAAAACATGGACGACACCTTTGACATCCTAGCAAAGATGCAATTCCGGTCCATTGAAAGTTCAATAAGTCTATACCTATGTAAAATGAGACGTAGAATCACGTGGAACAAGCAGAATTCGGAATGGACGCCGAGGAAATGAGATAATTGCAGATTTTGCAAAATAGGGCAATAAAACATGGACGACACCTTTGACACCCTAGCAAAGATGCAATTCCGGTCCATTGAAAGTTCAATAAGTCTATACCTATGTAAAATGAGACGTAGAATCACGTGGAACAAGCAGAATTCGGAATGGACGCCGAGGAAATGAGATAATTGCAGATTTTGCAAAATAGGGCAATAAAACATGGACGACACCTTTGACACCCTAGCAAAGATGCAATTCCGGTCCATTGAAAGTTCAATAAGTCTATACCTATGTAAAATGAGACGTAGAATCACGTGGAACAAGCAGAATTCGGAATGGACGCCGAGGAAATGAGATAATTGCAGATTTTGCAAAATAGGGCAATAAAACATGGACGACACCTTTGACATCCTAGCAAAGATGCAATTCCGGTCCATTGAAAGTTCAATAAGTCTATACCTATGTAAAATGAGACGTAGAATCACGTGGAACAAGCAGAATTCGGAATGGACGCCGAGGAAATGAGATAATTGCAGATTTTGCAAAATAGGGCAATAAAACATGGACGACACCTTTGACACCCTAGCAAAGATGCAATTCCGGTCCATTGAAAGTTCAATAAGTCTATACCTATGTAAAATGAGACGTAGAATCACGTGGAACAAGCAGAATTCGGAATGGACGCCGAGGAAATGAGATAATTGCAGATTTTGCAAAATAGGGCAATAAAACATGGACGACACCTTTGACACCCTAGCAAAGATGCAATTCCGGTCCATTGAAAGTTCAATAAGTCTATACCTATGTAAAATGAGACGTAGAATCACGTGGAACAAGCAGAATTCGGAATGGACGCCGAGGAAATGAGATAATTGCAGATTTTGCAAAATAGGGCAATAAAACATGGACGACACCTTTGACATCCTAGCAAAGATGCAATTCCGGTCCATTGAAAGTTCAATAAGTCTATACCTATGTAAAATGAGACGTAGAATCACGTGGAACAAGCAGAATTCGGAATGGACGCCGAGGAAATGAGATAATTGCAGATTTTGCAAAATAGGGCAATAAAACATGGACGACACCTTTGACACCCTAGCAAAGATGCAATTCCGGTCCATTGAAAGTTCAATAAGTCTATACCTATGTAAAATGAGACGTAGAATCACGTGGAACAAGCAGAATTCGGAATGGACGCCGAGGAAATGAGATAATTGCAGATTTTGCAAAATAGGGCAATAAAACATGGACGACACCTTTGACATCCTAGCAAAGATGCAATTCCGGTCCATTGAAAGTTCAATAAGTCTATACCTATGTAAAATGAGACGTAGAATCACGTGGAACAAGCAGAATTCGGAATGGACGCCGAGGAAATGAGATAATTGCAGATTTTGCAAAATAGGGCAATAAAACATGGACGACACCTTTGACACCCTAGCAAAGATGCAATTCCGGTCCATTGAAAGTTCAATAAGTCTATACCTATGTAAAATGAGACGTAGAATCACGTGGAACAAGCAGAATTCGGAATGGACGCCGAGGAAATGAGATAATTGCAGATTTTGCAAAATAGGGCAATAAAACATGGACGACACCTTTGACACCCTAGCAAAGATGCAATTCCGGTCCATTGAAAGTTCAATAAGTCTATACCTATGTAAAATGAGACGTAGAATCACGTGGAACAAGCAGAATTCGGAATGGACGCCGAGGAAATGAGATAATTGCAGATTTTGCAAAATAGGGCAATAAAACATGGACGACACCTTTGACACCCTAGCAAAGATGCAATTCCGGTCCATTGAAAGTTCAATAAGTCTATACCTATGTAAAATGAGACGTAGAATCACGTGGAACAAGCAGAATTCGGAATGGACGCCGAGGAAATGAGATAATTGCAGATTTTGCAAAATAGGGCAATAAAACATGGACGACACCTTTGACATCCTAGCAAAGATGCAATTCCGGTCCATTGAAAGTTCAATAAGTCTATACCTATGTAAAATGAGACGTAGAATCACGTGGAACAAGCAGAATTCGGAATGGACGCCGAGGAAATGAGATAATTGCAGATTTTGCAAAATAGGGCAATAAAACATGGACGACACCTTTGACACCCTAGCAAAGATGCAATTCCGGTCCATTGAAAGTTCAATAAGTCTATACCTATGTAAAATGAGACGTAGAATCACGTGGAACAAGCAGAATTCGGAATGGACGCCGAGGAAATGAGATAATTGCAGATTTTGCAAAATAGGGCAATAAAACATGGACGACACCTTTGACACCTAGCAAAGATGCAATTCCGGTCCATTGAAAGTTCAATAAGTCTATACCTATGTAAAATGAGACGTAGAATCACGTGGAACAAGCAGAATTCGGAATGGACGCCGAGGAAATGAGATAATTGCAGATTTTGCAAAATAGGGCAATAAAACATGGACGACACCTTTGACATCCTAGCAAAGATGCAATTCCGGTCCATTGAAAGTTCAATAAGTCTATACCTATGTAAAATGAGACGTAGAATCACGTGGAACAAGCAGAATTCGGAATGGACGCCGAGGAAATGAGATAATTGCAGATTTTGCAAAATAGGGCAATAAAACATGGACGACACCTTTGACATCCTAGCAAAGATGCAATTCCGGTCCATTGAAAGTTCAATAAGTCTATACCTATGTAAAATGAGACGTAGAATCACGTGGAACAAGCAGAATTCGGAATGGACGCCGAGGAAATGAGATAATTGCAGATTTTGCAAAATAGGGCAATAAAACATGGACGACACCTTTGACACCCTAGCAAAGATGCAATTCCGGTCCATTGAAAGTTCAATAAGTCTATACCTATGTAAAATGAGACGTAGAATCACGTGGAACAAGCAGAATTCGGAATGGACGCCGAGGAAATGAGATAATTGCAGATTTTGCAAAATAGGGCAATAAAACATGGACGACACCTTTGACATCCTAGCAAAGATGCAATTCCGGTCCATTGAAAGTTCAATAAGTCTATACCTATGTAAAATGAGACGTAGAATCACGTGGAACAAGCAGAATTCGGAATGGACGCCGAGGAAATGAGATAATTGCAGATTTTGCAAAATAGGGCAATAAAACATGGACGACACCTTTGACACCCTAGCAAAGATGCAATTCCGGTCCATTGAAAGTTCAATAAGTCTATACCTATGTAAAATGAGACGTAGAATCACGTGGAACAAGCAGAATTCGGAATGGACGCCGAGGAAATGAGATAATTGCAGATTTTGCAAAATAGGGCAATAAAACATGGACGACACCTTTGACACCCTAGCAAAGATGCAATTCCGGTCCATTGAAAGTTCAATAAGTCTATACCTATGTAAAATGAGACGTAGAATCACGTGGAACAAGCAGAATTCGGAATGGACGCCGAGGAAATGAGATAATTGCAGATTTTGCAAAATAGGGCAATAAAACATGGACGACACCTTTGACACCCTAGCAAAGATGCAATTCCGGTCCATTGAAAGTTCAATAAGTCTATACCTATGTAAAATGAGACGTAGAATCACGTGGAACAAGCAGAATTCGGAATGGACGCCGAGGAAATGAGATAATTGCAGATTTTGCAAAATAGGGCAATAAAACATGGACGACACCTTTGACACCCTAGCAAAGATGCAATTCCGGTCCATTGAAAGTTCAATAAGTCTATACCTATGTAAAATGAGACGTAGAATCACGTGGAACAAGCAGAATTCGGAATGGACGCCGAGGAAATGAGATAATTGCAGATTTTGCAAAATAGGGCAATAAAACATGGACGACACCTTTGACACCCTAGCAAAGATGCAATTCCGGTCCATTGAAAGTTCAATAAGTCTATACCTATGTAAAATG